>CM077097.1:3875728-4198159 GCA_039513925.1 Platanthera zijinensis
ACAACCAAGTGGTTAACTTTTGAAGGGAGTTAAAACCCTTTTACAGGAGGGGAGAGGAGGTGATGGTGTCTTCTCTTTCTCTAATCAACAAAAAAAACTCGTGGATCTTGATGTTGACAAAGCTCTCCCTGAGGATTTGAATAGTTCAGGAAGACTGGAAGCTTTGCTTCAGGGTGTAGGTCTTCAGCCTTGTCCTGTCAATGTACAGGAATCCAGTAGACAGATGTTGAATAGATGTATCTGAAGATTCTAGGATCTGAAGATGAAGAAGACTCTTGATTTGTGATGAATGTTCTTCTTCAGTCTTTTTGGTATGAATAAGGGAAAGAACAGATTGTCTTTCTTTACAGAGAAGAAGCAGATCTTCTATATATTTTTGTGTATCTGTAAAAATTTTCTTCTCTATAAACCTCTGCAATGTTCTTGCCTTGTGTGTACTTTTCTAAAAAAGAGAATCTCTTTTATATTCTGTAGTCAAAAACATTCTCCTTTGAATTTGTAAAGCTGGTATTAATTGCTGAAAGATGTGGAGAATACAAACGGCTGGAATATGACTTAAATGAGTTTCCCCAACTGTCCATAATAAAATAAGCAAGTAATTATCCTGATGAAGACCATAATTAATGCTGCTAATAACGGCTATATTCAGGGGAATATGAGCATTAATTACTCAAGAATATTACTACTAAATAATATAGAAAGTAAGGGACAGAAATCAGAAAAACTTCTCATTCTGGAGCGGGACAGAAATCGTCGACCTCTGAACGGAATTCGTCGACCTGAGTTTCAAGATCGTCGACCTGAGAATTCCTGTTCGTCGACCTGAGCTCTGCGAACTGCATTCAGAGAATGACTTGCCAATTCTACGCTCTGAGTTCATCGAGTTGAGAATCTGTCTAAAGGAATTGATCGTCGACCTGAGCTCGAATATCGTCGAGCTCAGCTCAGAGAAATAACTCTGAGTTCGTCATTCTGAGATTGACGATCGTCGAGCTGAGTTCGAAGAACTTCAAACAGATATTCTGAACTCTGAATTCTCCTAAGTCTGAGTCTTCTGAGGTCTTCTGCTTGTTGGTCCAAGAAGGTTGAACTTAATGACTTAGCCTAAACTCTAGGACTCAAGAACTTGACCCTGGCTATACAATATGGGTCAATCTATGCAACCCTAATAGTGAACCTTATCCAAAATCCCTAGAACAGGTGGGGTTCCAATAGATGGGCTTCACACAACATGCCTATTCAAAACTACGATTTCCAGATTCTATATGCAAAATTACCCGGGGATATCACGTATCAACTAATGTGCTTACGGCAAGTGTACAGCTCGCATAAGTAATATAAAATGGGAAGGCTTTCCCAAGTATCGAATCTCTTAAGGAACACTGCAAGGTGGAGTTGTCTTTCAAGGAGGACTTGAGATTGAAGTCCTTAGGTCGAGGTCATGAAGGGGTTTGGTTTTAGATACAAAAAAATAAAAACTAATTAAATCTACTCCTATGCTGGCCGCTATGCGCTGCTTTGCTCAGCGAAATGGAGCAATAGGAAGGCGTAGGGAATGAGTAGAATAGCGGATTGAGGGTCGCAAACACCTCGTCGAAATGCGCGCCTCTAGCGATCGGTAGTGCGTCAATACTAAATATGGTGGCAGGTTGAAATATGGGCACTACTCAAGAAACTAAAGCAGTAAAATTATATAGATTGGCATAGACATGAAACAAATAACGCTTACAACTAAAGTGCAACATCATCTACATATGAAGATTTAACCGCGCATATAAAACAATAAAGTATGAACAAATCAAGAAATCGGCCGAATCTGAAGGCTCGTCGAGGAGTCAGGGAAGGAATCGCTGGGTTGTCAGTCTGCATCCAAGCTCATTCCTCAACTATGTTCGGGGTAAAGAAGGTTTCCACTACCCTCCAATAGATCCTTCTTCTTCGTGTCAAGATATGGAAGAAGGTTGCAAGCTTCCCTTTGCTTGATGGATATGGCGTCAAAACTAGCAATAGAGCTAAGAGGTGAAGGAGAAGGCCGAGAGCATACACTGCGAGAGGTAAACTTCGCAAGCATGGCTGGAGCTTCTCTCCTCGGTAGGAGATGAAGGGAGGATGAGGAACGATAGAGTTTTGCCCTAAAACGGTGGTAGGAATGGCTGAAAACGATCCTTCTTTTCAATGGAAGGAAATCTGCGCTTAAATAGAAGCAGATTTGAAAAATGGTCACGCACGGTTTGGCGCACGACCGTGCGTTAATAACACGCAAATAATGGCATGCGAGAAAGATGAGTTGACCCGTATGTTTTACTCACGCATGGACGCTTCCACCTGTGTGTGAAGGAAAACACACGGGTAACCACAGAGCGCATAAAAAAATAGGATAACAAAGAGGAACCGTGCATTTTACTCACGCATGGGCGTGTATGACCGTGCGTGAAGGAAAATGCACGATTAACCCCAAAGCGCTGGAATTTCGAGAATAATATGCAGACCGTGTGATTCATTCTCGCACGGTTTGGCCGAAACCGTGCGGGAACAAAATGCACGGGTAGATCAAACGTCCCCAGGATTGATATGTATAACGCACGATTACGCTGAAACAGTGCGCGAAGATATTTGCCCGACCGTGAGTTTTACACAGGAGCTGGAAAGAGAATTCCGGACATCCCGACCACCGGCACAGCAATAAATTCAACTGAGGCATGGCCCCATAATGTCCCAAACAATCGTATAATTCAAAAAATAAGTGTGAGGAGCTCACAGAACTTACCCTCAACACAAGAGTGCGCATTCGCACACCACAATGGGCCAAAACAATGCACTTAGCATGATAAACTGTATAAATGAAATATCAACGATAACATACTAAAAGTGAAGTGCAATTGCGTGAAAATTAGCCCAAAGGAGTTTGAAAAACTCTATATAAACAAGACTCATCGCACCACCAGACTTAAATCTTTCCTCGTCCCTAGCAAATCATCTCTAAGCGGAGTGAAAGAAATCTAGTTGGCTAAGCAATTGCATGAATAGAGTACCATGCGAAGTCATACCCTCATGTACAAAAAGCAATTGTAGAAAACTCATCTATACATGCATAACAATTTCTAATTTCTGCAAAGATAAAGAAGATATTATTAATACTCCTAAAGTGATTCACGGTGAATCATTCAGTTGCGCGTAGAATGAAATCAGACAGACAATGAGGTGAGCATTGCCAAAGATCAGGTCTCAGGAAAATCTCCAAAGGAATCCACCAATGTCGATGACCATAAGCTCTCCCGTTCACACTCTCTCCATGGCACTAGTTTGACTCAAGCACAAATCTATAAGACTTGGAGTATTGTAGGCTTAGGCGAAGGCGGGGCATACAAAGATAAACACGACGGATACGCAATCCCAAAATGAGACCGCCCAAAAACACTCACAGTTAAACGCAACAACAAACACGTGCACCGCACCACCGAACTTGGACTTTTAACGGTTCGTGCACGCCCATAACGAACACAATACAACAAAATTTCACAACCATAAAACCAAAACTCTACAACAATTTTTTTTCTTTTATTCCACATTGGGAATTTTCATTTCCATTTCATTTCATTTAATTTTTTTCTCTTTTTATTTAACCAAATAACCAAAATGAGCCGAAAACACGGCAACACCACAAGCGGCACAAAGCTCCCGCATAACAGCCACACAAAATGGATACAAAACCACAAAAAAAACAAACCAACCGAGCGACCACATTTGGGTGTGCGAGTAGGAAGGGCTATATGGCTTTGTTAGCGAGGCGTAGGGATGCCAAAGGAAGGGACAGGCTCAATGGGGATAGCAACGGATAGACGTCGGGAATGGTACAAGGCTCAAACTAGAACAAAGTGATGGTCTACATCATGCACGCACTTGACTAACCAGGTACTCATGCTTCAAGAGTAACTAGGGGCAAGTTCTTAGCCACCGAGAAAGATCAACCTTCCTCCCAACCCGATCAATACGAGGCTATTGAACTCCTATACACAATCCTACACCACCATTTGATTCATAACTGGATTCATAACTAGAGTACCGTAAAAAAAATCTACGTTAATAGAAAAATAGAAACTATAAGCATATAAAGAATTTTAATCTACACTGACTCTAAGTAAGCATGAGTGCACGCCTAGGAACACTCTTGGAGTCAACATTTTACTTCATCACGCAATACTAAGTCAACACAACATTCTTTATTCTACACACAAGTGACAAACAAGCTCGGTGTGTGCAAGTGCTTAAGTACGCGTTCTCAAGTAGGTGATGTGGAGTGCGTTGCAAATGTAAATGATATTACAATAAAAGCTTCTAGTATGGGAGTGGAATGTGCACGTGAGAGGATAACAACTCGAGTCTCTCCCCCACCATACTTAATCTAAGCAACCTATCACAAGATTTGCAATAAAAACATTGAAATATAAGTTGGGGGAAAGGTTACCCCATACTCAGCTAATGAGCATACCAGAATACACGAGAAAGCTTGAAGCTAAACCGGAAAAAAAATTTACTCACTCCGCCGTGCAAGGGAAGGGCTAACCTGCAAAAGAGGTCCAGCGAAAATTGTATATACTATGGCAATATCAAATTTAATCTAAGCTATGCTTGCAAGTTATTAAGCTAAACAAGCTATACAACACGTAAAACAATTTTTAAAACAGTAAAAATAACTAACTATACCTACTCCTATATAAGTACTGGGGTTATTGTCCTCCCAACATGACATATTCGGCTAACGAAAAGTTCTAGCTAATGGGCCTATGAAATAAAAGATGCACAGGTAACTTGTAGAATATCCATTGCGGTAGTGAGTACCGATACAACGATAATGCAGTTACCCCTCTACCTAAATAATAATACCTGCCCAACTCAAATAGAGTTAATAAGAAACAAGAAGAGAAGGAACACTAGTCCTCGTTAATCTCATCCAAGCTAAATCCTTGCCTAGCAAGGCATCATCCACCGCAGGTCCAATGGAGGCGTTGACGACAACAAGGGCTTCCACTGCGAAGGAGGTAGGAACCTTCTCATACAAGTAGATTCACTCACCGACGGCTTAAGCCCAAGGCTCGTCGTCATCCCAACGTAACCATGGAGACTCAACCCTCAAAGGCTCAGATAATGAATGGGGGTCAAGTAATAAATGAGAGGAAAAACTAAAATACACAGAATACGGGAGAGTGATCCCTGTATCAGTCTCAGCAGGATCCGAGCACAGATCACTGCTAGTATCATATGAGTCGTATCGGGGGGGATCCAATAACTTGAGGTCCGCAGTGGTAAGAGTGAGCGCCTCATCCAAAAAGGAGCTGCAAACCTTTACATCAGAATGGGGATACTCCTCATCCCACTAGGGTGCGTCATACCGTTCCGAAGATCCACATTCTTCATCGGAGATAGTAAATTCCTCATCCCACTTCGGCGCAACCTCAGGCACCGAATCACCCACGAATACGACATCACCAGTCGACTCACACGAAAAAGGAGTAGCACGATCAAGAAAAAATTGCGGAGGGGAAAAAATACTCTCGAAACCAGGCATTAAATAAGCAGGCCCCATCGCAAAATCATTCGCTGACACCTCCCTGTCAACGGGAACAATCTTTACATCCCATACAGGAGCGCCCACGTGTTCCTGATCCTCTTTTTACTAGCTAACACCAAAGTGATCGTCATCACTCAAGGGAAGCTCGTAAAAGGGAGCGAGGGACCCATGAAAGATCTATATGCAATGAGAGATTCTTCGGTAATCTCAACGGGAAAAGAACATGCAAGATGTGCGATATCAGTGTATGGGCCCGAAAACACCCTAGTAGGCCTGTCCACAGTAGTCTTCCGTAAACGGGAGGTTGCTTCGCACACGCCCTTCAAGGGAGAAGGCTTGCACAAATGAGGTCAATCTTTAAACATGTGGCCTATAATTTGGCATAGCAAACACCTAATACAATGCTCGGCATTTAAAACAGCCAAGGCATCATTGTATCAGCGTAAAGTGTCATAGAGACGGCACTCAGCTACATAATACATTGCAAACAGAAATATTTGCTGAAAGGGTGCTACACAACTTAGAATAAAAATAACACGGACCAGCTTTCTAAGCCAAAAATCAAAAAAGGGACAAAAAAATAAACAAAAGAAATGGTAAGCAACTAAAATAATTAAAAGAAAACTACAATCACAAGACTTCCTTTCAAAAAACTCACACGACTGTGTTCCCCGACAACGGCGCCAAAAACTTGATGCGCTTATGACAAGTGTACCGCTCACATAAGTAATATAAAATGCGGAGGCTTTCCCAAGTATCGAATTTCTCAAGGAACACCGCAAGGTGGAGTTGTCTTTCAAGGAGGACTTAAGATTGAAGTCCTTAGGTTGAGATCATGAACGGGTTCGGTTTTAGATACAAGAAAGTAAGAACTAATTAAATCTACTCCTATGCAGGCCGTTATGAGGTGCTTCACTCAGCGGAATGGACGAGTAGGCAGGCATAGGGAACGAGAAGAACAACGGATTGAGGATCACAAATTCCTCGTCACAACGCGCGCCTCTAGCAATCGCTAGTGCGGCAATACTAACTATGGTGGCGGGTTGAAAGTTAGGGTTAGATCTTATATACTCTAGAGGGGGGAAGTGAATAGAGTATGTCTGTGTGTTTTTAAAATTTTCTTCTCTAACAGTATACTATCTTTATCTTTAACAACTATATATAACTATCACAGATTAAAGTAAATCAAAGATCACAGAATATCTAACTAACACAGCCACAGCAAGAATAGAAAAGAAAGAACAACCAGACAACACAAGAAATTTATAGTGGTTACCCAAACTGGGTACATCCACTCTTATACCACCCTTGGTAGGAATCCACTATAGGTTTTGATCAGGTGACTGTCACCAATGAGCTTTTGATCAGATTCTCAAAAACCAAACCCCAAGTCTTTTGGAAGGAGACTTGCAACCAGAATAATTTTGAAGGGAATTAAAACCCTGTACAGAGGTGGGAATGAGAGAGTGATGTAAGTCTTCTTTTCTCAAATCAAAATGAGAAGACTGTGTGGATTCTTATTTGTTGTCAAAGCTCCCCCTGAGATCTTGAATGGTTCAGGAGTGGAAGCTTTGTTCAAGGGTGTAGGTCTTCAGATTTTCAGAGATCCTTGACTGATTTGAATATTGTTGTCACTTGAGATTCCTGAAAACAAAGAGGGAGAGAAAGAAAGAAATACTCTTGATGGTGATGATTGTTCTTTCTTCTTCTCTTGAGAGTAGTTGATTTTTCTGAGATTTGTTTTTCACTGCCCTTCTGGATGTTTTCTTTACTATGACTCAAGGTGATGATCGTTCTCTGCACTTCTGCGTATCTATCATTTTCTTGGCAGGGAGATGTATATTAGATCACTACAACTTGGTCGAATTCAAAAGAGATTCTTCAATAAATGTTCAGCCGAAATCTTGGGAATGAGAAAACGGCAAGAATGCTGTCAATTATTCTATTCTATGTCTGTCCCGAGATATAAGCAATTAATTACATGGAGGATGTTTGCAATCAATGCTGCCAGTAATGGCTCTATTCAGAGAATATAAGTGCATTGATTTACAAGGGAATTAATAGCCTATAATAATTAAAATGATGAGACAGAAAGAGAAAGAATAAATAACAAAATGTCTTACAGTTTTCATCGACCTGAGATCAGCTTTCGTCGACCTCTAATCAGCTTTCGTCGACCTCTAATCAGCTTTCATCGACCTGTGATTTCGTCGACCTCTAATCAGCTTTCGTCGAACTGAGATCAGCTTTCGTTGACCTGAGCTCTGTGAATCAACTGTTGTGCATAAACTTACTAATTCTGCGCTTTATGTTCGTCGACCTGAGACTATGAAGTTAGTCGACCTAAGAACTTGGTCAATCTATTGGTGTTGAGTGAATAACACATCTGGCTTTGAGTGCTCTTTGTCTCTGAGTCAGCCTTGGCTTTGAGTAAATTATGGCGCTGAGTGTTGAATAGTTAGTCGATCTGAGAACGGAGTTCGTCGAGCTCAACTCAGAGATTTTAGCTCTGAGTTAGTCGAGATGAGCACGACTATCGTCGACCTGAGATCAACGAATGTGCTTAAATAGAAGCAAGTAAGAAAAATGGTCTTACAGGGTTTGGCGCACGACTGTGCATTAACCGTGTATTAATAACACGCAGATATTGGCCTGCGAGAAAGATGAGTTGACCTGTGCATTTTACTCACACACGGATGCTTGTGCCCATGCGTGTGTGAAGGAAAATGCACCGGTAACCACAGAGTGCTGAAAAAATAGGATAACAAAGAGGAACCGTGCGTTTTACTCACGCACGAGCACGTATGCCCGTGCGTGAAGGAAAACGCACGATTAACCCCAGAGCGCTGGAATTCCGAGACCAATATACAGACTGTACGATTCCTTCTCGCATGGTTTGGTCGAAACTGTACGGGAACAAAATGCAGGGGTAGATCAGACGTCCCAAGGATTGTTGTGTATTGTAACGACTCCACCCGTTAAACAATATATAATAGAAGGTCCGGTCGGGGCCCCACACTATATGCCATAAATAGACGACGAGGCCACAGTTTAATACCACTATACCATCGCATCCTAACTCAGAGCATGCTAGTAGAAGATTTTAACAACAATGATGAACTCATACTAGGAATGTCCACTATATATATATAAACAACATTTATATATCAACTCATAAAAGAGTGTACAGCAAATACACATAAGCTAGCCTAAAGGCCTTACAGTTCCTCTTTTCAAAGTGTGAATTACATACATCGGCGCGCAGGCCAGCCACAAATGAACAAAATACAAGAGAAAGCAGCCTTCAAGGGCTAGAAGTAGCAACAACATCCGCAGGGACTTCAGCCCTTTCACTTCCCACTCGGCTCTCCAGCACCTGTACAGGGACAGCCCACCAAGAAGGTGGTAAACAAGGAAACGGTCAGCATTCAGCTGACCAATTTATAACAATCCTACCCCTTTCCCGGGGTAGTGGCATTCCTTCCCTTCAGGCATAGCAATGCATAGACATATATCATATATATTGTGCTCTCACGCACAAGCAATCCATCACAATCGTCAGCCACACGGCCCAATGATTTGTGCACTCATGGCACATTTTTAGTGCACAGGCGAACTAGGGTCAACACCACCGTTTTCACAGTATTGAGCATTCAGTCTTACTGGAGCGCATGCCTAAGACTCTCATTATGCCACTAATGAAAGATCAATGCCTTGATGCTCTCCTGTACAGTCGACATAACGCAGGTACGGATCAACCACCCCCCGTTGCTCAAGTCGCCTTGCCATCACCGAGTACGGCGTACTCGCGGCTATAATCAAAGGCGCTGGTCGGTTTCAACTTTCCTATTCGGCATGAAGCCTTAATAAGAGCATTCAGCTCACAATAGCCATAACGTCCACCAAGGACTGGCTTCACAATGGCCACACTATCCGCCAAGGACTGGCCTCACAATGGACACACTGCCCACAAAGGACTGGCCGCATCACAAGCAATACAAGGGTATTTCCTGGAACTCCTCATTCCAGTACTTCCTGCTACTCCCCTTCACATGCACAACCCTTCGACTCCACAAACCACACTTTATACGCGGAGTCTTCTCCGGTGCACAATATACAATATCACCAATCAAGACCAACCTGTCCATATTGGATTCACACAGCATGCCTATCCCGTACTACACATTTCCGGGTCTAAATGCAAACTCACTTGGGGATAACAACTATCAACCCACGGGGATCATAGGCCGTGTACTGTAAACGGTACACGAACCGACTCATCCAGAAAAGTACACGACCTAGTGACACGCCCGTGTCTCACAAGCCATGTGTCCTGACACGGCTTCAGACACGCTCGTATCTAGCCCGTGTTTGATAGGCCGCATAACCTTGGCCACAACCCGAGAGGGACATGCCCTCTAACACGCCCGTGTGGCTGGGCGTGTGCTTCACTAAATGATTGTCGAGCTCATGACGTTGAGTGTCGAGAGCATGGCATTGAGTGCACACCGAGAAGGACACGGCTTGGGATACGGCCGTTTCCCAGGCCGTGTGCCTCACTCAACGCCTTCTTTAGACCAAACCACACTCAACTCCTTCTCGAGAAGCCCGAGCAAGACATGCCTGGGACACGCCCGTGTCCCAGGCCGTGTCTAAGCCTGAATTCCAAACTTTGGAAATTTTGGATTTTTGGGTGTTACATGTATAATGCACGATTACGCTGAAACAGTGCGCGAAGAAATTCGCATGACCGTGTATTTTACACAGGAGCTAGAAATAGAATTCCGGACATCCTGACCACCGGCATAGCAATAAATCCAACTGAGGCATAGCCCCCAAATGTCCCAAATAATCGTATAAATCAAAAACAATGTACAAGGAGCTCACAGAACTTACCCTCAACACAAGAGTGCGCATTCGTAAACAATAATGGGCCAAAACAATGCACTTAACGTGATAAACTGTATAAATGAAATATCAACGATAATATACTAAAAGTGAAGTGCAAGTGCATGAAAACTAGCCCAAAGGAGTTCAAAAAACCCTATATAAACAAGACTCATAATCAAACCATCAGAATTCCCTCCTCTTTCCACCTTTTGGTGAGGGATTCCATGCATATGCAAAACTTAGGACTTCACTTGTCAAAGAAGGATGATTGTTACCCTCGTAGATCATCTTGGAGCTATGATAAAGTCTTCTCTCTGGATGGAAAGGATCGTCTCACTTTCCTCTTCACGGATCTTACTTTAGCTTTCCTACCATGGAATCTCCTTCTCAAAGCTTGCAAAGCCCATCCTTCAACTCTTATTCTTTCGTTCTTCCAAGGAGAAGAAAAGGGAGGAGAGAGAGTGAGAGAAGAGAAATGACTCTTCTCTTTACCTTTTCTCTGCATAAGGGACTTTGGGAAAAATCTCAGCCACAGGATCCTCTCTTCAATAGGAATGAATGGCCAAGATTTCAGCTAATAAGTCAAACTTATCGCTATCTCCAGGCAATATCAGCTATCGCTTGGGCGATATCGTTGGTAGCCTCTTTGAACCCAGTCAACACAGCTCTTCGGCCGCTTTCCGGCCATCTGACGCGTGCCTCGCTATCATCGAGCTATATCCACTATCGCCACACGATAGTCTACTCAACAATTTGTCTAGTGCGTTTAGAGCATCGAGTGCGTTGAGAGCGTTGAGTTCGTCGAGTTGTATCGCCAACGATAGTCATTATCATTTGGAGATAGCTACCTTCATTTATTATTTCCAATTTTTGGTGTGTTACTGTGTGTATGCCCACCTAGTATTGGAGAAGCCCACTCCACTTTCACCGTTTGGCCACGACGGGTGATGCCTGAGAGTTTCGCTAGCTCTCAAAAATGGGAACTAGTGTAACACCCTAAGAATCCTTTGACTGTATGTTGGAACCCCTAGGTGATTTGGGCTAGGTTCACTTCTTAGGGTATGACCCATATTGTATAGTTGGGTCAAGTATTTTATCTTCCTAGTCTAAGGTCAGTCCTGCAGCTTGCAGCATCAAGGACCTGCCTGAAGACAGTATCAGATATCAGCCCTAGAAGTTATGTGCTGAAGTTATTTCTGAGCTCGACGTTCTTAGAGCTCAGGTCGACGTACTCTAAGTGAAAGATAAGAGTTCTGTGGTCTGCAAACTTGGCAAAGAAGTTATATGTTCTAAGGTCGACGATCTTCCAGTGCAGTGCAGCTCTAAGCTCAACGATCTTCCAGCTCATACTCAGCCAAAGTTTTGAAAAGTTTATTCGTAAAGCCAAGGTCGAAGAATGTGTTTTCTGTGGTCGACGATCTTTGATCTCTGGTCGACAAAAGCTGTAAGATGTTTTTGACTTATTCTTTCTTTATCTGTTTCGATTTATTTCTATTATAAGTCATGATTTTACTGAGTAATTAATGCTCATTTTATAGCCGTTATTTGGCAGCGTTGATTATGGTTTTCATCAGTAAATGAAATTGATATATATCCCGGGACAGTTGGGGAATAGAATATTTTAATTAACATTCTTGACGTTTTCTATCCCAGATTTTCTGCTTAGCTTTAATGGCAGGAATTTGAATTGGAATTATGGAATAGTTGTTAATATAGTATACTCTCGACAGGACAAGAGACACAGAAAAACACACACTCAAAGAAAAAAAATATTGTGTGCTTACAGATCTCAAGAAGAACGACACTGTGATAGAAAAAGTGTTTTAGAGAAAAATCTTTCAGGCTTTCTAATACTCCTTCTATGCAGGATCTCATTGTTCTATTAAGAAGAAGAAGAAGAAAAAACACCAATCATATATCAAGAGTCTTTTCCTTCCTTCCATCTCTGATTCTAGGATCTTCAGTG
The DNA here is from genome assembly GCA_039513925.1 of Platanthera zijinensis. NCBI lineage: Eukaryota > Viridiplantae > Streptophyta > Magnoliopsida > Asparagales > Orchidaceae > Platanthera > Platanthera zijinensis. Next base: position 3,888,154 of record CM077097.1, read on the forward strand.
ACAAACCATTTCAATCAGTCAAGAGAATCCTGGATTTGATCTTGCAGCAGAAGACCTAGTATCCCTAACAAAGTTTCCCTGCCTGAACATATAATAATTTCAGGGGGAGCTTTGATACAATCAGTAGAATCCACAAGGCTTCTCTCAATTTGCTTTGAGAATAGTAAATTCATCATCAACCTCTCTCTCCCCTCTCTGTATAGGGTTATCTCTCCCTTCAAAAGTGATTCCTGGTTACAAGTCACCTAACCAAAAGACTTGAGGTTTGGTTTTTGAGCACCTGATCAAAAGCTCATTGGTGTCAGGCACCTGATCAAAAATCTGAGTGGATTCTTACCTAGGGTGGTAGAAGAGTGGATGTACCCAGTTGGGGAACCACTATAAAGTTCTTGTGTTGTCGGTGTGACTGTATTTTCTTTGTGCTTATGCTGTGATATCTGTATTGTGTAGATTAGATTTATCTCTTATGTTAGTTTGCTGCACTTGTACACTTGTACACATATATCCTACTCACCTATTTTACAAAAGATATTTAAATTCCGCAAAAGTTTAAGAAGATTGGATTGAACTCTATTCACCCCCCCCCCTCTAGAGTTAATCAGATTCTATTCCCCATTTCTTTCAATTGGTATCAGAGGAAGGTTTATCACACTCACAGGCTTACACCAGGACAAACCATGAACCTCCAGATAAACTCTGAATAACTCATTGTTTTATTTTTTTTTCTTTGATAACATAGCACAAAATAAGGATTATGCTAGCACCAGACCTCCATTGTGTAACTTGTCTAAGTTCACAATCTGGAAGGCAAGAATCAAGTTATACATGAACTCTATTGATGAAGATATTTTTAACTCTATCTTAACAGGACCACCAACTCCAGTAGTTTCAACTCCATCTACATCAACTGACATGAGTGCAGTCCTACCCCCTGGATGGACAGATGCACAGAAAAAGGCAAAGGTAGCTGATGCTAGAGCCATGAACATATTTTCTCAAATAATGTCTGATGAAATCTTTCAAAAGGTTGCTGAGTGCACATCATCTAAGGCCATTTGGGACTCCTTGAACCAAATGGTGGCTGGATCAGCAGATGAGAGGAAAGATAGAAGATCAAACCTCATTACTCATTATGAAAATTTAAAGAAGGATGAAGAAGTGACAGTTGAAGTAATGTACAATAGGCTTAGTTCCATCATCAGTGAACTAAGAACCTTGGACAAGGAGATTACTCTGACAGAGGTCAATGACAAAATTCTGATGTGCTTCCCCAGCACATGGGATTCCATAATATGGCCCATCGGAGAAGCAAGGAGCATGGAAGAGATATGAACTGAATCTCTGTTGGGTAAGCTCAAGTCCTATGAGCAGTTGGTGAAATCAAGAAAAGCAACTGCAGAACCAAAATCTCCAACACCAACAAGAAAGGAGCATAGCCTAGCATTCAAAGCTGCAGAAGAATCACCAAGTCTGCCAGTGAATGATGAACTTATGAGTCTCTTTGCAAAGAGATTCTATAATATGGCTAGAAAGGATTTCAGGAAAAGGCCATCTAGAAGTGAAGACAAACTTAGGTATGACAAGACCCCTACTAAAGAGGCTGTCTATTTTGGTTGCAGGAAACAAGGACACTTCATCTCTGAATGTCTAGAAGTCCAAAAGAAAGATAGGAGAAAAGAAAAGGACTCCAGAAGAAGTCATCACAGCAAAGCCTCCTCCAGCAAATACAATTACAAGAAGAAGGAAAAGGGCTTTGTTGCTGAAACATGGAGTGACACTGAAGAGGAATCAACTTCCTCCAGATCCAGTGAAGATGAAGAGGAAAATAAGGCAAAGGAAGTTTTCCTTATGGTTATGGAAGATGGAAGAAGCAGATCTGACTCAGAAGAATCAGATGATGAAGAACTCCTCTCTAAAGAGGATCAGGTAATTGCTTCTTATGATTTTCAATCAGAAGAATTTAAAGTAGAATTCAAAAGCTTGTGTTTAGACCTAATAGGATCTGAGAAGGAAATCAAACTCCTCAGGGAAAAGTTGTTAGAGCAAGATAAAATCATTGCTGAAAATGTCAAACTGTCTGAAGAACTAAAATCTGCTAACCATCAAATAACTTTTCTAAAATCTGAATTAAGTAAGGCTAAAGAATTAGAAGAAACTCTTAGAGGAAGAAGCTTAAAATTGTTAGACATAACTAGCACTGTAAATGCTAGAATAAACAATAGTAAGCGAGGATTAGGTGCTTCCTCCAGTGAACCAATTCTAATTCAGAAGAATCACCTGTCAAAACCAGTAAATTTTATATCTGATAAAGGCAAGAAAAATATTGAACAGGTTAACAAGGTTAATGAAATTCTTAAGCAATTAGAACTTAGAAAAACCAACCTTAACAAGGAGAGAACGAGAAATCATAGAAATAACTATATTCAGCAATTTTCGTCGAACTTAGAACGACGAAATGGGCACGATTCATCGAACTTAGAATGACGAACTCTGAACGCAAATAATAGCCCAAATTATTCTACGAACTAGGATCGACGAAATATATTTGGGTCTTCCACTAGAGATCGACGTTTTAGGGGCTCTGAGAATGGATACTTCTATTCTTCGAGCAGAGATCAAAGAACTCAACCCAAATCGTCGAACTCAGCTTGACGAACTCACTTAACTTCGTCGAACCCAGTTCATAATCATAAAAACATAACAGCTGATAAAAAATTTAATCCTTTTAGTCAGTGGATTATACCCCCTAGAAGGTATCATCCCCTAGGATATAAAGATCAGCCTGAATGTTCCTTTATTTCAAGTTATGGTTTTGTCAAACAACAAGGACTCAAGATATCCTGGGTCAAAAACCTCTAATCTTTTTCTTTGTAGGTAGAAGAGAACCCTATCATTCAAATCAAGTGGTACCTGGACAGTGGTTGCTCTAAATATATGACAGGTTGTATGGAATGTCTTATCAACTATAAAGCCAAGGCTGGCCCTAAAGTAATTTTTGGGGACTCAGGATTTGGATTGACAGAAGGCTATGGAGATTTTAGATGTGGAGATGTTACATTCAAGAAGGTGACCTATGTCAATGGTCTCAATCATAACCTGATATCAGTAAGTCAACTGTGTGATACAGGTTATCAAGTAAGCTTCACTAACTCCTTATGCATTATCTCCTTTAACAACAAAACTGTTTTAACAAGAATTAGACAAGGCAATATTTATTTAATCAATTTTGAATCTGCTATTTCTGAAATTTGTTTATTTAATTCTGTTAGTAGTCAAACTAGCTTATGGCATAAAAGATTAGGTCATGTAAACCATAATAATATAGCTAGGTTATCTAAGGACAACCTTTTTAGAGGTTACCTTCTGGCCCCTACAAGAAGGAAGGCCTCTGCAGGGCTTGTCAACTAGGCAAGCAAACTAAATCTGGTTTCTAATCTATTAATAAGAGTGATTCACCTAGGATATTGTACTTGCTACAAATGGACCTTTTTTGCCCCATTGTTGTACAAAGCCTAAGAGGGAAATCTTATACCTTAGTGGTTGTAGATGACTTCTCCAGATTCACTTGGGAATTCTTTTTGAGATCTAAGTCAGATACATTTAAGGTTCTTATAGATTTTCTCAAGGACATACAGATTGAGTACTCTACTCAAGTTGCATTGATCAGAAGTGATCATATCACTGAGTTTGAATCTCTTCTTATGCATGAGTTCTGTGAGAAGGAAGGTATCAGACACTGTTTCTCAACTCCTACAACTCCTCAACAAAATGGGGTAGTTGAAAGGAAAAATAGAACACTCATTGAAGCTGCAGCTATATTGCTTGTAGATGCTTACATGTCTCTATACTATTGGGCAGAGGCAGTAAGCATAACAAACTATGTCCTGAATAGGAGTTTAATACATAAACTAAAGCTTAAAACTCCCTATGAACTACTCAAAGGGAAAGAAACCAATAATCACCTATTTTAAAGTATTTGGATGTATATGCTATATTCATAACAATGATAAGAAGTATCTTAGAAAATTTGAAACAAAGGCTTAAATGGGATTTTTTCTAGTATATTCCCAAGTTAGCAAAGCTTATAGGGTGTTTAATAAATCATCTTTGAAGATTGAAGAGTCTATGCATGTAACTTTAGATGAGACTAACATGTTTTACAAGGAGAAAAACATTTCTACCAATAACACTTTGCAGGTATCAAATTTGTGTGAGAATTTGGATGATCTAGACCTTACCCCAAAGGCTGAATCACATCCTCCTCCACAATCAGAAGCTGAAGCTGATAGTGATGAAGAAACTGTGGAAGCAGTTCAACTTCCTTCAACAGTTCATGCAATTCCACAAGAGGAATTAAATCCCATAACTATTGCTGAACCAACTCAACCTAATGATCTTATCACACTTAGAGATCACCCTAGATCTCAAGTGATTGGAGACATATCAGTGGGTGTGCAGACAAGGCATCAACTCAACTCTGATGTGATGCTTGCCTGCTTTCTCTCTCAAGTTGAGCCTCAATCCATAATTAATGCAGAGCAAGATCCACACTTGATTATTGCAATGCAAGAGGAGCTCAATCAATTTGAGAGGTGTAGATTTTGGGACTTAGTTCCAAGGCCTAAGGGCTATCCAGTAATTGGGACTAAGTGGGTGTTCAGGAATAAAATTGATGCCCAAGGTGTGATAGTAAGGAATAAGGCAAGGCTTGTTTCTCAAGGTTATAGGCAAGAGGAAGGTATTGATTATTATCAAACCTTTTCTCCAGTTGCCAGGCTAGAGGCAATAAAAATTTTCTTAGCTTATGCAGCATATAAAAAGTTCAAAGTCTACCAGATGAATGTGAAGAGTGCTTTTCTAATGGAGAACTCAAAGAAGAGGTTTATGTAGAACAACCTCCAGGTTTTGTTTCTCCAACTCATCCCTCTTATGTCTTTAAATTGCATAAAGCTCTCTATAGTTTAAAGCAAGCTCCAAGAGCTTGGTATGAGACCTTAGCCAGCTTTCTCTTAGATCATGGTTTTTCAAGAGGCTTAGTAGATAGAACTCTTTTTACAAAACTGCATCATGATAAAATATTATTAGTACAAATATATGTGGATGATATAATTTTTGGTTCTACTGATCCCAAACTGTGCAAAATATTTTCTGATCTAATGCATTCAAGGTTTGAGATCAGTAGCATGGGAGAACTGTCTTATTTCCTTGGTCTCCAAGTAAAATAATCCTCTAAAGGGATCTTCATCTCTCAGTCTAAATATGTTAAATAGCTTATTAAGAAGTTTGGGATGAATGATGCATCTTCAATGAAGACTCCCATGGCTGCCAATGCTGTTGTAGATATTGATGAACTTGGAAAACAAGTTGATCAAACTAGGTATAGGGGCATTGTTGGATCCCTACTATATCTAACAGCAAGTAGACCAGACATTATGTTTGCCACATGTCTTTGTGTTAGGTTCCAGGTGAACCCTAAAGAATCTCAAATTTTTTTTATAAAAAGGATTTTGAGATATATAAAAGGTTGCCCAAATCTAGGACTCTGGTATCCAATAGAGTCAGCATTTGAGTTAACTGGATTTTCTGATGCTGACTATGCTGGATGTAGAGTAGACAGGAAAAGCATCTCTGGAACTTGCCAATTCCTGGGTGACAGACTTGTATCTTAGTTCTGTAAGAAACAAACATTTGTTTCAACATCCACTGCTGAAGCTGAATATATGGTTGCAGGAAATTACTGTTCACAGATCTTGTGGATACAAAACCAACTTCTAGATTATGGTGTCAACTTAAATAATTCAACCATACTATGTGATAATACTAGTGTTATTTCCATTGCATAAAATCCAGTATTGCATTCAAGAACAAAGCATATAGACATTAGGCATCATTGCATTAGAGATTGTGTAGACAAGCAAAAGATTAAACTTGAGTTTATCTCTACTGATTTGCAAAGAGCAGACATCTTCACCAATCCATTTGATCTAACCAAGCATCTGTTCTTTATAAATCAGCTTGGAATGATAAATGGTCAAAATTTAATCTAATGCTCTGTCTGTGGTCGAAGAATTGTTTCTGTTCGTCGAACTGAAACCGACGAACTGGTAACTATTCTTGAGATTTTTTGTCCACCGAAGATTGATGAAATCTCTTCTTGAAGCAGTTTCGTCGATCGGAGAACGACGGTTTCTGTTTCAGGAAATTTTTCTATGAGCGAAGAAAACTTTCCATCTCTTCGTTCTGAGATCGACGAACATATCCCTTAATGAAATTTTCGTCGACCTGTGATCGAAGAATTTTATTCTTTCGTCGGGCTGAGAATGTCATTTCGTATTCTGAAAATCGTTTATAGGCTTTTCTTCTTGGATTTCAATCCTGCTCTTTCAGAATTCCTCTCCTGCACTTGATCATTTGTTTCCTTTTGCAGTACTCTCGTTTCGCAAAAGTATTCACAAATGGCTGTGTCTGGTTCAGCGGGAATGAAGTTCGGCACGGGCTTTGACATTGATTTTGATTCATTCCAACAATCTAATCAAATATTTTAGGATATTCTGCAACTATGTAAAGATCAAAAGCTGAAATCATTTATGACCAACTGAATCAAGCTGCCAGCCGCCGTAATAAAGGAATGGGTATTCTCATCGTCCTCTACTGAGGAAGAGATGACAGGTTTCATCAGCGGGACTCAGGTTACTCTCTCTCCTGCAGTTCTTATAGAAATTTTTGAACTTGAGAATGGTATGGAAGATTTGGATATGGATGATGATGAGTTTGAGAATGTGTTAGTTGTTATTGGTCACTCAGGTGAAAACTCTAACAAGTTATGGAAAAAGAACTTGTCTCCTGTGTACAAGTTTCTTGCATATTTAGTGGGGAAAGTGTTGTTTGCTAAGCACACTGCCCACGAATACATCTCTAGGCAGCAGTTATTGGTGATGGTTGCGCTGGTGAATAAGAGGAAAGTCAATTGGGGACAGATTTTGTTTGATTTGATCAGGAAGAGGAACAGCAAGAAAGATGAGTGTTTTGACAGGGTTTTGGGCATGTTCTTAAGGCAAAGGCTGATGAATTGTTAGTTCCTCAGACTACGTTTATCAATGCCTCCAAGAGGCTAACCTCTGCCCTATTTGGCAGATGGGAGAGGACAATTCCTAAGCCCTCTAAGGAAAATCCCTCTACAGGTGATTCAGAGAACATAAGGGTTGTAACAACCACTCCTTTCTTGGCTGAAGGAACCCCTCCCCTTACCCCTCATACCTCTCCTACTCCAGATAATCAGCCCTATCCTGCTCATAACCTCACACCTCCTGACTCACCTCTTCCCTCTCACCTTATAAGCATTCCCTCATCCACCCTCCTCTCTCCAAACTTTGAGTTGATAATAGCTGAAATTTCTTCTCAAGCTTCTCCCCTCCAATCCCCTATTCATACTCCCTCTCCTCAGAACCCATCCTCACCTACTAACCAAGATTATATCATACTTGATACCATCCCCCCAGTTATTCCTCCTCTAACCCCTGAAAATTCTTTCATTACTACCCTCATATCTCAGTTGACTCCCATCCTCAAGGAGCTTATTGCAGCTGAGATATCCCCCCTTTTAAATTCAATAAATTCCCTTACATCTCTCTTTACAGCCTCCTCCTTTCCTTCCCCTTCTTCAGCCAAGGGCATGGCTTCAGAACCTTCTGAAACCATGCAGGGGGAGATGTTCTGTGAAGAAGCCCTTGCAGCAGTAGTAGCAGATGATGGGATGGTTGTAGCTATTCTAGAAGTACTGACTGGTGGAAATTATTTTTATTTTATACTTCCATCAGTAGATTTGGAAAGTATACTCCATCATTCTTCTATGGAAATTCCTTTACATTCTGATGAATCATCATCTAAGGTCATTGTGTGCTATTCTCCACCTACTTCCACAGAGGTGATAGCCATAATAAGGGATATTTTTGAAGAAAGCTCTAAGAATGAAGCTATGATTACTGAGAAAGCTTCAGTAGCTGATACAAAAGAGGCAGTTGAAGAGTCTGTTGAATCAAAGTCTGTTGAATCAGAGTCTGAGTATATGACTAACCCCATCCCTCCAGTCTATGCTCCTACTCCTATCCCAGCTCCCAAGGCTATTTTTCCTCTTCCCAAGGTAACTCCCGAGTATATAAAAGCAATTGATGCTTTGTATACCTTTGACAGTGAAAGTAGTGAAGAAATCTACAATGATGATTCCCCGAAGACAAAGAAAAGGAAATTGAGAAAGAAGACTCCAGCTCAAGCTCCAAATCCCCATAATGACACTCCCTACTATATCAGGCACAATATTGATCCATACCCTAACATGCCTCATTGGATGAAGTTGTCAAAGAATGAGCTTAAAGCAAGGAAGATAAGAAAGTACTCCCCTCCCTCTTCTCCAAGGATGAATAGAAGAGATCCTCCTCCTCCTCCTCCCAGTGGTAGCTCTTCAGGTAGTGGCAATCAGAGATTTTTAAACACTACTCAGACTTACCAAAGGCATGTTAGATCCTCTAAAGCTTCAAGATTTAATCAGTATCAAAAGCAATATCACTCATTCTCCAAAAGCTCTCTCAGTTCTCAGCAATATCCTTCCATGCCAACATTCTCTCCTTCCCCTTCCAGTGAAGTTAGTCCTGAAGTTAGATATGAAGGAACTCCAATTCAAGCATATGATCATGAGACAGGTCCTAATACCAGAATGGCCAGATTTACAGAATCTATTGCTCTATCTCAGATCAGAAAAGCAACAGAATAGGGTCAGGACACCTCTCAGTATTCTACAATGTCATCCTACAGGAAGAAAGATCTAGAAAGATATCAAGTTGGAAATCTGTTTAATGTTGAAGAATACATGAATCTGCATCCTGAAGCCATAGTTCCCAGAGCCACATCTCAAAAGACTTTGGGAGATGAGAACATGACCATGACTCTCAGACAAGCACTGGATCCAAACAGAGTAATAAAATTTGTTAAATCTTCTGATTCTCCAAAGGACAAATAGCTTATTCATTTTCAGTCTGTTTTGCTTATGAACAATTTAGCATAGCTTTATAAAGATGTTTATAGCTTATTTATTCTATCAGTTATCTATTTTTTTCTAGCAATGATTTTTTTTGCTTACTTTTCTTCTGAAGTTACCTCACCCAAATAAGGGGAGATTGTTGGAACCCCTAGATGATTTGGGCTAGGTTCACTTCTTAGGGTGTGACCCATGTTATATAGCTGGGTCAAGTATTTTATCTTCCTAGTCTTAGGTCAGTCCTACAGCTTGCAGCATCAAGTACTTGCCTGAAGACAGTATCAAATATCAGCCCTAGAAGTTATGTTGAAGTTATTTCTGAGCTCGACGTTCTTAGAGCTCAGGTCGACGTACTCTAAGTGAAAGACAAGAGTTCTGTGGTCTGCGAACATGGCAAAGAAGTTATTTGTTCTAAGGTCGACGATCTTCCAATGCAGTGCAGCTCTAAGCTCAACGATCTTCCAGCTCAGACTCAGCCAAAGTTTTGAAAAGTTTATTCGAAGAGCCAAGGTCGAAGAATGTGTTTTTTATGGTCGATGATCTCTGATCTCTGGTCGACGAAAACTGTAAGATGTTTTTGACTTATTCTTTCCTTATCTGTTCTGATTTATTTCTATTATAAGTCATGATTTTACTGAGTAATTAATGCTCATTTTATAGCCGTTATTTGGCAGCATTGATTATGGTTTTCATCAGTAAATGAAATTGACATATATCCCGGGACAGTTGGGGAATAGAATATTTTAATTAACATTCTTGACGTTTTCTATTCCCAGATTTTATGCTTAGCTTTAATGGTAGGAATTTGGATTGGAATTATGGAATAGTTGTTAATATAGTATACTCTCGGCAGGACAAGAGACACAGAAAAACACACACTCAAAGAAAAAAAAAATATTTTGTGCTTACAACTCTCAAGAAGAACGACACTATGACAGAAAAAGTGTTTTAGATAAAAAGCTTTCAGACTTTCTAATACTCCTTCTGTGTAGGATATCATTGTTCTATTAAGAAGAAGAAGAAAAGAACACCAATCATATATCAAGAGTCTTTTCCTTCCTTCCATCTCTGATTCTAGGATCTTCTGTGCATTTCAATCAGTCAAGAGAATCCTGGATTTGATCTTGTAGCAGAAGACCTACCATCCCTAACAAAGTTTCCCTGCCTGAACATATACTAATCTCAGGGGGAGCTTTGATACAATCAGTAGAATCCACAAGGTTTCTCTCAATTTTCTTTGAGAATAGAGAAGTCATCATCAACCTTTCTCTCCCCTCTCTGTACAGGGTTATCTCTCCCTTCAATAGTGATTCCTGCTTGCAAGTCACCTAATCAAAAGACTTGAGGTTTGGTTTTTGAGCACTGATCAAAAGCTCATTGGTGTCAGGCACCTGATAAAAAATCTGAGTGGATTCCTACCTAGGGTGGTAGAAGAGTGGATGTACCAAGTGTGGGAACCACTATAAAGTTCTTGTGTTGTCTGTGTGACTGTATTTTCTTTGTGCTTATGCTGTGATATATGTGCTGTGTAGCTTAGATTTATCTCTTCTGTTAGTTTGTTGGACTTATACATATATATCCTACTCACCTATTTTACAAAAGATATTTTAATTCCGCAAAAGTTTAAAAAGATTTGATTGAACTCTATTCACCCCCCCCCCCCCTCTAGAGTTAATCAGAGTTTATTCCCAATTTTGTTCATTGTACACTGGGCAACACAGCCAGGGACACGGGCATGTCCAAGGCTATGGCCTACTCTGTGTACTCGAGTGGGTCTCGAGTGGGTCTCAAGTAGGGCTCGAGTGGGCCTTGAGTGGGGCACACGGCCTGTGACACGGGCGTGTCTAGGTTCGTGTCCTATGAGTTTGACAAAATGATCTCAATGAAATGCAGTCGACGATCGTCGAGAGGCAAGTTAGGTGGGCACATGTCCTGTGACACAGGTGTGTCCTATGGTCGTGTCCTTCTCGGTTTGTGGCCAGGTTTGCAAGGGTTGTTAAACACGAGATGGACACGGGCGTGTCCGAAGCTATGTCTTGCACACGGCCTGGGACACAGGCGTGTCCCATGACTGTGTTATTTTCTGGTTGAGTTGGTTCCTTTGCCGCTTAAGGTACAGGGCCTGTGACACGGGCATGTCACAAGCCGTGTCTGCCCAAAAATAGAGTTTTTAGAGCGATTTGTGGCCGTTCATTTCCTTCATTCGGGATCCAGTGGTCCAAGCTTCTCCCTGCTGAGTTAAGACCAAGGATTGCGAAGATAATTCTCATTCACCTTGACTTTTCTCTTTCTAAAAGAGATAGAGAGAAGGGAGAGCAAGGAGGAAGGAGAAGAAGAGATCCGGCTGCCGATGGATCTTCAGCATTCGGAATTGCGAGCCGAGTCCAGATTTGTGGAGGCAAGGCTGCTACAGTGCTCTCCAAAGTGATCGTCAAGGGTAACGATCTCCTTCTTGGATAAGTGAAGTCCTCCTTTATGCATGTGCATGGAATCCTCCACCAAAAGGTGGAAAGCGTAAGCGATTCAAACAGTTGATAGTTGATATCCCCGGTTGAGTCTGCATCCTTATCCGAAAATGTGTAGTACGGAATAGGCATGTTGTATGAAGCCCATTCAGACAGGTAGTCTTGATTGGTGATGTTTATATTGCGAACCGGAGAAGACTCCGTGTATGAAACAAGTATTGGACGGTGTGAGAGTACCTGTTAATTGTGAATTCTCCCATATCTAGGAAGCTCTGAGTGAGCTCCTTGTATGGTGTGTGCTGCATGAATTGTATGCTCTGCATGAGCTATGTACTGAATTGGAAAGCACCTCTGCATGAGCTGTGTGCTGAATTGGAAAGCGGCTCTGCGTGAGCTGTGGATTGAACCGGAAAGGGAAAGTCGACCCGCGTTAAGATCTACATTATTGATAAGTTGAGCAATGGGAAAGGGCTGACCTATGCCTGCGTGGTGAGAGGTCGATTGGTGACAATGCAAATGGGAGGTTGCGGGCCTTCCCGGGTTGTTACACCACATTGGTGTGTCAATCTGAAATGCTCAATGTTTGCCGTTAGGTGAACACGTCTGAGTGGGATGGGCGAGGATGTCTCCAACATGCGTGTTGTGGTAGACTAATGCCCATAGCCAACAAGTTAAGAACCTCTAATCGGTGGTGGTACTAAGGATGATTCGGTACACCGTAAGCGTGTCGTGAGTGCACGGAGAATTTGGCACGAAAGCCGACGTTTGTGATGATGTTGTGCGTGAGAGCATTTGTTGTAATATATATATATATATATATATGTTGTGATTGCGATGCATGCAGGGAAGGAACCACTGCCCCGGGTAAGGGGTAGGGTAGGTATAATTGGTCAGCAGAATGCTGACCGTTTCTTTGTTTATCACCCTTGGGGTAGATGTCTATATGCAGGTGCTGATAGGCAAAATTGGGTTGGGCGGGCTGAATCCCATGCTGCTGCTTGTAGGCCCTTGAAGGTCGTGCGAAGAATTATATTTTCATGTGTGGCCGGCATGCGTGTCGATGTATGAAATTACACTTGTAAAGAGAAACATATAAGGCCTTAAGGCCATGAGCGTTTGTGGTTGTATACATTCCTGGTAATATATAAAGGTGTTATTTTTATATTTAGTGGACATTTAATATGATGAGTTCTTGCAAGTTAATATCTTCCGCTAAAATGCTCTGAGTTAAGATGCGAGTAAAAAGGATTTTGATATTCATTCATGATTCTGCTGTTTGTCTGTGAAATATGGCGTGGGGCCCCGACCAAACCCTCTGTTATATTCCATGTGATAGATGGATGCGTTACAAAATTGTATCAGAGGATAGGGTTTGGTAGGGATAACATAATTGAACTCAAGAATGTCCACTAGGAATGCAATACATGTGTTTGAGGAGCGTGAGCATGTTTACTAGGCATGTTTGCCATTTTGGAATTGACATTAATGGTGTTTTGTACACTTATAGGCGGAGAGGAGTGGAGCTGGGCAGTCTGAGACCCAGCGTTTTAATGGGAGTGCGGCACCAGCTGAGGTTCCTACACCTCCTTCTTCTGCAGAAACCATACGTTTAGTTGCTGAGGCACTGTTTGCAATGATAAATGCATAGCCTATTGGGCAGGCAAGGCCTGCAGTGGAGCCAGTACGGGTTGGAGATAGGCAAGAGCATATTGAGGCTATGATTGATGAGCAAGCAGCTGACGAGCAACTTAAATGGTTTATGGAGTTTAATCCACCTATGTTTATAGGGGCGGGTTCCCCAACACAGGCCGAGGATTGGCTCGCAAGAGTGAAGAGGATCCTGACAGCGAACAGGACTGAGGAGGGGCAGAAAGTTACTCTAGCCACTTTCCTGCTGGAAGGAGAGGCGAGGCTTTGGTGTGATGAAGTGGAATTGCATGACTTGGCAGACAGAGGCCTAAGGGAGATATCGATAGAGGAATTCCCATGATTATTTTGGGCAAAGTATTTTCCAGTGTCGCAATAAATTGCAATGGAGAATGAGTTCCAATGTTTGGTGCAGGGTGTAATGTTGATACTTACCTGCATGAGTTTACAAGGATGGGGGCGCTATGCGGGGTCTAATTTTGCTGAGGAGGCGCGGAAGACGAATAAGTTCTATGAGGGACTTCTTGATGAGCTGAGGTTGGCTCTCCCGAGTTCGATGAACCAAGGCTTCCAAGCGTTAGTAGATACAGCCCGTGTGCTGGAGAAGGATTTGAAATGGGTGCAAGGCAAGAAAGACTTGGCGATGGAAAAGACAGAGTTCAAAGTTCCGCAGTCGGAACAATCGGAATTGAGGAAACGAGATAAGAAAAGGTTCAAGCCTGCTGAACAAACTTCTTCGGATGTTGCTTCGGGAGAAACATATGGGCAAGGATGTGTTGAGACACGTACATGTTTTAATTGTGGGAAGCAGGGAAATATAGCCCGTACTTGTTGGAGTGGCCCTTCAAGGGGTGAGAAAAAGACAGGTGCGTTGTATGAGGAAAAGGGCAAGGAGGTGACAGAGTCATCTGCGTACCGGGCGTAACCTCGAATGTACACTCTCGAATTACATGAGCCGCAAAGCTCAAATCATGAAGAACAACAGCCTCGCGTGTATAATCTGGAATTACAGGAGGCCATAAAGCGGAGTATGAAGGATGCGGATGAGCGGAAATAAATAAAGAGTGTGCTTTTCAATTTTCGTGATGTAATAAAGAACCTGTTGTTGCTATGTTTGTTTAAGACTTGTATTTGTGCGATGTCGTGGGGCGAGACAAGCTGCTGCCTCTGAGCTCTAAACTAGGTTCGTTTGATAAAACATGCATCAAAGGAGTGATTGTGTTGGTGTCTACAGTTGAGCTAAATTTCGGGACAAAATTTTTGTAAGTGGGGGAGGATTGTAACACCCTAAAAATCCTTAGACTTTAGACCGGGCAACACGGCCAGGGACAAGGGCGTGTCCAAGGCCGTTTCCTACTCTATGTACTCGAGTGGGTCTCGAGTTGGTATCGTGTGGGGCTCGAGTGGGCTTCGAGTGGGGCACACGGACTGTGGCATGGGCGTGTCAAGGGTCATGTCCTGTGATTTTGACGAAATGATCTCGACGAAATGTAGTTGACAATCTTTGAGAGGCAAGTCGGTTGGGCACACAGCCTATGACACAGACGTGTCCCATGGCCGTGTCCTACTTGGGTTGTGGACAGGTTTACCAGGGTTGCTAAACACGGGCTGGACACGGGCGTGTCTGAAGCCATGTCTGGCACACGGCCTGGGACACGGGCGTGTCCCATGGCCGTGTCATGTTCTGGTTAAGTCGGTTCCTTTACCTCTTAAGGTATATGGCCTGTGACACAGGCGTTTCACAGGCCATGTCAGCCCAAAAATACAGCTTTTAGAGCAATTTGTGGTCGTTCATTTCCTTCATCCGGGATCTAGTGGTCCAAGCTATTCCCTGCTGAGTTAAGACCAAGGATTGAGACGATAATTCTCATTCATCTTGACTTTTCTCTTTCTAAAAGAGATAGAGAGAAGGGAGAGCAAGGAGGAAGGAGAAGAAGAGATCCGGTCGACGGTGGAGCTTCAACGTTCAGAATTGCGAGCCGAGTCCAGATTTGAGGAGGCAAGGCCGCTGCGGTGCTTTACAACTGGCTAGATTTCCATGGCTCCAAAGAGATCGTCAAGGGTAACGATCTCCTTCTTGGACAAGTGAAAGTCCTCCTTTATGAATGTGCATGGAATCCTCCACCAAAAGGTGGAAAACGTAAGCGATTCCAGCGGGTTAATAGTTGATATCCCCGGTTGAGTTTGTATCTAGATCTGGAAATGTGTAGTACAGAATAGGCATGCGGTGTGAAGCCCATCTGGACTGTTAGTTTGGATTGGTGATGTTTATATTACGAATTGGAGAAGACTCCGTGTATGAAACGAGTATTGGTTGGAGTTTGATAGAGTACCTGTGAATTGTGAATTCTCCCATATCTAGGAATCTCTGGGTGAGCTCCTTGTGTGGTGTGTGTGCTACGTGAATTGTATGTTTTGCATGAGCTGTGTGCTGGATTGGAAAGCGGCTCTACATGAGCTGTATGCTGAATTGGATAGCGGCTCTGCGTGAGCTGTGGATTGAACGAGAAAGGGAAAGCCGACCCGCGTCAAGATCTACGCTATTGACAAGTTGAGAAATGGGAAAGGGCTGACTTGTGCCTGTGTGGTGAGAGGTTGATTGGTGACACTGCAAATGGGGGTTGCGAGCCTTCCCGGGTTATTACACCACAGAGGTGGGTTGATCTGAAATGCTCATTGGTTGTCGTGAGGTGAACACCTCTGAGTGGGATGGGCGAGGATGTCTCCAGCATGCGTGTTGTGGTAGACTAATACCCATAGCTAACAAGTTAAGAACCTCTAATCGGTGGTGGTACTAAGGATGATTCGTTACACCGTAAGCATGCCTTGAGTGCACGGTGCGTCTGGCACGAAGGTCGCATTTGTGATGATGTTGTGCATGAGAGCACTTGTTGTGATATATATATATATATATATATATATATATATATATATATATATATATATATATATATATATATTGTGATTGCGATGCATGTAGGGAAGGAACCACTGCCAAAGGTAAGGGGTATGGTCGTTATAATTGGTCAGCTGAATGTTGACCATTGCTTTGTTTATAAACCTTGGGGTTGATGTCCATATGCAGGTGCTGATGGGATGAATTGGATTGGGCGGGTTGAAGCTCTTCCTGGTGCTTGTAGGCCCTTGAAGGTCGTGCAAAGAATTATATTTTTTTGTGTGGTCGGCCTGCGTGTCGATGTATTAAATCACACTTGTAAAGAGAAACATGTAAGTCCATGAGCATTTGTGGTTGTATACATTCCTGGTGATATATATAAAGGTGTTATTTATATATTTAGTGGACATTCAATGTGATGAGTTCTTGCAAGTTAATACCTTCCACTAGAATGCTCTGAGTTAAGATGCGAGTAGAAAGGATTTTGATATTCATACGTGATTCAGCTGTTTGTCTGTGAAATATGGCGTGGGTCCCCGACCGGACCCTCTGTTATATTCCATGTGATGGATGGAGGCGTTACAACTAGAGGCCTATATCGACATAACAAATGTGTGTGTGTGTAAGCATGCGTGAGTAATCATATTGCATTCATCTCATTACATTGCATTGCATCGCACAAGATCCTCTTCATATAAATTTGTATGGACATTTTTATATGATGAGTTACTTTCTATTAAACCTGATCCTTATCTTATAAATTCTTATGGGCGTTTTTATAAGTTAAGTTCAATTCTGTTCTTATGATTTGATACTCTGTTAGTGTAGATGTGTTTTTATAAAATTGTGATACCTACTGCTGTTACCTGCTTATTAGAGAAGTGCTAATATATACATGTATTGTAAGTTTATCAATACTCTCTCGTCACCTATTTGTTATATTACTGTTATATTATGCCCATCTTTCTTTTCCTATGCCTGGTGCCTAAGAGTTGTTGGGATGAGCAGATGTGAAGTCCCTTAGTTTTTATGACTATCAGTTGCTACACTCACTTTTTTAGGAGGACACACCACCAACAAAATAGCATCAGCACCCTGTGTATGTAACACCCCTATCCGTCGCATAGCATATAGCAGTAGGTCCGGTCGGGGCCCGACGCCATATACTACGGACAGACCGGTTGGTTACGCGTTGAAACCATACAACCAATCACCAACGTCCTACACAGAGTCATTCTAGCAGAAGCAATTTATTAAGTTGCACAATTACAAGAACCCTGCCAAGCAAGAATGTCCACTACAGAAATAACAATAGGAATGAAAAATACAAAAGTACCGGCCTTATGGCCTTACAAGGTTTGCTTAACAAAACAGGTCTTAAATACTTCGGCTCGCAGGCCGGCCATACATGAAATAAACGGAAAGCATAAAAGGGTTAGGCCTTCGAGGGCCAGCACCGCAACATGGGCTTTAGCCCGCTATTTTCCGCACGGCTCCACAGCACCTGCAAGCACAAACCACCGCTCGGTGGCAAACAAAAGCAACGGTCAGCTATGCTGACAAAATTATAACGATCCCGCCCCCAAAATCGGGGCGGCGATGCTCTTTCCCTGCACTTTATTAGTATAGGCAATAAACTAGTGTGAACACACATCATCACAAGCGTAGGCTCGCACGGCCACACACCTCGTGCACACAGGGCACATTCACGGCGAACCGGCCAACGTCACGTCAATTCAAGCCATAGACGTTCCCGTTCCACCACCGCCTCTTGGACGGCCAATCATATGAGCATTTTGCCTTCCTGGCCTTGGTCACGACAATTTAAGCCATAGACCGCCGAAGACCCTCATCCATGCCAACGGTCCGACCGAACGACATAGACCGGGTACGGTTCCGCCTGACCCGTGCTCATATCGCAACGGCAATTTAAGCCATATGCGCAGGTCAAGACTCACCGAGTCCCGTTTCCGCCACAACAATCACATAACCCGGTTATGTTCACGTTGGCTCCCCGGCCATCGTGTTGGCAAAACTCGCTTTTGCTCAGTTTTCCGGGTGCACCTTAGAGTTAATCCCCAAGGCTCCCTGTTGCAATCTACCACGTAGAAAACCCGAAAAAATGCCCAAACACCCGGAGTCTTCCCCGGTTCAAATGCAATGCAGCACCATCGATCCGGCTCTACTTGTCCGGATAGGCTTCACACACAATGCCTATGTCCGTTTTCGCATACGGACGCTACACAAGGGGGACTTCACATATCTACCCCAAGGAACGCTCGAACTCTTCGCTCACTCGCGAGAGAGGGCTTCCTATGCAAAGGGAAAAAGGGCTTCACATGCCCAAAGATGAGAAATCGTTACCCTTGCGTTCTTCCGCAGTGCCATCGAAGACTATGCGGTTGGAAAGCACCGCAACGGCGTCACCTCCGCGGATCTGGACTCGGATCGCGATTCGGAGCTCCGAAGCTCCTCCGGCGGCCGGATCTTGGACTCCTCCTTCCTCCTTGCTCTCCCTTCTCTCGAAACTCTTAGAGAGAGAATGGCTAAAGAAAATGAGGATTTCCAACCCTAAATCCCGGCTAAAACCACCCAGGAGCAGCCCCCCACCGTCGGATCCAAAGTCAAGGAAACGAACGGCCAAGATTAGATCTGAAATCATAAAATCTGGGCCGAACACGGGTTGCAACACGGCCGTGTGCCTGGCCGTGTCACCCATTCGCCGTCTCGATCGATACGAAAAACCAGCACACGGCCTTTGACACGGCCTCCGACACGCCCGTGTCACCTGCGACACGCCCGTGTCGGGACCCGTGTCACGCCCCCCCCCCCCCCCCCCCCCCCCCCCCCCCCCCCCCGTGTGCAATCGACCAACACTTCGCAGTCAGAGAGGTACACGGCCTTGTGACACGGCATCAGACACGCCCGTGTCAAATTTGACAAGCCCATGTTTGTGCCCGTGTCACGGCCCGTGTACCACACTTGCAGATTCCCTGGAGTGACACGGTCTGGGACACGTTCGTGTCCTAGGCCGTGTTCTGCAACTAGACGATCGTCGACCGCCACAGCGTCGACCGCATGACCCGTGGCCGAACACGCCTGTGTCACGCCCGTGACATGCCCGTGACACCTGCTCCAAAATTCAGACTGGGCTAAAAACATCACCCGTCCCTATTTTGAGTTTCGGGGTATTACAACTCTCCCCCCCCTTAAAAGAATTTCGCCCACGAAATTTACTAAAGGAAAACCATAGGAACTTAAAACTTTTAACGGTACCTGGGAGAAAAAACTCCGGGTACTCCTCCTACATGGTTTGCTCCCTTTCCCAAGAGAGCTCCTCCCGACCGCAATTATCCCACCGGACTTTAACCATCCGGATCTCCTTGTTACGGAGCCTCTTGACCTCTGCATCTTCAATACAAACGGGCTTGACCTAGTCATCAACCCTTCGTCCACCGGCACTTGATCAACTGCGATCACCTGCGAAGGCTCTTGCACCGCCTTCCGCAACACTGAAATGTGGAACACATCGTGTAGCCCACTCAACTCCACCGATAGCTTCAAACGGTACGCATCTTCGCCGACTCGCTCCAGAACCTCAAAAGTTCCAAGGTACCTTGGGCTCAGCTTCTTCAAGCGTCTCACCCACGAAACCCCCTTGAACGGCTTTACTTTCAAGTATACCCAATCGCCTACCGCGAACTCCACGTTCCGGTTCTTGGCATTGTAATACTTCGCCTGCCTGTCCTGAGCGATCAACAAGCGCTCCCGAATGATCCGCACCAACGAGATAGCACTCTCCACCTCCTGCTTCTTGTACAACCTTGCCTCACCCGTTTCTAACCAAGACAATGGCGTGCGACACCTCCTACCATATAGGGCATCAAAGGGCGCCATCTGGATACTCGCCTGGTAGCTGTTGTTATACGCGAACTCCACCAAATACAGGTGGTCCTCCCAATGCTTAGCGAAGTCCAGAACACACATGCGTAGCATGTCCTCCATCGTCCTATTGACTCTCTCGGTCTGCCCATCCGTCTGCGGATGGAAGGCTGTGCTGAACTTTAACTTTGTTCCCAGCATCTGCTACACCAATCTCCAATCATTTGACGTGAACCGCCCATCGCGATCACTCACAATGCTACGGGGCACGCCATGCAGCCTAACAATGTTGTCAACATACAACTTCGCCAATTTCTCCACTGGATCGTCCTTCCTATGCGGAATGAAGTGCGACACCTTTGTTAACCGATCTACGATCACCCAGATGGCTTCGTTCCCCTTTTGCGACCTTGGCAACCCATGCACAAAGTCCATAGATATGTCGTCGAATTTCCACTCCGGTATAGGCAAGGACTTCAGAAATCCTCCTGGCCTTTGGCACTCCGCCTTCACCAAGGCGCATGTTTGGCATTTAGCCACGTACAACGCCACGTCTTTCTTGAGCCCCGGCCACCAAAACAACTTTTTGAGATCACGATACATCTTCGTGCTCCCTGAGTGGATTGAGTACTTGGTATGATGAGCCTCGTATATCAACTCCACCCGGAGATTACCCCCACTTGGGACACACAACCGATGATCCTTCCTTAACAAACCATCTACTACCGAGAACTGGGAATTTGACCCATCCAACGCTGCCTCCATAAGCTCCTTCATGGAGTCATCTAACTCCAATGCCTGCCGAACTCAGTCAGCCAGGTCATACTGAACTTCTGTCCAGTTCAACATTGCTTTGGCGCTCGTCTGCTTGTCAACGCAACAGATCTCAAGCTCCTCCAACTCCTGTATCAGCCGCTCATCATGCACCGACAACCAGTTGGCTTGGGCGGGAGCCCTGCGACTCAGCGCATCTGCAACTGCGTTGCCCTTCCCAGGTACATAATGTATTTTGAAGGTGTAGTCCCCCAGGAACTCCATCCACCTCCTCTGCCTCATATTAAGGTCCTTTTGATCCAACAAGTACTTTAGGCTCTTGTGATCGGTGTATATATCGACTCTTACGCCGTATAGGTAGTTCCTCCACAACTTGAGTGCAAATATCACGGCCGCCAACTCCAAGTCGTGCACCGGATAATTTCTTTCATGCACCTTCAGCTGACGCGATCCATACACAATCACACTTCCATGCTGCAACAGCACGCAGCCCAAACCACTACCTGAAGCATTGCTATACACCTCAAAGCCCTCGGTCCCACTCGGCGAACTAAGCACTGGCGCCGTGGTCAACCGTCTCTTCAGCTCCTCAAACGCTTGCAGGCACTCCTGCGTCCACAAGAATCTCTGATCTTTCCTTGTCAACTTCGTGAGAGGTAGCGCTATCCGCGAGAAGTTCTCTACGAAGCGCCTGTAATATCCGGCAAGCCCGAGAAAACTACGGACTTCCGCGACAGAAGACAACGCAGGCCACTCCCGTATCGCAACGATCTTCGCCGAATCCACCGCTATACCTTCCCCACTAATAATGTGACCAAGGAACGCTACTGAGGGTAGCCAGAACTCGCACTTGGAGAATTTCGCATAAAGCTCATTCCTCCTCAAAGTCTCCAAAACCAGATGCAAGTGCTTGAAGTGATCTTCTTCGCACTGCGAGTACACCAATATATCGTCAATAAAGACGATCACAAAGCGATCCAGGAAATCTCGGAACGTCCTGTTCATCAAGTCCATAAACACTGATGGCGCATTCGTCAGTCCAAACGGCATGACCGTGAACTCGAAATGCCCATACCTTGTGCTGAACGCCGTCTTCGGGATATCACATTCCCTTATCCTCAACTGATAGTACCCCGACTTCAAGTCCAACTTAGAATATACCGACGATCCGACTAACTAATCAAAGAGATCATCAATCCTCGGGATCGGGTACTTGTTCTTTTCCGTCAGCTTGTTCAACTCTCTGTAGTCGATACACAACCGCATACTACCATCCTTCTTCTTAACGAAGAGGACCGGTGCGCTCCAAGGCGACGAGCTTGGACGCACATAACCTTGTTCCATCAGCTCCTCTAGCTGAACTTTCAACTCTGCCATCTCCTTAGGCGCCAACCTATACGGAGCACGTGACACCGGTTTGGCCCCCGGTACGAGCTCGATGGTGAAATCAATCTCTCGTCGCGGTGGGGCCCCGGGGAGACTATCCGGGAACACATCGGGGAATTCACAAACCACGAGGATGCTATCCAACGTGGACTTTGGCTCCACAGCCCCCACTATTGCGAAGAATAGCTCTGCACCAGCACGAACTGCCTTTACCACCTGAAGAGCAGACATCAGCGTCTTGCTCGACCCCTTGAGTCCCCCGAATGTTGTCCCCAGCCCAACACCCAGCTTGACCTCCTTCTGGTCACAGTCAATCCAAGCCTTCTGCTCCGAAAGCCAATCCATCCCAAATATAACGTCGAACTCTACTAGCGGCAGCAATGACGCTAGCAAGTCGAACTCTTGGCTCCATCTGTGAACCTTTACGGCGCACACTCTGTCCGCACACATCGAGCACCCATTCGGTAGCAGCACATCCAACTTGTCCTTCGCCATCGAAGAAGGGACTCTGATGCGCGATATAAAATTTTCGGACAAGAAGGAGTGTGAAGCTCCCGTGTCGAACAGTGCCCGTGCCGGACTATCGCTAATTAAAACAAAGCCTATACAAACAATATTAGGCTAACAAGCAATAGACAACAGTATATAAAGTTAACTTGTTGTAAATTAACTCGTACCTGTCACCACATCCGCTTGCTTGATGGCCTCCTGTTGGCCCAAGTTATAGACTCTAGGCTGAGTCGGAGCATAATGGGACGCGGTCGACTCCACCGCTTTGCCCTTCTCTTCGTAAGTAGCTCCTTGTTTCCTTTCGGACTTTGAGCGTCCACTCCAGCAGTCACGGGCAAAGTGCCCCGTCTTTCCACACGTGAAATAAGCGCCCGGGATTCAGTTGGTAGTTGCCCCTGAGGCACCTGTAGAAGAAGCTGGACCTGACGTCCTAGTCTTCTTAAAGAATTTTCGATAGCCCGACTTCGACGTAGTCAGCGCTTTGAACTCCGATTTCTTCCCTCCAGATTCCTTCTTAGCTTGCACATTTCTCATGTCCTTCTCCAAGGACTGGGCCGAGTTGACCAAGGTTAGGAAAACCTGCGTCATGGGCCCTGACAGTAGCAACCTCAGCTCATCTCTTAACCCTTCGTAGAAGCGGTTAGTATTTCGCTCCTCGTCGGCAAAGGTAGCGCTAGCATATCTCCCCAACCGAGTAAACTCGTGGAGGTACTCGTCTACAGTCCTATCTTCTTGCACCAACTTTTGGAACTCGTTCTCCAATGCGATCTTCTGCGCTGAGGGGAGGTATCGAGCCATGAACAATCTTGCAAACTCCGCCATAGGAACTTCGGCCAACGGCCTTCCCCTAAACTGGTGTAGCTCTAGGCCTTCCCACCATAATCTTGCGTCCCCATCCAAAAGGAACGTCACTATCATGGTCTTCTGCCACTCTTCCGTTTCAGTAGCTGTCATCACCCTATTGACTCTTGCGAGCCAATCTTCAGCCTGGGTCGGGGTTCCCGTTCCCGAGAACACCGGTGGGTGGAAGCCTATCACATGCTTCAACAGTCTTTCAGTTGCTCTCCGAGGCAACTCCGACTCCACCGCCACCTGCTCAACCCTTCTAGGCTCCGCCGCTTGGAGCGGCACTTGCTCCCCCGCAGGAGCAGGCTGCTGCACCTGTCTTGCAGGTTGTGCATTAATCATAGCAAAGACAGCTTCTGCCACCAATGTAATGGTCTCGGCAGATGGAGGTGTTGCAGGCGCTTCACTTGGCGCACTGCTTGCCTCAGAACCTGGCCGTTCTGATGGCCCAGCACCACTCCTGGTCACATATAATCGTGCAAAACACCGATAAGCGACCAAATATTACAGCAAACAGCAATTATAGGAACACGCAGGTTCCTCAAACATGTGTATTTTCATTCCTAAGTGGACATTCATGGGTTCTTTTCATGTTATAACGATGACGCACACATGTGCTCACCACCCCTTAAAGTGAATTCGTCCACGAATTCATTTAAGTTTGACCGAAACCAGTAGTCTGATACCAATTTGTAACACCCCTATCCGTCACATAGCATATAGCAGTAGGTCCGGTCGGGGCCCGATGCCATATACTACGGATAGACCGGTTTGTTACGCGTTGAAACCATACAACCAATCACCAACGTCCTATACAGAGTCATTCTAGCGGAAGCAATTTATTAAGTTGCACAATTACAAGAACCCTGCCAAGCAAGAATGTCCACTACAGAAATAACAATAGGAATGAAAAATACAAAAGTACCGGCCTTATGGCCTTACAAGGTTTGCTTAACAAAACAGGTCTTACATACTTCGGCTCGCAGGCCGGCCATACATGAAATAAACGGAAAGCATAAAAGGGTTAGGCCTTTGAGGGCCAGCACCGCAACATGGGCTTTAGCCCGCTATTTTCCGCTCGGCTCCGCAGCACCTGCAAGCACAAACCACCGCCCAGTGGCAAACAAAAGCAACGGTCAGCTATGCTGACCAAATTATAACGATCCCGCCCCCAAAATCGGGGCGGCGATGCTCTTTCCCTACACTTTATTAGTATAGGCAATAAACTCGTGTGAACACACATCATCACAGGCGTAGGCTCGCACGACCACACACCTCGTGCACACAGGGCACATTCACGGCGAACCGGCCAACGTCACGTCAATTCAAGCCATAGACGTTCTCGTTCCACCACCGCCTCTTGGACGGCCAACCATATGAGCATTTTGCCTTCCTGGCCTTGGTCACGGCAATTTAAGCCATAGACCGCCGAAGACCCTCATCCATGCCAACGGTCAGACCGAACGACATAGACCGGGTACGGTTCTGCCTGACCCGTTCTCATATCGCAACGGCAATTTAAGCCATATGCGCAGGTCAAGACTCACCGAGTCCCGTTTCCGCCACAGCAATCACATAACCCGGTTATGTTCACGTTGGCTCCCCGGCCATCGTGTTGGCAAAACTCGCTTTTGCCCAGTTTTCCGGGTGTACCTTGGAGTTAATCCCCAAGGCTCCCTATTGCAATCTACCACGTAGAAAACCCGAAAAAAACGCCCAAACACCCGGAGTCTTCCCTTGTTCAAATTCAATGCAACACCACCGATCCGGCTCTACTTGTCCGGATAGGCTTCACACACAATGTCTATGTCCGTTTTCACATACGGACGCTACACAAGGGGGACTTCACATATCTACCCCAAGGAACGCTCCAACTCTTCGCTCACTTGTGAGAGAGGGCTTCCTATGCAAAGGGAAAAAGGGCTTCACATGCCCAAAGATGAGAAATCGTTACCCTTGCGTTCTTCTGCGGCGCCATCGAAAACTATGCGGTTGGAAAGCACCGCAACGGCGTCACCTCCGCGGATCTGGACTCGGATCGTGATTCGGAGCTCCGAAGCTCCTCCGGCGGCCGGATCTTGGACTCCTCCTTCCTCCTTGCTCTCCCTTCTCTCTAAACTCTTAGAGAGAGAATGGCTAAAGGAAATGAGGATTTCCAACCCTAAATCTCGGCTAAAACCACCCAGGAGCAGCCCCCCACCGTCGGATCCAAAGTCAAGGAAACGAATGGCCAAGATTAGATCTGAAATCATAAAATCTGGGCCGAACACGGGTTGCAACACGGCCGTGTGCCTGGCCGTGTCACCCATTTGCCGTCTCGATCGATACGAAAAATCAGCACACAGCCTTTGACACGGCCTCTGACACGCCCGTGTCACCTGCGACACGCCCGTGTCGGGACCCGTGTCACGCCCCCTCGTGTGCAATCGACCAACACTTCGCAGTCAGAGAGGTACACGGCCTTGTGACACGGCATCAAACACGCCCGTGTCAAATTTGGCACGCCCGTGTTTGTGCCCGTGTCACGGCCCGTGTACCACACTTGCAGATTCTCTGGAGTGACACGGCCTGGGACACGCCCGTGTCCTAGGCCGTGTTCTGCAACTAGACGATCGTCGACCGCCACAGCGTCGACCGCACGACCCGTGGCCGAACACGCCTGTGTCATGCCCGTGACATGCCCGTGTCACGCCCGTGTCACGCCCGTGTCATGCCCGTGACACGCCCGTGACACCTGCTCCAAAATTTAGACTGGGCTAAAAACATCACCCGTCCCTATTTTGAGTTTCGGGGTGTTACAGTGTAGGAGGGCAGTCAGGCCAAGGGGACAGGGCCTGATACTATGATGTCTTCACTCCCCCTCGGTGACATATGTGAGCATTTTGAGTGCCTTGTTGTATCCCTTCAGGAAAATTCTTGTACTCTGACATTACAGGAGCTGATGTAGCTTCCTATTATGTTGTACTATTTTGGACATTTACTTTATGTGGATTATGTCTTCTATGTTCTTCTTTTTGTGTTGGCTTTGTGATATCGGAAATTAGCCAGCAAAATAGGTGACTTGTGGTACAGATTAGCCCATGTGTTGATGTTATCACAAGGTGGCTATTCTGGGCATAAAACTCCCCTCGGTCGTGTCTTGTGTTCCGGGAGGGGGGGTTTATAATTGGTATCATATTGTACCAATCCTACAATAAAGTAGTCATTGAACGTGGCATTACCCCCGCTTGATTATTCAGTTTGCGGACAAACTAAACTGGCAGAAGAAGTGGTATGCCCATTTGTGATTCACACTAAGTATGTCCACCTATTACCCTATATTTAGCCAACCTAACCCTAAATTCTTTTCTTGTGCGTAGATTTTGGTACATATGGAGACAACGATGAGCATTCCCATTCCTCCGATCCCTAGTCCCTTCCAACAGTCAGAGCTAGGGCAAACCCTAACTGTTATTTTAGATGCCTTCAGGTTTCACCAGGTATCGGTGTAGTTTTAGGCCCCAGGATCTAATTGGTTGAGTACCTTCCAAGCTCTTTCTCCACCCGCTTATTACGGGACAGATTCGTCTGTTTGGATAGAGGAGTGGTTGGATTCTGTGCAGAAGTTGATTGCCAGAATCCGATGTCCAGCTAGTATGGCTATCACCTTAGCAGTATCCCTCCTAGAATCACACGCAAAGAGGAGTTGGAAGTCTCTTATGGGCTCCCCTTTTGAAGGACATGTTTACACATACATCAGTTGGAATGAGTTCTCTGATTCTTTATTAGAGCATTTCGTTCCCTCTACTACTCGAGATGAACTCAAAGATAGGTTCCTGTAGCTGAAACATGGATCTAAATCAGTTGTGGAGCATCCAAACCCACAGTTAGCACTACCCCCATTCCAGCAGAATTAGGAACATCGATGAAAGTGTAAAGTTGTCAACCTAAATCACCTAGAGGGGGGTGAATAGGTGAATCGTGCGTCTATTTGCGGAATAAAACTTTTAACGAACTTGCACAAGTAATCAAGCAATCACAGAAAGACAAGAAGATTTATAGTGGTTCCCCAATCTTGGGTACGTCCACTTTACCTCACCGATCTAGCAAATCATTAGACTCGGCTACTCCACTATCTCGGATTGAAAACAATCCTACGCCTCGGAACCAAGTTCCTATAAACTCAATCCAAAAGGATCTAGACTCAGAAGATAACAACTTCCTACAACTCAGAGAGCAACGCTCCTACAAGATTTACAAGAAGGTTTGAAAAATACAAACAAATATTTTTCTTCCAATCTGGAAAAATTTGACTTTTAGGTCTTCTTCAGAACTTGCAGCTTTTTCAAAAATGTTGAAGAAGATCCACTGAAAATTTGAACTGAGAAATTTGGAGATCTACTCGATCAAGGAGAGGAAGAAGAATCCTTGAACAGTAAATCTTTCTTGATCGGAAATGGCTTTTTTTCGATCTGCGAACAGTGCGGCGACGGCGGCTCGGAGAAAATGATCTTAAGAGAGAGAGATGGCCGTCAGAAAAAAAAAATTGAGAGAGATTAGGGTTTTTTTGCTTCTGGGTATATTTGGTCTTATTGACAAGACCTTAAATAGGATTACCCCAATGGTTAGAATTAGCATTAATGACGACAAGTATACTAATCACGAAATGTCATTTCAAAAATCTCGTCAATCGGACTTAGAAAAATTTTCTAAATAGAACATCAGTTCTCTAGAGGTATGAGAAATTTCTTGAGGATAGGCTGACTTCTCGAGAACTATGCATTCTGGACTTAGGCTAGTACTCGAGACAAAATGGCGTTGAGTCTATTCAGGAAAAATCAGAAGCATCTTGTGAACTGAAGAAAATAGTACTCGAGAACTAAAGCTTTTTCTCGAGAACTACATAGACTTCTCGAGAACTAGAAGTTAACTTCTCGAGAAATGTAGACTGAGACTTCTTGAGAACAAACAGATGTTTCTCGAAAACTAGTATGCGCTTCTCGAGAACTAACAGATGTTTTCGAGAACTATTATGCGCTTCTCGAGAACTAGCAGATGTTCTCGAGAACTAGTAGCTCAACTTCTCGAGAACTAACATATGTTTTCGAGAGCTTCTAGCTCTACTTCTCGAGAACTAATCTTAGGCCTCTTGAGAAGTGGACTTAGAAAATTTTGAACTTCGGGAAATCTTATTCTTCAAGTAGCCAACCTTCAGCCCATGGTCCAAGTGTTTGAATATGAAGTGTATCCCAATTGAGAGGCTACCCATGATTCAACACCTTGGATCACACAGTGAGCGATTACACTGTATGGTCCTGTGTTCATGACCCACAGTAGACTGACATTGGTCTACACTTAGCACTGATAATCTGCAAACACACAACTAAACAAAGATATCAAATACAACTTAATTCATCTTATTTCAAGGGTGACTTCATGCAAATCTGGGTTATTGTGGATGCAATGCCCAACAATCGATACCCAAGGGAGCACTTCAGGGAAGGTTGCTTCTATTGCCACCAACTGGGCCACATTCGACATTTTTGCCCGTAATCGGTTCAGAGTGTTCCAAATCTCCTAGTGTTTACTCCAGCAGCTCAGCGAGGACGAAGACGTGGTAAATGACTATAAGGTAGGAACTCTGAAGTTGCTCGAGAGCAGGTGTTCGCTTTGGACATGACTTAGGAGCGGGACCCACATGACATCATTGTAGGTATCTCGAAGTCAATCTGATGTGCTTATAAGCATTCGTCCATAGCATGCCTGAGATTGTTCTAAAAGTCTAGTCTTGAAATTTTTATAACTTAACATTTAGGCTTTGTGACTGTTAGTGGGAGACCTACCCACACACTATTTGATACTGATGCCACCCATTCGTTCATCTCAGCGGATTTTATGAAGGATCTAAATTGTGTGCAACATTTCAATGGAGTCACTCGAAGAGTATGCTTCCCATACGGCTCCGAGATGACCTCATCCGCCAAGTGCGAATTGGATGTAGATATTGGAGGGAAGATTTTCGAGACCCTTACAATAGTGTTGGGGATGCCAGAATTTGATCTTATTCTGGGTATGACATGGCTGGATTGGATTCATACTAGGATTGACTATGTGGCAAAGCAAATCACCTTAAGGCATGGAGATCATGAGATCATCTTTCAAGGTATTAGATTTGCACCCCGAGTGCCACTATCTTCTATTAAGGCCATTAAGGCCCATAAGCAAGGGGATGAGGTGTGCACAATATATTTTGAGCAGAAAGAGATGGAGATTACCATAAAGGACGTACCAGTACTGTAGGATTTTTCTGTGGTTTTTCCCTAAAAGCTACTTAGATTACCCCCGCTTAGGGAAGTGGACTTCAAGATTTGGCTAGTGCCGGGTTCCAAGCCCATCTCTTGAACCCCCTATAGGATGGCTCCAAAGGAACTAACAGAGTTTAGGGTTCAATTGAACGAGTTAGTGGAATCAGGGTTTGTTCATCCCTGTTCATCACCTTGGAGAGCCCCTGTTTTGTTCGTTAAGAAGAACGATAGATCACTGTGGTTGTGTATAGACTTCCAAGAGCTCAACCAACTTACGGTGTGAAACACCTATCCTTTGCCCCAGATTGACGAGCTATTTGATTAGCTAGTGAGAGCGCATTGGTTCTTGAAGCTTAATTTGTGGTCTGGTACTATCAGTTGAGGATACAGGAAGAAGATATCAAAAAAACAACATTTAGCTCGAGTTATGGCTTATATAAATTCACTGTAATGTCATTTGGACTCACAAACTCCCCTTCTGTATTCAAGAGTCTGATGAATAGGGTGTTTGAGCTGTATTTGGATGCTTTTGTCAACATATTTATTGATGACATTTTGGTCTACTCGAGTACAGAGGAGGGACATGCAGAGCACTTGGACTTAGTTTTAAAGAAACTAAAGGAGCACTGTTTATTTGCTAAGTTCAGCAAGTGCGATTTTTGGCTCTGAGAAGTTATTTTCTTGGGCCATATTATTAGTGAAGATGGACTAGCAGTAGATCAGGCTAAGGTGTGTGTCGTGAAAGAGTGGTCAACTTTGAGGACAGCGGTCGATGTGCAAAGTTTTCTCAGATTTGTTGGGTACTATTGCAAGTTTGTGGAATGATTTTTGAATATCACCCTTCCCCTCACTGCTCTGACAAAGAATGGAGTACCTTTTGTGCAGACACCCTGTAACGACTCCATCTGTTAAATAACATATAATATAAGGTCCTGTCGGGTCCCCACACTATATGCCACAAACAGGTGGCGAGGTCATAGGTTAATACCAAAACAAGTATGCACCCTAACACAGAGCATACTAGCCGAAGAATTTAACGTTAAACTGTACTCAAAGCATGAATGTCCACTATATATAAACAACCACATTTATATATACTCACGAAGGAATATACAACCGATATTCAAGAGTTTGGCCTTAAGGCCTTACATTTATGCTTTACAGGTGTGGATTACAAACATCAGTGCGCAGGCTGGCCACACATGAACATAATATAAGCCTTTGGTTAGACTTCAAGGGCCAGCAGCAGCAAGGGCTTCAACCCTCTATTTCCCACTCGGCTCTCCAGCACCTGCACAGGGATAGCTACCATAATGGTGGCAAACAAAGCAGCAGTCAGCATTTAGCTGACTAATTTATAACGACCCTATCCATTTACTGAGGCAGTAGTATTCCTTCCCTGAAGGCATAGCTTTTCACAAGCAGATATATCATATAATGTGCACTCACGCACAATCAACATATCACAACCATCAGCCACACAGCCCGACGATCCGTGCACTCAGGGCACATTCTTGGTGTACCGGCGAACCAGGGTTCCACCACAGTTCAAGGTCCGAAACCCGACAGTATTGAGCATTCAGTCTTAATGGCGCGTATGCCTAAGACTCTCATTATGCACTCCAACTAGACCAATAACTAGGTCTACCATTCGGTCATACATAACGCGGTCCAGTTCAGCTAATCCCGTTGCTCAAATCGTCCAACATGACGCGGTTCAACTTTCCCCTTATCCATTCGGCATGAAGCCTTCAAGAGCTCGCATCTCACAATAGTAACACTATCCACCAAGGACTGGCTTCATATCCAAAAAGGGAGTTAGTGCAAGCGTTCCTCGCGGTCGCTTGGCGTGTTCAGCAGAACTCACTTTCTGCACCCAAACTCAACCCAAACATAGCATGCATCACAAGAATCACGCGGGTATTTTCCCGGACTTCCACTCCAGTACTTCATGTTAATACCCTTCATAGGCACAACCCATTAACTCCATAAACTACACATTTATACGTGGAGTCTTCTCCGGTGCGCAAAATGCAACATCACCTATCCAGACCAACCTATCCAGATGGGCTTCACACAGCATGCCTATTCCATACTACACACTTCCGGATCTATATGTAAGACTAGGGATTCCAAGAATCAACCCAATGAAATCCCTCAAAAGCCACCTTTTGGTGGGGGAAATCCATAGACATGCCAAAACGAGGACTTCACATGTCCAATAAGGAAGATCGTTACCCTTGACGATCTCTTTGGTGCCAGGGAAATCTAGCCGGTTGGAAAGCACCGCAGCGGCCTTGCCTCCAAAAACCTGGACTCGGCTCGCAATTCCGAACGCTGAAGCTCCGCCGACAGTCGGATCTCTTCTCCTCCTCCTCCTTGCTCTCCCTTCTCTCTATCTCTTTTAGAAAGAGAATATCCAATATTGAATGAGAGATAACTCTAAATTCATGGACTTAACTCAGCAGGGAGAAGCTTGGACCATTAGATCCCATTGAAAGGAAATAAACGGCCATAAATCACCCTGAAATAAGTTTTCCTGGGCCAAACACGGCTTGTGACATGCCTGTGTCACAGGCCGTGTACCTTAAGCAGCACACAAACCAACTTATCTAGAACAGGATACGACCATATGACACGCCCGTATCACAGGCCGTGTGCACTGACACGACTTCAGACACGCCCTTGTCCAGGCCGTGTTCATCAGGCCTCAATGCCCTAAACAATGCAATAGAATGACACGGCCCTGTGACACGCCCGTGTCACAGGCCGTGTTCCTAGACACAACTGTGGACACGCCCGTGTCCAGTCCATGTTCAATAGGCCTCAAAAACCTGGCCAAAACCCGAGGAGGACATGGCCTCTGATACGCTCGCGTCTCAGGTCGTGTACCCTCTCCACGAACGTCGAGTGCATTTTGTCGAGTACTTGAGACTATACAGATAAGGACATGGCTTGGGACACGCCCGTGTCCCAGGCCGTGTGCCTCACTCGAGATACACTCGAGACCCAATTCACACTCGAGTAAAAAGAGTAGGAGACGGCTTGGGACACGCCCG
This sequence comes from Platanthera zijinensis, assembly GCA_039513925.1. Taxonomy (NCBI): domain Eukaryota; kingdom Viridiplantae; phylum Streptophyta; class Magnoliopsida; order Asparagales; family Orchidaceae; genus Platanthera; species Platanthera zijinensis. The sequence goes on from CM077097.1 coordinate 3,920,934, forward strand.
TGTCCCAGGACGTGTTGCCCAGCCTTAACTCAATTTTGGGATTTAGGGTCTTACAACCCTCCCCTCTTTATAATAAATTTCGTCCTAAAATTTGCACACAGTAAGGAAAACAATAATCAAGATGTTATAACTTCACAAAAGTTTGATACAACTTGACACGCACTGTACAACAGTTAAAACAAATAGCTCGGGAAATTCAGCTCGCATGGTCTGCTCTTGCTCCCATGTTAGCTCCTCACGGCCACATTTGTCCCATCAGACCTTGACTATCCCGATTGTCTTGTTCCGCAACTGTTTAGTGGCTCTATCCTCGATTCGAATGGGCCTAACCTTCGTCATTAGCCCAAATTCGACCGATACACGATCGTTTGCAATCACTTAAGCTGGATCTTTCATGGCTTTTTGAAGCACTGATATGTGGAACACCTCATACAATCCACTCAATTCTGTCGAAAGAGCTAGTCGATAGGCAGCTTCCCCAAATCGCTCCACCACTTCAAACGGACCAAGATATCTCAGACTTAACTTTTTCAGACGCCGAATCCTGGACACACCTTTGAAGGGTTTGATCTTTAGATAGACCCAATCGCCGACCGCAAAACTCAACGTTTCGGTGCTTGGCGTTATAATATTTGGCTTGTTTATCTTAGGCTATCAGTAGCCTCTCCCGAATAGAGTGTATCATCGAATTAGCTTCTTCGACTTCTTTATGGTCATATAGTTTAGATTCGCCTGTTTCCACCCAAGCTAACGGTGTACGACATTTCCTACCATACAAAGTTTCAAACGGTGCCATACCGATACTCGCTTGGTAGCTATTATTATAAGCAAACTCTGCCATATAGAGGTGATCTTCCCACCTCTTTCCAAAATCCAAGGCGCACATTCGGAGCATGTCCTCCATTATTCTATTGGTCCTCTCAGTTTGGCCATCCGTTTGGGGATGAAAGGTCGTATGGTGATCGCTTTCTGCTTAAGAAAAGAGAGTCGAACTAGCAATCCAATTAGGAAAGTGTACCTATCGAACTGTAGCTAGGGGACACAAGTGTTGTATTGAAATCCGGGAACCGTTGAATAAACTTACTCACGCGAATACTATTATTTTATCGACGGAAATCTTTAGGGTTGAAGAGAAATCTAAACGCACTAAAGAAAGGAAATATTACGCTAAAAAGAGAACTAATGTAGTAGGATTCACAAATTTTGCCCACTCGGCCGAACAGATGCGAAAATGCACAAACGGCAATGTGCCGTCAACTCCACGTTATTGTAACGCCCCTTAAGTCATTATGACGTCACCAAGAGGATTAAAATAATTGTCGGAAAATCAGGGGTTTTACAGTGCAGCTCAGTTGGTGATGAGCTCTGTTTGCAGGAGGGTCTTATCAATGTTGTGGGTTCGAAACCCCGTGGCAACAACCTTCTACTGTTGAGAAACAGGCGCAAAGATTTGCGTTGGGGTGTACGTCCTGCATGCCTTGTATATTCCGGCTATACCACCATGGAGCCTTAGGCTCTCCTTGGGCTACTTGTAGGTCAGGAGGCACTGTGCTCCTAGCGGGCCAGGTCATTACAAAAAGTGCACTTTTTGTAATGACCTGGTGTAACGTCCCAATTCGCGCTAGGCCCCTCGCACGTGTTCTGAGTCAAGAGACTCAACTCGGGCTCGGGGTCCACTGACGCGAGGTGTCAGGTGCATTGAATAAGTGTAGGGTTGGGTTCAAGGATACCCCAACCAGTAGCCGAGATGAGGGAACTCGGCTAAGTAAAAATCAACGAGAATGGAGGTTGATGCTCGTCGATCGTCGAGAATGGAGGTTGATGCTCGTCGATCGTCGAGAATGGAGGTTGATTCTCGCCGATTCGACGGGTATCGGTGGTCGATACCCGCCGGACTCAGAACTGCAGTAGGCTAAGGGAAAATCGTCGAGAATGCCTGACGATTCTCACCGATCGCCGAGAATACCTGGTGATACCCACCGATCGTCGAGTATCACTGACTGATACTCAACGCACACAGCGATAGGATGTCTGATAAAACGGCTAAGGGAAAATCGTCGAGTATCATTGTTGATACTCGACGAATTCGTCGAGAATGACCCGCCAATACTCGCCGATCGACGGGAATCACTGGCTGATTCCCGCCGAATTTGACTTGTGTGTTTTCTGCGCCCAGGCCGATTCACCGGCTTGTACAGGCGAACCGAACTGGACCTCGGGATTCGTGCTGAATGATCTTTGGACCGGTCACTTCAAATGAAACCTAATTTGGGCGGTCCAATTAGAGAGTGACACATGGCGGAAGGGACTTAGCCTAATATGTAATATAAAAAGGGAGTAAACCAAACCCTAACCATCGCATCCGATCCTTCTTGCCAAGCCGTCACCGTGCAAACCGTCGGGAGAGAAGGGTAGAGGAGAATATCGCAGATCGCCGGAGGAGAGCTTGCTGGTGCGAGCTTTGGAGGCGGACTTCTCTCTCTCCTTCCTTTGCCGTGAAGAACAACTGCACCAAGGATACCGCAACGAAGAGTAACGCGATCCATGGCCGGCAACGGAGGAAACGTCGGAAATGAAGTGAGTTTCCTCCCCTCGCCCTTGGTGCTAGATCTGTAGCTATTCTTAGGCGAGACATCGACTCAAAAGAGTCTTGATGTGTGAGATGAAGCTTTCTAGGAAGGCCATGCTAGAACTTGTGTTCTAAAGCTTAGTCATCTTCAACCTCTCCTCGCTTCAAAGTGATGATAGGGGGCGTCTCGTGAAGAGGAAATGGCCTCAAGAGGGAGAATAAGGGTGGAGGAACTTCTGGTTGCGATTTGGGGAAAATCACTTGAGGAGGAAGATGAACGGATGCCGTTCACTTCGCTTCAAGATGCGTGCAGAATCTGTATTCTGCACGCAGCGGCCTTCTTGGCTATTTTTAAGCAAGAAGGGGGCGGATCTGGGCTTTTGACTAAACACAAAAGTTGTAGCCCTTGAAATTACCTTTCCAACGAGTGGTTGCACGTTTCCATGCGATACCTGTAGCCACGGGAAAGTCCGTTTGAATCCGCTGCAGTTGGGAGTTAATGCCCAGGAATTCTGTATCCTGTACGCAGCAGACTTCGAGTTGCATTTCTGGTATGATGTGACAAGATCTGGGCTTTCAACTAAACACGAAAGTCGTAGCCCTTAAAATTACCTTTCCAACGAGTGGTGGCACGTTTTCAGGCAATACCTGTAGCCACGGGAATCCTCCGTCAAAGTTGCTGACCAGATTACATACAATTCTAGGTGATTATAATATGAACTTGGATTCGATGGAATAGATGTTGCAATTCATCTCGAGGTTGGGTGAATTCTTTTGTGTTAATCACCGAGGTAATGTGAAGATTGATGTTTGAGGACTTGAATTCCTAAGCCGAGATGTGAATCAAGCCTAAGTGAATGAAAGGCTTTGTTATATTTGGTAGATCACCATTGTGCGCATTATCTATAGTATGTTGAATTCATTTGGAAGGATTTGTAAATGATTAAAACTATGGTCAGGATGTATAATGGATTGATGGAAGGGAATGGATAGCCCAATGCTTAGAGTGTCGTCTCCCCACGGGTAGCATTGTGGAAGTTAACAAGTGCAGTGTTGACCGTCACTAATGGGAATGAGGTTGAGTTGGATAAAATTGGACGGTTGGGCTTGGTCCTCGGTGTTCACGTCCCGAGGCTCCTTCCGTATTTGATGGATGGTTGGGCTTGGTCCTCGTGCTTTCTCCGAGGCTCCTTCCATGCCACGGAATTGTGGAATTGCATGTGGTGTGAGTCGACACGCGGTGTCGTAATCCCGGGTTAAGGATAGTGTGGCAGGTCTACGGGCTCGCCAATCGTCACACCGATGGGAGTCGACAGTTAGACCTTGGGCGGTTGGGCTTGGTCCTCGGTGTTCACATCCCGAGGCTCCTTCCGTGCCAAGTGAACGGTTGGGCTTGGTCCTCGTGCTCATTTCCGAGGCTCCTTCCGTGTCATACCATAGGCCAGTCAGGGGCTAGGATCTTGGTGCATATTTACCCGAGAGAACCCGCTGAGCCGTAGTACGCATGTGAGCTCCGCTGTTGTGTTCCTAGCATGGAAGAGTACGGAGGCCTAGGCCAGGTAGTGTGGAGACCAGCCTAGTAGTGGAGATGCCCGCTCTACTGTCACCGTTTGGCCACGACGGTTGATGCCTGAGAGGTTAGCTACCTGCTCGAATAGTGGGAACTATAAGTCTGTGTCGACATAGCGATTGCATGTGCTTGAGAATGGGTGTGTCATTGCATTGTATACATAGCATTGCACTTCATTACATACACAAGACCCTCATCGTATAAGTTTATATGGGCACTCCTATACGATGAGTTACTTTCTGCTGAACGACCCTCAACTTATATGCTTGTATGGGCATCCATATAAGTTGAGTTACTTACTGTTCTAATTATATACTCTCTTGCTGCTGTAGTTCGTAGATTTGAAAATAAGAGCTTGTTTATTATACACTACTGATGTTGCTGCTTATAATATGGATACTCACTTCACCTGTTGTACTACTGTTATTTATATATTGTACATGTTCCTTTCTCTGCCCGGTGCCGAGGAGTCGCCGGGGGAGCGGATGTGAAACCACTTAGTCTTTTTGACTAACGGTTGCTATGTCTTCCTTTTTAGGAGGAAACCCCGCAGGTGGAGCAGCAGGCTATGCAGACGGACAGCCAGGCCAGGGTGACAGGGCCTGAAGGGACGGTACCGTCGCTACCGTCGGTTATAGATGTGAGTGAGAGAGAGATTTTGTTGTAGCCCTTCGGGGCAATTCTGTTCTCATACTCTGATATTAGAAGCTTGTTGTAGCTTCTTTATTTATGATATTATGGACATATGCTTGGTGTGGATTTGACTTTCATATTATTATGGTTGGGTTGGCAGTTATATGTTGATATTGGTTGTAGCCGGCAGAATAGGCGTCTTGTGGTACAGGCTAGCTCGAGTGCTGGTGCTACCGCAAGGCGGCTGTTCTGGGCATAAGACCCCTCTCGTGCCGTGTCTTGTGTTCCGGGAGGGGGGTCTTACAAATTGTATCAGCTTGCTACGATCCTCCAAGGCGAAAGTCACTTAACAATGGTGCCACCCCCGTTTGTTTGGTCAGTTTGGGGACAAGCTGACTTGGCGGAAGCAGTGGTGTGCCCATATGTAATTCACACTAAGTTGTCCATCTTTAACCATAGATTAGCCAACCTAACCCTAGGTTTGTACCTTATGTGTAGATCCCAGCACATGTTGAGCCAGTAAGGGGAACCCCCGCCCTGTCCGTACTTACACAATTCCAACAATCAGAGCTGGGGCAGACGCTCACAGCTATTCTGGACGTCTTTAGGTCCCAATCTCAGCAGACACATGTACAACAACAGGGTCTGGGATCTAGTTGGTTAAGCGTTTTCCGAGCTCTCTCCCCTCCCACTTATATTGGGACAGATTTGGCAGTGCGTACGGAAGAGTGGCTCGATACTATACAAGAGTTGTTGGCAGGAATAAGATGTCCAAACAACATGGCGGTGACCCTTGTGGTGACACTCTTAGAGCTGCACGCCAAAAGGTGGTGGAAGTCCCTCATGGGCTCCACTTTTCGTGGAAGAGTGTACACGGACATTAGTTGGAGCGTATTCTCCGAAACCTTCTTAGATTATTAGACTGAAATAATGCTCCCACGGAGCGGTAAGAGCACTAGAGTATTTCATCCCCTCGGTCGCTCGGGATGGTCTGGAAGAGAGATTTTTGCAACTTAAGTAAGGGTCCATGTCGGTGACGGAGTACCAACGGGAGTTTCAGCACCTGGCTAGATTCGCTGACTCCTATGAGCTGGATGATAGAGGGTACGCCAAAAGATTCTACAAAGGCTTGCGATACCCCCTAAGGCAAGCCCTTTTGTTTATAGCGGACTCTAGTCTGGCGGAGATTATTGATATGGCGAAGAGATTAGAAGCGGACCACTTGGGAAGTGGTAAGAGGCCAGCAGAGGGCGTGATGGAAGCCGGCCCCAGCAACACAAGGAGGTTTGACAATAAAAGAGGAAGAGGATATCGGAGGGGTGGCGGGCGTTTTCCCCAGAACTTTAGAGAGGAGCGCCCGGTCCCACAACCGCCAGCATTACCTCCACCTCCACAGTTTCAGCAACACGGCGGAAGGCAGGAACGGGTGTGCTTTGAATGCAACCAACCGGGCCACATTCGACGCTACTGCCCACAACTGTTTGGTGATGCGCCTCTTGCTTTCCCTCCAGCAGCCCCTCGGGGGAGGGGATATATGCGTGGTCGAGGACGAGGACCACGAGGAAGAAACCCTTGACCCGCTCGAGATCAGATGTATGCCCTGGACATGACTCAAGAGCGGAACCCTCAAGAGATGATTGCAGGTACGATTCGAATTAGTCATTTTGCTTTCATTAATATCCTCTAGTTGCTTGAGATATACTAGACATCTAGCTTGAGTATTATTAATGACACTTAGGCACCGTGATGGTCGGCGGGAAACCGGCTCATACGTTATTTGATACCGGTGCCTCACATTCATTCGTGTCTGAAGACTTCATCAAAGATATACACGGAGTGCAATATTTCACTGGTATTGCTCGAAGAGTACGCCTCCCAGACGGGTCTGAGATGACGGTAACCGCGAAGTGTGAGTTAGAGATAACCATTGGGGGAAAGACCTTTGATACCCCTGCCACAATTTTGAGAATACCAGAGTTCGACCTCATCCTGGGTATGGCGTGGCTGGATTGGCACCATGCGAGAATCGAATGTGCGGAGAAGCGTATCTATTTGAGACATGGGGATACTGATGTAGTCTTCCAAGGTATAAATTTCGCACCACGAATCTTGTTATCCTCAATCCAGACCTTGAAAGCTCATATGAGAGGGGATGAAGTCTACATGATACGATTCGAACTAAAAGAGATGAAGTTAGATGTGAAGGATGTGCGGGTAGCACGGGATTTCCCTGGGGTATTTCCCGAGAAACTGCCAGGGTTACCCCCGCATAGAGAAGTGGATTTTTAGATTAAGCTTGTACCAGGATCTAAGCCTGTCTCCAGGACCCCTTATCGGATGGCCCCAAAAGAACTTGCGGAGTTTAGAGTGCAATTGCAGGAGTTGGTAGAATCAGGGTTTGTTCGCCCCAGCTCGTCGCCTTGGGGAGCCCCTGTTCTATTCGTCAAGAAGAAAGATGGAACCCTGCGTTTATGTATAGACTATCGGGAACTCAACCGACTGACAGTACGGAACACCTACCCGTTACCTCGGATCGATGAGTTGTTCGACCAACTGGTGGGAGCGCATTGGTTCTCCAAGCTAGACTTGCGCTCGAGGTACTACCAATTGAGAATACAGGAGGATGATATACAGAAAACGGGTTTCAGCTCAAAGTACGGCTTATATGAGTTCACAGTGATGTCGTTTGGACTCACCAATGCCCCATCGGCTTTCATGAGCTTGATGAATAAAGTGTTTGAGGCCTATCTAGATGTCTTCGTCATTGTGTTCATTGACGACATCCTAGTCTACTCGAAGACGGAGGAAGAACATGCCGGACATTTGGCCTTAGTTCTGGAGAAGCTAAAAGAGCACGCCCTGTTCGCCAAGTTTAGCAAGTGTGAATTCTGGCTTAAGGAAGTTGCTTTTTTGGGCCATGTAATCAGTGGGGCAGGACTAGCTGTGGATCCGGCCAAGGTGCGCGCCGTGAAGGAGTGGTTGCCCTTGAAGTCGGCGGCCGATGTGAGGAGTTTTCTTGGACTTGCCGGATACTACCGCAAGTTCGTAAAAGGATTCTCCAAGATTGCCCTCCCGCTTACTTCCTTGACAAAGAAAGGAGTGCCATTTGAGTGGACACCCCAGTGTGAAGCGGCATTCCAGGAATTGAAGGATAGAATTACCTCCGCCCCCATCCTTGTCCTTCCGTCTGGGAAGGAAGGATTTCAAGTTTATACGGACGCGTCTTATCAGGGGTTGGGAGCGGTGTTGATGCAGCACGGGCACGTAATTGCTTATGCTTCAAGACAATTGAAGAAGCATGAAATCAATTACCCGGTGCATGATTTGGAGCTAGGAGCGGTGGTGTTCGCCTTGAAGGTATGGAGGCATTATCTATACGGCGTCCACTGCGAAATCTTCTCGGATCATAAAAATTTGAAGTACGTCCATACCCAGAAGGAATTGAACTTAAGACAACGGCGGTGGTTAGAGTTTCTATGCGACTATGAGTTCACCTTGAACTACCACCCCGGAAAAGCTAACTCGGTAGCTGATGTGTTGAGTAGGAAAGTACCCGGCTCGAGCCCAGAATCTCGATTGATGAGCATGGAGTTGGCACGGATGATCGAGGAGATGGACATCACCTTAATATTTAAGGCTTCATCGGAATATACAGAGTACCTGTCCAGCATGAGCATAGTTTGTGATATCCGGGACCGGATCCGAGTGGAGCAAGGATTGGATGCGGCTTTGGCCCCGGCAATAAAGTTAATCGAAGACGGGACTACCGACGAGTACACACTAAAGGATGGCCTCGTTTACTTTCGCGGCCTACTCTACATTCCCAAAGGTGGCAGAATCCGGGAGGATATTATGAGAGAAGCACATTGCTCTCAATATTCTGTGCACCCAGGAATTTCAAAGATGTACGCCGGCTTACGAAAGACGATGTGTTGGCAAGGGATGAAGAAAGATGTCCGGTACTTTGTCACGCATTGTGAAGCCTGCCAAAGAGTGAAGGCGGAATGTAGGAGCCCCGGTGGCCTGTTGCAGTCGTTGCCAATCCCCGAATGGAAGTTCGAGGATATATCCATGGACTTCGTACATGGGCTACCTCGCTCCCGCTCAGGGAATGATTCAATGTGGGTGATCGTTGATCGCCTGACGAAGGTTGCCCGGTTCATTCCTATGAAGAAGGAGGCTCATGTGGATGTCTTGGTACGCCTGTTTGTGGAACAATTTGTACGGTATCACGGCGTACCTAAGACGATAGTTTCAGATCGTGATGGTTGTTTCACCTCCAAGGAGTGGAAGGCGGTACAGAAGTATTTGGGCTCACGTCTTACCTTCAGTACCGCATTTCATCCTCAGACGGACGGACAGTCTGAGCGGACCATCTGAACATTGGAAGATCTGTTGAGGTTGTGTGTGATAGATAGGGGAGAGCCGTGGGAAAGACTCTTGCCCTTGGTGGAATTCTCCTATAACAATAGCCATCAAGCTAGTATTGGCATGGCGCCCCATGAAGCCCTATATGGAAGGAGGTGTAGGACCCCCTTGTCTTGGGTGCAAGATGAAGACCCGAAGACTTTGGGAATTGAGTACATAGATGACACTGATGCGGTGGTTAGGCTAATAAGGGATCGCATGTTGGAGGCTCAAAGTCGGCAGGCGAAGTATTACAACGCAAGGCAGCGTATGGTGGAATTTCAAGTGGGTGATAAGGTGTTTCTAAAAATCCGGCCGATGCATGGAGTGTCACGAGTGCGAGGAGTGAAGAAGCTCAGTCCACGGTATGTTGGGCCCTATGTCATATTGGTAAGGGTTGGCCCTTTTGCTTACCGGCTGGAGCTACCGCCCGAGCTAGAGAATCTCCACGATGTGTTCCATGTATCGTCGCTTCGGAAGGCGCTGTTGCGGCCCGAACAATACATCCCCACCACTGATGGTACTGTGGCGTCTGACAGATCTGTGCGACTGGAGCCGGTGCGGATCGTTGATAATGAGATAAGAACCTTGCGCCGCAAAAGTGTCCCCTTGGTAAAAGTGCTATGGTCTAATCATGGGAAGGAGGAATTCACATGGGAGCCAATGGATTTGATGCAAAGACGCTACCCAGAGTTGTTTGCTTCAGGTAATTTTATTTAAAAGCATATTTTGTTTTCTATATGCTTTACTCCCCACGACCTCAGCCTGATTTCGGGGACGAAATCTTTTTATTTTGTTTATAGGATTTGTAACGTCCCAATTCGCGCTAGACCCCTCGCACGTGTTCTGAGTCAAGAGACTCAACTCGGGCTCGGGGTCCACTGACGCGAGGTGTCAGGTGCATTGAATAAGTGTAGGGTTGGGTTCAAGGATACCCCAACCAGTAGCCGAGATGAGGGAACTCGGCTAAGTAAAAATCAACGAGAATGGATGTTGATGCTCGTCGACCGTCGAGAATGGAGGTTGATGCTCGTCGATCGTCGAGAATGGAGGTTGATTCTCGCCGATTCGACGGGTATCGGTGGTCGATACCCGCCGGACTCAGAACTGCAGTAGGCTAAGGGAAAATCGTCGAGAATGCCTGATGATTCTCACCGATCGCCGAGAATACCCGGTGATACCCACCGATCGTAGAGTATCACTGACTGATACTCAACGCACATAGCGACAGGATGTCCGATAAAACGGCTAAGGGAAAATCGTCGAGTATCATTGTTGATACTCGACGAATTCGTCGAGAATGACCCGCCAATACTCGCCAATCGACGGGAATCACTGGCTGATTCCCGCCGAATTTGACTTGTGTGTTTTCTGCGCCCAGGCCGATTCACCGGCTTGTACAGGCGAACCGAACTGGACCTCGGGATTCGTGCTGAATGATCTTTGGACCGGTCACTTCAAATGAAACCTAATTTGGGCGGTACAATTAGAGAGTGACACGTGGTGGAAGGGACTTAGCCTAATATGTAATATAAAAAGGGAGTAAACCAAACCCTAACCATCGCATCTGATCCTTCTTGCAGAGCCGTCACCGTGCAAACCGTCGGGAGCGAAGGGTAGAGGAGAATATCGCAGATCGCCGGAGGACAGCTTGCTGGTGCGAGCATTGGAGGCGGACTTCTCTCTCTCCTTCCTTTGCCGTGAAGAACAACTGCACCAAGGATGCCGCAACGAAGAGTAACGCGATCCATGGCTGGCAACGGAGGAAATGCCGGAAATGAAGTGAGTTTCCTCCCCTCTCCCTTGGTGCTAGATCTGTAGCTATTCTTAGGCAAGACATCGACTCAAAAGAGTCTTGATGTGTGAGATGAAGCTTTCTAGGAAGGCCATGCTAGAACTTGTGTTCTAAAGCTTAGTCATCTTCAACCTCTCCTCGCTTCAAAGTGATGATAGGGGTGATCTCGTGAAGAGGAAATGGCCTCAAGAGGGAGAATAAGGGTGGAGGAACTTCTGGTTGCGATTTGGGAAAAATCGCTTGAGGAGGAAGATGAACGGATGCCGTTCACTTCGCTTCAAGATGCGTGCAGAATCTGTATTCTGCACGCAGCGACCTTCTTGGCTATTTTTAAGCAAGAAGGGGGCGGATCTGGGCTTTTGACTAAACACTAAAGTTGTAGCCCTTGAAATTACCTTTCCAACGAGTGGTTGCACGTTTCCATGCGATACCTGTAGCCACGGGAAAGTCCGTTTGAATCCGCTGCGGTTGGGAGTTAATGCCCAGGAATTCTGTATCCTGTACACAGCAGACTTCGAGTTGCATTTCTGGTATGATGTGACCAGATCTGGGCTTTCAACTAAACACGAAAGTCGTAGCCCTTAAAATTACCTTTCCAACGGTTGGTGGCACGTTTTCAGGCGATACCTGTAGCCACGGGAATCCTCCGTCAAAGTTGCTGACCAGATTACATACAATTCTAGGTGATTATAATATGAACTTGGATTCGATGGAATAGATGTTGCAATTCATCTCGAGGTTGGGTGAATTCTTTTGTGTTAATCACCGAGGTAATGTGAAGATTGATGTTTGAGGACTTGAATTCCTAAGCCGAGATGTGAATCAAGCCTAAGTGAATGAAAGGCTTTGTTATATTTGGTAGATCACCATTGTGCGCATTATCTATAGTATGTTGAATTCATTTGGAAGGACTTGTAAATGATTAAAACTATGGTCAGGATGTATAATGGATTGATGGAAGGGAATGGATAGCCCAATGCTTAGAGTGTCATCTCCCCACGGGTAGCATTTTGGAAGTTAACAAGTGTGGTGTTGACCGTCACTAATGGGAATGAGGTTGAGTTGGATAAAATTGGACGGTTGGGCTTGGTCCTCCGTGTTCACATCCCGAGGCTCCTTCCGTATTTGATGGATGGTTGGGCTTGGTCCTCGTGCTTTCTCCGAGGCTCCTTCCATGCCACGGAATTGTGGAATTGCATGTGGTGTGAGTCGACACGCGGTGTCGTAATCCCGGGTTAAGGATAGTGTAGCAGGTCTACGGGCTCGCCAATCGTCACACCGATGGGAGTTGACAGTTAGACCTTGGGCGGTTGGGCTTGGTCCTCGGTGTTCACGTCCCGAGGCTCCTTCTGTGCCAAGTGAACGGTTGGGCTTGGTCCTCGTGCTCATTTCCGAGGCTCCTTCCGTGTCATACCATAGGCCAGTCAGGGGCTAGGATCTTGGTGCATATTTACCCGAGAGAACCCGCTGAGCCGTAGTACGTATGTGAGCTCCGCTGTTGTGTTCCTAGCGTGGAGGCGTACGGAGGCCTAGGCCAGGTAGTGTGGAGACTAGCCTAGTAGTGGAGATGCCCGCTCTACTTTCACTGTTTGGCCACGACGGTTGATGCCTGAGAGGTTAGCTACCTGCTCGAATAGTGGGAACTATAAGTCTGTGTCGACATAGCGATTGCATGTGCTTGAGAATGGGTGTGTCATTGCATTGCATACATAGCATTGCACTTCATTATATACACAAGACCCTCATCGTATAAGTTTGTGTGGGCACTCCTATACGATGAGTTACTTTCTGCTGAACGACCCTCAACTTATATGCTTGTATGGGCATCCATATAAGGTTAGTTACTTACTATTCTAGTTATATACTGTCTTGCTGCTGTAGTTCGTAGATTTGAAAATAAGAGCTTGTTTATTATACACTACTGATGTTGCTGCTTATAATATGGATACTCACTTCACCTGTTGTACTACTGTTATTTATATATTGTACCTGTTCCTTTCTCCGCCCGGTACCGAGGAGTCGTCGGGGGAGCGGATGTGAAACCACTTAGTCTTTTTGACTAACGGTTGCTACGTCTTCCTTTTTAGGAGGAAACCCCGCAGGTGGAGCAGCAGGCTATGCAGACGGACAGCCAGGCCAGGGTGACAGGGCCTGAAGGGACGGTACCGTCGCTACCGTCGGTTACAGATGTGAGTAAGAGAGAGATTTTGTTGTAGCCCTTCGGGGCAATTCTATTCTCGTACTCTGATATTAGAAGCTTGTTGTAGCTTCTTTATTTATGATATTATGGACATATGCTTGGTGTGGATTTGAATTTCATATTATTATGGTTGGGTTGGCAGTTATATGTTGATATTGGTTGTAGCCGGCAGAATAGGCGTCTTGTGGTACAGGCTAGCTCGAGTGCTGGTGCTACCGCAAGGCGGCTGTTCTGGGCATAAGACCCCTCTCGTGCCGTGTCTTGTGTTCTGGGAGGGGGGGTCTTACACCTGGCCCGCTAGGAGCACAACATCACCCGACCCACCAGTAGCCCAAGGAGAGCCCAAGGCTCCATGGTGGTATAGCTGGAATATACAAGGCCTGTAGGCCGTACACCCCAACGCAAATCTCTGCCCCTATTTCTCAGCAGCGGCATTTATTGCCATGGGGTTTCGAACCCGCAACCCTGATAAGACCCTCCTGCAAACATAGCTCATCACCGGCTGAGCTGGCAGTTGTTGCCACGGGGTTTCGAACATGCAACCTTGATAAGACCCTCCTACAAAAAAAGCTCATCACCAACTGAGCTACAGCTTAGATGGTGATGAGCTCTGTTTGCAGGAGGGTCTTATCAAGGTTGCAGGTTCAAAACCCTGTGGCAACAACCTGCTGCTGTTGAGAAACAGGCGCGGAGATTTGCGTTGGGGTGTACGGCCTACAGGCCTTGTATATTTCGGCTGTACCACAGTTGCAACTTGGGCTCTCCTTGGGCTACTGGTGCGTCGGGCGGCGTTGTGCTCCTAGCGGGCCAAGTTGTTACAAATAAACCTTTTGTAAAGTCTTGGGTCTGTTGAGCCAAATATAATGTCATCCACGTAAATTTGTACAATAAGCATCTTTTTCTTATGTATTTTTATGAAAAGTTTTTTAACCACATTTCCTCTTGTGAAAGATTAAACTAAGAGAAAAGTGGATAAGGTCTCATACCAAGCCCTTAGAACTTATTTTAGACCATACAATGCTTTATTTTGTTTATATACATGAGATGGATAAGTTGGATTGACAAAACCCTTGAGGTTGTTCAACATGAACCTCTTCTTGAAGAGTATCGTTGAGAAAATCACTTTTGACATCCATCTTGTATACTTTGTTCTACTTATATGATACATAGTCAAGGAATAACCTGATTGCCTCCAGTCTAGCTACTGGTGTAAACATTCTATTATAGTATATTACTTTCTCTTGCCTATAACCTTGAGCTACTAGTCTAGCCTTGTTTCTGACTATTACTATACTTGAATCCAGCTTATTTCTGAATATCCACTTAGTTCCAATGATTGGGTAATTTCATAGCCTTTCCACTAGTGTACAAAAATTATTTCTCTCAAATTGATAAAGTTCTTATTGCATAGCAATAATCCAATGACGGTCATTGTCTACTTCTTCAAATTTCTTTGGTTCATATATCGAGAGAAAACATTGTAATATGGCATCTGTTGATAGTTGTTTCATTATTTTCACACCCAGATTTACATCTCCAGTTACTTGAGTTTGTGGATGATCCCTGAGTATGAATCACTCTATATCTACTCTTGTTTGAGCAAGTGAATGAATGTTTCCATGTTGTTCTACTCTTTCATTTTGATCATCTTCTTCTACATGTTATAAATAAGCTTCTTGTTCATTAATCTGAATAGTTACTATAGTTGTGTTGTAAATCCCTTCAGTAAAGACTTAATCATCTGAGCTTTCTATAACACTTTCAACCTGATGATGATGTTTTTCAGATAATTCTCTAGAATTCTCCTCAATTCCAAACTTTTTCATACTTTGCATTTAGGGGAATTTGTTCCTGCAAAAATTTCTTGGTGGAAGTTAAATCCCCCTTAGAAAATGAATGAGTTTCATGAAAGACTACATGCATAGATTCCTCTATTTGGAGAGTTCTTTTATTATAACATATATAGGCCTTGCTAGATAAGAAATGCCCTAAGAATATTTCATCATCAGCCTTCTTGTCAAATTTGGCAAGATGACTCTTCCCATTATTAGGAATGTAGCATGCACATCAAAATATTCAAAAATATGATATTATAGGTATCTTACCTTTTAGAAACACATAAGGATTCTTCAGCTTTATTTTGTGAATGAGACTTCTATTTAGAACATAGTTGGTAGTATTGACTTCTTTAGCCCAAAAGGACCTTGACAAGTTTGACTCAACCAATAATGTTCTTCTAGATTCAATTAATGTTCTATTTTTCCTTTCAGCCACCCCATTTTCTTGAGGGGTTCTAGGAGCTAAAAAGCATTGTCTTATTCCTTGTCGCAATCACTTCTGATCAAAGACACTTTAGTATTAAATTCAGATTGAACTTGGTTAATGAATCTTGAGAGAATTAAGAAGGTATCAGATTTTGCTTTTAGAAAGAACACCCAACTGAATCTTGAAAATATTCCATAATGACCAAGGTGTAGGACTTTCCTCCTAAGCTCTGATTGGTAAGTGAAACAAATAAATCCATATGTAGTAGATATAAAATTCTTAGAGAATCATTCTTACCAATTGGTTTGAATGAGGATTTGATTTGTTTTCCAAACTGACATGCTTTATAAGGATTTAGTTTCCTATATTTACCTTTTGGTAAGCCCCTAACTAGAACATCCTTTGTAAGCTTAGCTGTGGTCTTGTGGTTAAGATGACCAAGCCTTATGTACCAAAGATCATTCCTATCTATTTTAGTATTTAATAGACTTATTTCATTTTTATTTGACCTAAAATCAACTACATAAATATTACCTTTCTTAAAACTAGATAGCGCAATAACATTTGTTTTAGAGTTGATTATTTGACATAAGTTGTGAGTGAATACAACTTTGAATTAACCATCACATAGCTGGTTAATACTAATGAGATTATATTGAAGTCCTGCAACATAAGCCTTGAAATTTTCCAGCAATTCTTTGTGCCCAGTCATATGTCTAGAGCAACCAATATCTAAATACCATAGCTGGTTTGTGGAGGGAGTCTTTTTCCCACACATGAAATCAAACATTAGTTGGGATTAAGGTTATCTTGGACCCATTACTTCTTTTCCATTATAAGGGGTGATGAAAGTATAAGTAGGTCTTTTATAATACCCCTTAGGATAAACAAGTGTTGGTCTATTAACTTAGACGAGTCGACGGAAAACGCCTAAGGCAAATTCGGCGGGAATCATTAGTGATTCTCAACGATTCGGCAAGAATCACTTATGATTCCCGTCGAATTCTACTTAGAAGAATTCCTGCTGAAAAGCATGCCATCCGGAGAGAATTGGCGAGAATCACAACTATTCTCGACGATTTGGCGAGAATGCAAAGTCATTCTCGACGATTCGGCGAGAATCAGTTGACGATTCTCGTCGATTCTGCCTTAGCAGAAATCTTGAAGGCGTTGAGT
The DNA here is from genome assembly GCA_039513925.1 of Platanthera zijinensis. Classification (NCBI taxonomy): domain Eukaryota; kingdom Viridiplantae; phylum Streptophyta; class Magnoliopsida; order Asparagales; family Orchidaceae; genus Platanthera; species Platanthera zijinensis. The sequence continues at coordinate 3,937,549 of CM077097.1, forward strand.
CAGCCGGATGCAGTCGGCGAGAATCGGCGAGTGATTCTCGACGATTCGGCGAGAATCACCAGTGATTCTCGTCGAATCGGCGAGAATCACTTAGTGATTCTTGTCGACTTTAACTTAGACAATTCTTTGTCTTTCTGCCCATGAGTTGGTCTTTGAACCATCCTTGCTCCTCTTCTGCTCTTGATCTATCTTAGCCCTGTACTTGAAAGTAAGTACACTCCAATAGAGAGAGTACACGTAAGCCAACACACTGATCTGCTCAATGAGGGATTACATTGCGCAGACCCGTGTATATTGACCTACTGCACCCTGACATTGGTGTGTACTTAGCGTGGAATAACTGCAAGCACAACTTGAAGATAGAGCATCAAACACATTGTGAATTCATCTTAGCTTGACAGGAGGCTTCCTCAAATCCAGGTAATTGTGGATACAATACCTAACAATCTCCCCCTATTTGAAGAAGCCAAAATCCTACTAGCTAAGATGAATTACACCAACCAGAGTAATATACAAGGCAAATTAAGAATGACAAGACATGGAGAAATAAAGGCAAATAGAACAATATTGAGTCAATCATGAAATCATATATATATATATATATATATCCACAAGAATTTTTCATACAACAACATGAAGATAAAAACATGCATTGAGGAAATGACAAGCCATAATCCTAAGCCTATTTCTCCTTAGCTAAATCATCCTTTAGTTGTTGAGCCAAGAATTTCTTGCTTTGTCTCTCAAAATACTCCTTGGGCTTTGGATAATATCTGGGGGAGGATCTTTATGTTCCGCTTTGTTATTCCTGAAAAATATATTTCATTTAGCTTCATACATCTTGTGCATCTCCCATTTATACTGATTGTATACATCATTCTGATTGATTTCCCCCCTCTGATATATCATAAAAGTATCCAAAATAATGCTCCTTGAAACAGGACTCCATCTTTCATTTCTCACTTCATCCTCCTTCAATCTTACTTTCTTTTTGGTTGGAGTTTCTTTGGATGTCCCTTCTTGGAGTTTCTGCTTTCCTTTTGCTTTTGCTAGGGCTACTTGGTAAAACAAGGTACTGAGTGCAGCTTTGGCAGCAGCCTTCTTAGCATCAGCTTCACTAAGAGGAACTTCCTCAACATTTGCACCCTCATCAGCAACAAAGGCAACCTCATCAGAAGCAAAGGTAACCTCATCAGAAGAAGGAACCCGAATTAGGATTTGTACACCTGATGCTTGCTGCACTAGCCAGTGGCAGCTATCAAAGACATACTTATTTGACTGTTTGAAGTTTTCGACCATAATCTGTTCCATCCCTGCCATCTTAGCTATGTATGCCTTCTCCCCCTTTTTGGCTTCGAGGGCAATGGAGTTTGCATAAGAATGCAGTGACTCATCTATATGTTTTGCAAGCTTAGTGAAATAAGTTAGAAGAGAAGTCTGATTTACGTTGAGAGTTACCATGCTGGCATCGAATAGCTTGATGTTATTAGCCACAACATGTGCATTCTGATTTACCATTTCCAGGTCATCCGTGTTCTTTTTGAGTCCTTGCATAAGAAGAGTAACAGCAGTGCCAGCCTATGTATACTTGGCCTCAAACTTCTTTTCCATCACATCCAGCTTGTGATTAATTTCCACGACGTTCTTGAGCATTAGATCCTCAGATTTCTTAATCCTTTTTAATACTTTGTTCTGTGCTTGCTCAAAAGACAGTTTGAGCTCATCCACTATACCTTGAATGGCGTTCACTGTGTGATTTGCTAGATTAGATCGAAGTGGATGTCCCTGAGGCAAGCCTTGGTCTGGCTCTTCAGCAGATTCACTGGGGGAGCTTGATACATGCACTGTCTCCACTGGGGGGATAGGGGCAGCCTCTATAGTTTGCTCAGGAATGCTTATCATCTTTTGCTGAGAGGACTCCCCCTCCATTATTGTACCAGATTTCTCATGAACTACCATTGGAGCCCGTTCCACAGATGGAACTTCAACTTCATCCTGTGGCTCCACTGTCTCCACCCTCTCTCTTAAGGTTGTTTCATCTTCAACGACATCATCCACTTCTTCATCACCCTCATCTTCTATATCATTATTGTCAATTGCATCATTATCTAGGGCTTCCTTATCTTCCTCCTCATCCAGGGTATCAATTGCATCTTTGGCTATCTGAGAGATGTTAGAAACAATATTAGCAGGAGCAGGTACTGAGAGATCTGTCCTGTGAGTTCCAGTCGCAAGGGGTAGAGACTCCCCCTCGATTCCTGCAGGCAGCAGATCAGGAACTTCACTGGGTTCAGCCACGGGATCTTCTAGAGTTCTATTGTCCTCATCCACATGGGACTCAGCCAGGGATTCATCATGTTCTTCAGCAACGGCTGCTTGACTAATTCTTCTTTCCCATCTATAAAAAACACTTAAATCCATTTTCTTCAGGTAGTGTAGAGGAACTCCCTTACTCAGATCGAACCTGTCTCCATCCAGCTAGTTGAGAAACAGGCTGATGATTCTTCCAAAACTTGGGGTTCGCAGAGTATCTTTTATTTTCTCAAACAACATAGCTCCCCAGTTGTATCTCTTTCGAAAGACTATAGCCACTAAGATCTTGAACATATCTCCCGAGATATGATCGTGGGAGCCTGGTTTGTAGATCAGGACTTTCCCAACGATATCCGACAATAGCTTCCCTTCCTCATTCATTTCCTTTCTCTTGATTGATTTGGTTCCTCGAGCTAGTCCACAGAAGAGGAGAGTCCTGGCTTGATCCTCTTCCTCCAGATATTCCTCATCTTTAGAACTGGAGAGCTGCAAATATTGTGTCAGTTTTCCTGCAGACACTTTGATCCGTACTCCAGCAATCTTACTCTTGATCACTATATCTTCACGCCGTAGTTTTTGTCATTGCAAAGAAATCCAGCACCTCCTTATCCAAAATTTTACAAGGATGCCCCAGGATGAATGTAAGTCCGGCCTCTTCAAGCGTGAGGATAATATTCCTGAACTCATCGGAGGCATGAGAGAAGCCTGTCCGAACCAGTTCACTTCCAGTGAGGAGTCCTGCAGTGGTTCTAGGAGCCATTGCAAACCTAAACATGACATCTAACCTTATATGTACTTCTAGAATAGGAGATACACTTAGACACGAACCTTCAAGAATGATGGAAACTTACCCTAGCGCCGAGCGGTTTGAAGGGACGATGGCGACTGGAAGGATTGTCGACCGGTGATGGAAACCTGACGGGAAGGTGCAGGATTCATGGAACCGACGGGAGCACGGGATGGTCCTTGCGATTTGAGGGTGTTGTCGACGGGAGCCCGGAGGAGAGACGGTGAGCACCAGGCAAAGCAGCTTCCGCACAACCATGAGATTACGCGAGGAGACTAGGAAGTCGACGGGATGCTCTAGGGGATTCGTCGGGAGTTCAGCGATATTAGGGAGATGAAGAGTCAAACCAATATATGCTATTTAAATCTTCCGAACCGGGGGGAAGTCGATGGGATTCGACGGGGTTTACTAATTATTTCTTTCGTACGATCGAGAAGAGTGCGATGGGATTTTCTATACACATTAACCGTGGCATGTTAATTTCAAGCCTTAGCCTTCATTATATTTCTTAATCATGAAACCTCGATCGAGTTGAGCAATATATGAGCCCTATACGTAATTCCAGAGCTATTCTATGTGAAAAATTGTAATATTTTGTTACACCCACTGGAATACATTCTTTAATTTCAAATGGGCTGATTTATGCCTATTGAGATTCATTATCAAATATATAAATATGTACCTACAGGGAATTCTTCAGATTGTACCTAAGGATTATTTAACAGTTTCGGTCTGTCATCAAGTGTGTGAACGTATGTGTGTATATATACATATAACCATTCACTTTTTAGAGTAAGAATTGACAAATTCTTGTGGATAAATATGAGGATATATATAATTGTAAACATCAAGATAATCTGACTCAAGTCTTGACACTGAATGCGTGTACCTGGGATCATAAAATTGATAATTCAGATCTTCTATTTGATGTACACCAGGTGTCCAATTTGAGTAGGTCATTGTAGTTAGCACTGCTCTTATCCCTAATACTTGTTCCATGTCATTCTTGGAACATCACATGTCTAGTTCACATCATGTTTACGGGAAACTAGACTAACCTGCAAAAAGGATTATCTTACCTTAGGAACCCAATATGTATTGGGTCCTAGGTTCTTGTCAGCATAAAATCTTGAATGCCTTCCTACAGGAATCCTGTCAGGAAGGCTAAATCTGCCCAGAGGAAGTGGATATACCCTTGCCCTTAGCATAGAGGGATTGTGCCAACAATCTACGGCAAAGTGACCCACCTTGCCACAGCACCAACACTCATGAATGTTGTATCGCCATTTCTGACCTGATCTACTGACTGAGGTAGTGATGATCTTAGGTCTAAATGGAATAGGGCAGGTTCTGCTCACAAAATTCCTTTTTCCACTGTGACACGTGGGAGGGTGGAAAGAGAGCATGTGGTGAGTGTCATGAGGCCTGGGAGGTGGTGCCTTCCTTTCAGTCAGCACACTTCCAGAGGCCCCATGGGTACTTACCGCATGTTTCTTGACCCCCCTTTCCTGTGTCCTAGGGAGGTAAGTATGACAGTGAGAGCTTGTTCCTGCAAATTCATGATGAGTTGAGGCAGAGGCCGAGAATACAAAGGGTTCAAGATGAGCCTTGGGTATTCTCTCATGGGTAGCCATGACAGCTCTTGCACTGTGGACATTTCCACCTGAGGGCCGATCATTCTTACAGTGACCATGGATGTTCCTGTGGTCATACCTGAAAGCATGATGTGTGCCCTTCCTACTCGGGGTGGGGGGTCTGAACACAGTTTCCCCATTTCTCCATGAATTAATGATTTGGGAGATCCACCCATTTTCTGCTTTTCTCTTGATAGCATCTATCTTGGAAAAGTTAGAAACTATCCTCTTCTCGGTCTCTAGACGACTCTCTAGATCCGAGATCTTTGAGTCCTTTACCTTGATGGATTCTAATTGGAGATTCATCAAGGTCTTCAGCTGAGCAATCTCCTTAGCTTGCTCCTCCACAAGTAAGTTGCTCTTATGAAGGGCACTCTCAAGGGAATCAAGATTTTCAATCTTTTGATTGAAGCTATCCATATCCCTTGCATCACTAGAAGGACAACTCTCTGAACTATTCCTGTTTTAAGGAACTTCAAGGCGAGAGGAGCATGATGAAGAAGTTACCTGATCCTGACTTTGATGTTCCGGGTCAGCGTTAAGATCGGCAGAGACTGTTGTGTCAGCTTCATCAGAACTGCTTTCCTCAGCCTCTTCTTCATTCTCTGACATGGACACAGGAGCCCTGATACTGAGAGATTGGTCTTGACCTTCATCTTCAGAAATAAGGACCCCCACATAGGCTTCATCCTCCTGCTGGCATCCAGTCCTAGCTGTCTCCGATCCTACCATGAGATCTGAGATAGTTTGCCACATAGACTTTGCAATCTTACACTTGTCCAATCTTGACCGAGATGATCCAGACCACATGTCAGTGATGATCTTACGAATCAGCTTGTCCAGGTTGAAAAGTGAGAGCTCAGTCTCAGACATCTCTTCGAGACTCTTGGGGATTTGGAGATCGTTTCCTGAGCTGGAAGCCTTCATGGGAATGAACGGACCCTCTTTCAAAATGAGTGATGCGCGAGGGTCAATGGCCTCCATATGAAACATAACTCTCATCTTCCAGATGGGATAATACTCCGTTGTGCAAGCAGGGAGTCTCAGAGGAGAGACATAAGAGTCTAGCTCCATGCTTGAGTCTTGTCTTCTTCTTGACACTAGAACCGGGATCTTACTCAAGGTGTTAACCTTATTGTTGAGTAACCTGGCTCTAATACCACTTGAAAGTCACTCTAGTGTCAACTACTTTAACCTATGGGGGGGATAGGTGATTTGTAGTCTCTTTGCGGAATTTAAAATTTACCTGCACAATAAAACAAAACAAGCATAGCACAGAAACACACAGGCAGTTATAGTGGTTCCCCGATTTGGGTACGTCCACTTTCCCCCTTCTACCTATCTACTAACAAGGGATGACTCAGTCACTTCACTAACTGGATTGAAATCCAATCCTCACACTATGGAAGGAACCCTTCCACCCGAAGGAGTCACTACTCCTCCACCACGGGTTGCACCCAACCCTTACAATGTGGAACCAAAGTTCCTTTACAACAAAAGTAAAAATAGAATGTACAAAATACAAACTACGTTTGGAGCGCTTGGTGTCCCTCTTCGTTCGATGAAGCGTTCTTAAAGAAGACGAAGAGTCCACGACCTAAGCACTCTCTTGGAGAAGATCTTCCCGAGATCGGCGGCGGCAAGTATTGCGGCGGCGATGCTTTGTAGATTCAAACTTCTTAACAAAGCTAGCAAGGTCTACCAACGATCTTATTTGGATCGATCGTCTCAATCGATTCGGAAGGGGAAGGTATTCCCGTTCAACAAACCAAGAGACAAAGGATCTCAAGAAAGAAACGTGAGACGCGTTGCTTGGCTAAGTTTCTGTCGCCGAGAGATCAAGAAGAATCCGATCAGCGGCGGCGACAACCTTTCGAGCGGCGACGGCGGCGGAAGGAAATCCGTGATCTGCTAGGTCACGTCAGCGACGGCCGACTTGTTCGTTTTCTTCGCTAACTCTTACGTTCAAAATAGGAGAGTATTTATACTGTAGAATACCCCTTTATGACGGTTGTGGGCCCCACAAGACAAAACCATAATTCCGGTACAAACAGCGCCTGAGTACATGGTCCGGTCCAGCGAGTCGACGGAAAATGCCTAAGGCAAATTCGGCGGGAATCATTGGTGATTCTCGACGATTCGGCGAGAATCACTTATGATTCCCGTCGAATTCTACTTAGAAGAATTCCTGTTGAAAAGCTTGCCATCCGGAGAGAATCGGCGAGAATCACAACTATTCTCGACGAATCGGCGAGAATGCTAAGTCATTCTCGACGATTCGATGAGAATCAGTTGACGATTCTCGTCGATTCTGCCTTAGCAGAAATCTTGAAGGCGTTGAGTCAGCCGGATGCAGACGGCGAGAATCGGCGAGTGATTCTCGACGATTCGCCGAGAATCACTAGGGATTCCCGTCGAATCGGCGAGAATCACTTAGTGATTCTCGTCGACTTTAACTAAGACGATTCTTTGTCTTTCTGCCCATGAGTTGGTCTTTGACCCATCCTTGCTCCTCTTCTGCTCTTGATCTATCTCAGCCCTGTACTTGAAAGTATGTACACTCCAATAGAGAGAGTACACGTAAGCCAACACACTGATCTTGAAAGTGAAGGGATAGATACTACTCTAGAGGGGGGGTGAATAGAGTTATCAAATTTTGCACTAGACAAAACTTAATGATCTACCCAACTCCCTTGGAGTGAATTGCGGAATTAAAAGATTATAGATATAGAATTAACCCTATAGCCTAACACAAGTGTTGTGCACAAACTCAAGCTAACTGTAATTACAGTTAAGGCTTGGAAATCCTAATCAGCAACTAGCAACCTAGTTATATCTATTCACAGCCACAATGCAGGAATTAAACAAGCCAATCCAGACGACACAAGGAATTTATAGTGGTTCCCCAAACAACTTGGGTACGTCCACTCTTCTACCAACAAGGTAGGAATCCACTCAGGTTTTTGATCAGGTGCCCTGCCACCAACAGGATCTGCTTCAGGTAGATCCAGAAACCCTTTAGACTTTTGATCAGGTGTCTAAAAACCAAGCACAGGTTTTTGATCAGGTGCCCTGCCACCAAGGGATACTTTTGAAGGGAGTAATAACCCTGTACAGGAGGGGAAGAAGGTTAAGATGTCTTCTCTATTTTATAATAGATTAGAGAAGCACAAAAACTTGCACTGAGCTAGAAAGCTCTAAAGAATCAAGGCTCCCCCTGGCTCAAAGATGTCCAGGTGAAGTCTTGCTTCAGTGCAGAAAACTCTTCAGAAAGCTCTGAAGGAAAAACTACAAGAAGATAATAAATAATAAAATTAAAGATCTTCAAGCAGCTATCTTCTTCTTCTTCTTCTTCAAAAGAACTCTGAGTTTGAATCTTCCTGGAAGCAGGAGAACTCAGGTTGAAGAAGAGTAGAAGATCTTAACACTTCTCAGTTGGATGAGTATTGCTGAGAGCAGAAGAACTTTGATCTTGATGAAGGCTTGAATGCTTAAGTGAACTGAGTAACTAGTTAGCTATTAGCTTGAATCCTTCTTCAAAGGGTCCTTTTTATAACAGCAACAAGCAACGGCTCTCTTCAATTTGAATTACTTGTCTTCTTCTGTAACTTGAGACCTGGGCTGTAAATATCAAGAAGACAAAACAAACTCTGCAGCAGAAACATTCTATAAAAGGGATAAACCTCTTTCGAAGAAGCTGCAGGAAGCAATCTGATAATAAAGTACTAAATAAAGTCATATCAGAAACAAACTCTTTACAGCAGAAGAAAGACTTTTCAGTCTAACGGCTATAAAGGACTGACAGCAGATAAAGTGAAATACAATGTCAGCTAATAAGACAAACAACTTTATCTGAAAAGATTTGACTCAGGCATAAGGGATGGAGCAAATATTGCCTGGAAATATTATCATAAAACAACTGAAAAGATATGCCAGATAATGTATTAATTAATTAAATATAATAAATAAATACAAAATATAAAGGCAGACAGAAAACGTCGAACGACCTTTGGAAATCGTCGACCGACGCACGGAGATCGTCGAACTATCGGACAGATAGTCGAACGATCCAGATAGTCAAACTATCAAAGGAGATAGTCGAACTATCAAAGCAGATAGTAGAACTATCAGAAGATAGTCGAACTATCAGATAGTCGACCTATCAACAGATAGTCGAGCTATCAAGGCAAAACAGATAGTCGAACTATCAACAGATAGTCGAGCTATCAGATAGTCGACCTATCCAAGCAGATAGTCGAACTATCAAAGCACACAGATAGTCAAACTATCAGCCGATAGTCGAACTATCCTCGCAGACTGAAAGTCGAACAACTGATAGACGATCGTCGAACAGTTAGTCGACGATAGTCGAGCGGCGTTCGACGATAGTCGAACGAACAAACTACTTAACTAAATTCTCAATCTGGAAAAGTGAGGACTCTACAGCTAGACTACTAACCATTGACCATAGATATTTCTTGGGTCAAGGGACTAAAAAGACAAGACTAAACTCAAATCAAACTAGGGTACCAACAATCTCCCCCTATTTGAGTTAAGTCTCTCAAAAACTAAGACATAGAACTAGCTATAGAACACTATAATCAATACAGAAAATAGATAGCAATTAACTAGTAATTATCAAACAGATTGATATAAAACAGCAGTCAATCAAAAAATTAAGAGTCTACAGAATCTGGCAAAGAGTCAGAAGAACTTGGAACAAAAGAAATTTTCCTCAGGGGATCAATAGCCTCTTTCTTTGACATCTTCAAGTCCTGCACACCAATAATCTTTAATTCTGCAGTCCTTGGAACAACTGTCTCTGGATGCTTTTCCATATACTTTGAAGGGTCAAATACATCAGGGCTGACCTGGAACTTTTCGAATTCCTTCTTTCTGAATGAAGACATAGTGGTTAGTCCAGTGGTGTCCTTCCCTTCAGCTTTTGCTTTTCTGATTTGAGCTGCTCCAACCAATTCGTGAAAACGAGACATCCTAAAGTTAGGATCAAGCTCGGGACTTTCATAAGCAGTCTCAGAAGGAGCAACCTCTTTATCTTGATTAACTAGATAAGACATGGGAGCGGACTTAGCAAAGTTCTTGCTAGAATATTTAAATAAAATAAACTACTTACCTTTTGAAACAATTTTTTCAGACTGCACTGGTATTGGAGAAGAAACTCTTTTCTTTGGAGAAGGAGGAGGGGAAAAGGTTGGTCTTTGATACACAACCTCCTTCACTTGTTCTCTTACTTCAGTAACATGTCTTTGAGAACCAGAATAAGATCTGCCTTGGGAACTTTGAGAGCTTTTCCTTGACTGAGGCTGAGAAGGTGCAGATTTTCCAGAAGAGGCAGATGGATTAGCAGAAAGGTTCCCAGAGGCTCCTGCACTGGGAGGAGGAGGAGGAGGACCTCTGGGAGTCCATCTTGAAACAGGACTATCATACCTCTTAGATCTTTTTCTCTCTTTCTGTTGGTTCTTGGAGAACCACATCCAATGTTGAAATTCTTTTGATTTAGGGTCAATTCCTTTCAGAATATAGTATGGAGTATCATTATCACGGCTGGGAGGAGGAGGAGCAATTGCTTTCCTTTTCTTCTGAGCAGCTTTCTTTTTCTTCGAATTTTCAGATAAATCAGAATCCTCTTCATCTTCAGAGTGAGATGAAGGAGGATTGTCATAAGGATCATAGGCTTCAGAAACAGCCTTTTCTTTTAAAGCAGCTTTCTCTTTTTCCTCTTCAATGGCATCCTGAGCCAGAAGGAAATCCAAATCCAACCCTGGTGAATCATCCCAAATAGTTGACTTTTCAACTTGCAAATTTTTTTCTTTTTCCTCTGACAAAGATTGAACTCTTTGATTCCAAGCAACTCTTGCTTTCTCTTCTTGATTTTCAGATACATCTTCCATGTCATCTAAAAATGAATCCAATTCTGGATCTACTTGAGCATTAGGAACATCTGGATCAGCTTCAGAAACAACTGCTATAACCTGAGCAGCTAAATCTTCTTTAATATAATCTGTAGATTTATGAATACAAATCTGCTAAATAAGCTAAAATCATTCCTTCTAGGTATTCACAAGCTAGCAAATTAATTGACTCGTCAATAAAGCGAATGAGTGAATTACCTTCATATTTTACCAACTCCCAAGACTCATCTAGGTAGGATGTAATAATCCCTTCTAGGAAATGGGCAACCACGGGAGTGGTGAGATCTTCTAAGCAAACTTTCACCGCAAATTCAGATAACATAATAGCATCAGATATTTCTTTTTCCGATAACATAGAAACTGATTTATCTTGAACTTGAACTGCATCAGTCTCTTCTTGAATTGCTGGAAGAACTGCTGGAAGGGAGGCTGGAGGCTCTGAGGCATCTTCACAGAACATCTCCCCCTGCCTGATTTCAGTGGAAACTGAAACCAGGCCCCTTGAAAAAGAGGGCTCAGCAGATTTGGAAAGTGATTGGATGGAAGCAGTCAAGGTGGCAATGGAGGAGGCAAGTGGAGCAATTGCCTCTTCAATCATAATTTTGATTGAAGGAGTAATCAACTCCAAAATACTAGAAATGAATTGAGGGGTGATCTCAAAAGATGATGGAATTGTAGTGGATGGAGATGCAGCAGAGATGGTTGTAGTGTTAGGATGAGAAGTGGTGAGGACTGGAGATCGAATTGGAGATGGAGCTGGAGAGTTAATAGGAGTGTTAACTGGAGAATGAATAGGGGATTGAATAGGAGACTGAGGAGGTGTTGGAATCCTCTCAGATCCTAACAAATCAAAACTAGGAGCAGATATCCTAGCCAGATGAGAAGGAAGAGGAGATGCTGGAGGGGAAGGAAGAACAACCATGGTTGTTTCTCGAACAGGAGAAGGGGAAAGTCGTGCTTCAGCTGAAGTTGATGGAACTTCAACTGAAGCAGACTGCATAGCAGAAGAAGATGAGGGAAGGGAAAGAGCTGAGCCAGCTTCAACCGGGTGAGGAGCGACTGAATCAGTCCTGGTGCTCTCTGATGTCGCTGGAGCAACCCCTGTGAGAGTGGGTTTCACAAAAGTCCTCTTCCACTTGAAGAACAGATTTGGGTCCATCTTCTTGCTTGCATTTATTGTTGTTGCAACAGAGACCAGCAGCTGAGGATACTTTTCCTTCAGGAAAATTCCAATAACCCTGCCTAGGGTAACCTCTTTCTTATTATTCTTTTTCTTTATCAAATCAAACATTACTCCTGCCCAATCAATCTTTTTCTGATTAACAATTGCACACATCAGTGCAAATTGTTGCCTTGTTATATTGTCATGAGCAGAGTGCTTTCCGAGGAGCACTTTTCCAACTAACTCAGCGAGAAATTTAATCTTAAAGGGAAAATTGACCTTGAGCAGCTTGGTGGGAATGCCCTCCGCATGTCCCAGCTAAGTCAGCATCCTTCCAAACTCTTGAGCATCTTGCTCATAATCTTCTTCACCATTTATCAAACCAAAAACATCAGTCAGAACGGCCGGAGTTAAAATTACCTCTTCTCCGCCGATGGTGCCAGTCATCGAATCGTCAGAAGATGACGAAGTGAAAGCCCATTCCTTGATCTCGAGAATATTTAACTTTATCCTTGTCGACATTAGTCTTTTTAGACCTTGGTCCCGGCACAACTAAAGAACTTCTACAATTCCTGCTTCACAGCAACTGAACGCGTCAAAGTCGACGTTGAAGCCTGCATCGAACTTAACAACGGCTAACACTGCGGGAGAAATCGCCATTGAATTGCTGGAGAATGCGCGAGAAAGACGGCGAAGACGAAGGGGACGAAGCGGCAGAAAATCGCAAGCGGGAAGACAGAATGCGAAAAGTCACGCTCCGTCGACGATAAAACAAAAGATCTTTTAACCTAGGTCGACTATCGGCTTTATATTAGACCGGAGATAGTCGATCTATTAAAAATATACTAGACCCGATAGTCGAACGACCGTTCAACGATCGGCCCAGAAGCAGAGTAGTCGAGCCATTGTTCGACTATTTCTGGCTTCTCAAACAACACGCTGTCGTCATCTAGAGATCGACGATAAGCTTGACCTGTTCGACGATCTTCGAACGCCGGTCGACGATTTTCAAACAGATAAGCTATCATAAACCAGAGGTCGACGATAGGCTTAATCCGTTCGACGATATTCGATCATCATTCGACGATCTTCAAGCAGGTTTCAACATAGGCAGATATAGTCACACTTAGTCTCGTCCATTGATCATGCCTAGTTGAACTAAAAAGAACAGATGCTTCTGTTCATCTAAAGGCTTGGTGAATATATCACCTCTCTGAAACTCAGTGGATATGAACTCAAGACAAATCTTGTTCTTTTCCACACAATCTCTCAGGAAATGGTGTCGAATCTCAATGTGCTTCGTTCTAGAGTGGTGCACTGGATTTTGTGCAATTGAGATAGCACTGGTACTGTCACACATGATTTTGGTGTTCTTGTGTGAGTAACCATAATCCACAAGCTGGTTTTGAATCCACAGGATCTGTGAACAACAACTAGCAGCTGCTATATATTCAGCCTCTGCAGTTGAAGTTGAGACAGAAACCTGCTTCTTACAGAACCAAGAGACCAATCTCTCTCCCAGAAACTGACAAGTTCCTGAGGTGCTCTTGCTGTCAACTCTGCAACCAGCATAATCAGAATCAGAATATCCAATTAATTCAAATTCTGACTCAGCTGGGTACCAAAGTCCTAGATCTGGACATCCCTTCAGGTATCTCAGGATTCTCTTTAGAAGAATCAGATGAGATTCCTTGGGGTTGACCTGGAATCTAGCACAAAGGCATGTAGCAAACATTATATCAGGCCTACTTGCAGTTAGATATAATAGGGAACCAATAATGGCCCTATAATTCTTTTGATCAACTGGCTTGCCGTGATCATCAGAATCAATAACTACATTAGTAGTCATAGGTGTAGGCATTGCTGATGCATCAGCCATCCCAAATTTCTTTACCAATTCCTTGGCATATTTGGATTGGGAGATGAAGATACCATCAGCATCTTGCTTAACTTGGAGACCAAGAAAGTAAGACAGCACACTCATACTACTCATCTCAAACTTAGAGTGCATCAGGTCAGAGAACCTTTTGCAAAGTTTGGGATCAGTGGAGCCAAATATAATATCATCTACATACACCTGAACTAACAGGATTGTGTCCTTGTGATGCTTGACGAAAAGGGTTCTATCAACTACTCCCCTAGTAAAGTTGTGCTCTAAAAGGAAACTAGCTAGATTCTCATACCAGGCTCTGGGAGCTTGCTTTAGTCCATAAAGAGCTTTCTGCAACTTAAACACATGTGAGGGCTGAGTTGAAGAAACAAACCCTGGTGGTTATTCAACAAACACCTCTTCCTTAAGCTCACCATTCAGGAATGCACTTTTAACATCCATTTGGAACACCTTAAACTTCATATAGGCTGCATAGGCCAAGAAGATCCTTATTGCTTCTAGCCTTGCAGCAGGAGCAAAGGTTTGGTCATAGTCTATACCTTCCTCCTGTCTGTAGCCCTGAGCTACAAGCCTTGCTTTATTCCTTACGATAATTCCATTTGCATCCAACTTGTTTCTGTACACCCACTTGGTGCCTATGATCAGTTGGCCTTTAGGTCTTGGAACCAAAGTCCAAACTTTACATCTCTCAAACTGATTGAGTTCCTCTTGCATGGCAATGATCCAGTGGGGATCTAGGTCTGCATCTTTAAATGTGAGGGGCTCAACCTGTGAGAGGAAACAAGCGTGCATCACATCCTGTCTTAATTGGTGTCTTGTTTGCACACCAGCTGATATGTCTCCAATCACTTGAGATGTAGGGTGATCTCTAAGTGTGACAATATCAGCAGGTGGGATGTGATCTTCAGCAACAGTTGGGATTAATTCCTCAGGAGGAATTTGATCTACTGTTGGTGGTACAACAACAGCTTCTGCAATGTCTTCATCACTGTCTGATTCAGTGATCTGAAGAGTTGATAGTTGAAGAATTTCTTGAGGGGCATCAGGTACCTGCAATGAACTAGAGGAATGAGAGTTTTCTTTCTCCTTGTAAAACATCTGAGACTCATCAAAAGATACATGCATAGATTCTTCAATTTTACAGGTTGATTTGTTATAAACCCTATAAGCTTTGCTTACTTGGGAATATCCAAGCATGATTCCCATTGAAGCTTTTGCTTCAAATTTTCTAAGGTATTCTTTATTGTTATTATGAATATAAACAATACAACCAAATACTCTAAAATAATTAATTTTAGGTTTCTTTCCTTTAAGCAACTCATAAGGAGTTTTACACTTAAGCTTGTGTATCAGACTTCTATTCAAGACATAATTGGCTGTACTAACAGCTTCTGCCCAATAGGAGAGAGGCATGTTAGCATCTGCCAACAATGTACTAGCAGCTTCAATGAGTGTTTTGTTCTTCCTTTCAACTACCCCATTTTGTTGGGGAGTTCTAGGAGCTGAGAAACTATGTTTGATACCTTCTCTCTCACAGAATTCTTGTATGAGAAGAGAGTCAAACTCAGTACCATGATCACTTCTGATCAAGGCCACATGAGTAGAGTACTCAGTCTGCACTCATAGTAGAAAGTCTGTAAGGGCTTTGAAGTTATCAGCCTTAGTTCTAAAAAAGAAAACCCAACTGAACCTAGAGAAGTCATCTACAATTACTAAGGTGTAATACTTCCCTCCTAAACTCTGTACATTTATTGGGCCAAATAGGTCCAAATGTAATAGATACAGGATTCTAGGAGAATCACTCTTATTTACTGATTTAAAAGAGTTCTTGGTTTGCTTGTCTAGCTGACAAGCCTTGCATAGGCTCTCCTTCTTGTAGGGGCAAGAAGGTAAACCTCTAACAAGGTTGTGTTTAGATAACCTAGATATATTTTTAAGTTAACATGACTAAGCCTCTTATGCCACAAAGAATTATTATTAATTGTTACTTCATTAAACAAACAGATTTCAGAGAGAGATGAATTGAAATCTACTAAATAAATATTACCTATTCTAATGCCTACTAAAACAACATTATTATTTAAAGTAATATTGCAAGAGGAGTTAGAAAATGAAACCTGGTAGCCAGCATCACATAGCTGGCTGACTGAAATCAAATTGTGCTTCAATCCTGTCACATATGCAACTCTCTTGAAAGTAACATCTCCAATAGTAATCCTGCCATAGCCTTCTGTCTGACCACAGCTGCAATCTCCAAAGATAACCTTTGGGCCGAGCTTAGCTTTGAACTTTGACAGATGATTTTTATTTCCTATCATATGCTTGGAACATCCACTATCCAAATACCACTTATTTTGAGTGATTGGATAGGCCTTCACCTGCAAGACATTTATTAAGACAGAGTGGACCCAGGTAACCTTGGGTCCCTTGTTTTTCACATAAGAAAAACTGGAAATAAATGAAAATGCAGGCTGAGGGTGATAACCTAATGGGTGGGATCTCCTAGGTGGGATTCTCCATGCAGATGATGGGTCAACAAACCTAGGGTTTCTATTTTCATTTAGGTTTCTATGGTACTGATTATGATTTTGAAAATCATATTGAAAACGTCGATCGACGTTCGACGATGGGCGCTCAGATCGTCGAGCTTCGTTCGACCATTGAGCTTCCGATCGTCGAGCGGCGTTCGACGCTCTTTGCATTTCTTTAAAAAATTTCTTTCTTTTCTCTCTCTTAGCCTTATTTAAAGTTTTATTAACTAGGTTTACTTGCTCAGTGTTCTTCATTCCACTAGCTGAAATGAAGTTCACTGGAGTTGAAAGATTATTTTTAAGAATAACTGGGGGTTCACTGAAGAAGCTCCTAAGCCTAGTTTGTCATTACCTGACCTAGTGTTAGACATGCTGGTTATCTCTAACAGCTTAAGGCTTCTACCATTAAGAGATTCCTCTAACCTTTTAGACTTAGCTAACTCTATTTTAAGAAATTTAATTTCTTCACTACAAGTAGTGAGATCTTCCTTTAACCTAACATTTTCTATAGCAATTAATTCTGAGTCAGCTAACTTATTTCTAAGTTCTTTTATCTCCTTTTCTGAACTAATTAAGTCTAAGCATAAAGATTTAAAATCTAATTTAAATTCTTCAGAAGTGAAGTCATAAGAAGATAGTACCTCATCTTCTGTTGGCATCTCTTCATCTGAATCTGAACTCTCTGCAGCTGAGTGGTTGCTGCAGGCATCTATTGCCATCAGGCAAACTTCTTTTGCCTTCTTCTCTTCCTCATCCTCACTGGAGCTTGAGGAGGAGGATTCTTCATCAGAATCACTCCAGGTTTCAGCAATGAAACCTCTCTCTTTTTTCTTGTTCTTGTAGGAGGATGGCTTGGAGTGCTTCCTGTGCTGTTCCTTTTCTTTCTTCTTGTCTTTGTTCTTCTCCTCTGGACACCCTAGTAAGATGTGTCCAGGCTTCCTGCAACCATAACAAATAATCTCTTTAGCAGGTGAGCGGTCATACCTTGGTTTGTCTTCATATCGTGAAGACTTCTTTCTGAATTCCTTTCTCCCCATCTTGAGAAACCTCTTGGCAAACAATGCCATTAGTTCCTCATTTGATTGGCTGCCTTCAGAAGCATCAGCAGCCTTAAGAGCTAGAGATTGCTCTTTTCTTGTTGGAGTAGGAGTCTTTGCTTCTGCTTCAGCTTCCCTTGTCTTCAGCACTTGCTCAAAAGACTTGAGCTTGCCGAGAAGGGCTTCAGTGGAGATCTCATTTGTACTTCTGGCTTCCTTGATGGGCCAGATCCTTAGATCCCATGTGCTAGGGAAGCACATTAGAATCTTATCATTGACCTCTGTCAATGATATGTCCTTGTCAAGGGTCCTCAGCTCATTGATGATTGAGCTGAGCCTGGTGTACATGGCTTCAACTGATTCAGCATCAGTTTTCTTGAAGTTCTCATACTGTGAGATAAGGTTGGACCTTCTGTCCTTCCTTTCATCAGCTGAACCAGCTACAATCTGGTTCAGTGTATCCCACATAGCTTTTGCTGAAGAGCAGTTAGCTACCTTCTGGAATACCTCATCAGACATTGTCTGAGCCAGTATATTCATTGCCTTGGCATCTGCTATCTTGGCCTTCTTGTACTCGTCGTTGTAATCTAGAGGAGGCACTGCACTCATATCAGTTGATGATGAGGCAGTGGCAGCAGCAGGTGCTCTTGGGGGACCTGACAAAATAGAAGCAAAGATGCTTTCATCAATAGAATTCATATATAATTTTATCTTTGCCTTCCAGATGCCAAACTTAGCTAAGTTGCATGCTGGAGGTCTGGTGCTAGAATAATCCTTGGACTGGGTCATGATAGTGAATATCTATAAGCTTTGGTATCTATCAGGATCTTGTGACTTAGGTGTTAGCCTATTCAGTCAGTCAACCTCCCTCTGATACCAATTGAAAGTGAAGGGATAGATACTACTCTAGAGGGGGGGTGAATAGAGTTATCAAATTTTGCACTAGACAAAACTTAATGGTCTACCCAACTCCCTTGGAGTGAATTGCGGAATTAAAAGATTATAGATATAGAATTAACCCTATAGCCTAACACAAGTGTTGTGCACAAACTCAAGCTAACTGTAATTACAATTAAGGCTTGGAAATCCTAATCAGCAACTAGCAACCTAGTTATATCTATTCACAGCCACAATGCAGGAATTAAACAAGGCAATCCAGACGACACAAGGAATTTATAGTGGTTCCCCAAACAACTTGGGTACGTCCACTCTTCTACCAACAAGGTAGGAATCCACTCAGGTTTTTGATCAGGTGCCCTGCCACCAACAGGATCTGCTTCAGGTAGATCCAGAAACCCTTTAGACTTTTGATCAGGTGTCTAAAAACCAAGCACAGGTTTTTGATCAGGTGCCCTGCCACCAAGGGATACTTTTGAAGGGAGTAATAACCCTGTACAGGAGGGGGAAGAAGGTTAAGATGTCTTCTCTATTTTATAATAGATTAGAGAAGCACAAAAACTTGCACTGAGCTAGAAAGCTCTAAAGAATCAAGGCTCCCCCTGGCTCAAAGATGTCCAGGTGAAGTCTTGCTTCAGTGCAGAAAACTCTTCAGAAAGCTCTGAAGGAAAAAACTACAAGAAGATAATAAATAATAAAATTAAAAATCTTCAAGCAGCTATCTTCTTCTTCAAAAGAACTCTGAGTTTGAATCTTCCTAGAAGCAGGAGAACTCTGGTTGAAGAAGAGTAGAAGATCTTAACACTTCTCAGTTGGATGAGTATTGCTGAGAGCAGAAGAACTTTGATCTTGATGAAGGCTTGAATGCTTAAGTGAACTGAGTAACTAGTTAGCTATTAGCTTGAATCCTTCTTCAAAGGGTCCTTTTTATAACAGCAACAAGCAACAGCTCTCTTCAATTTGAATTACTTGTCTTCTTCTGCAACTTGAGACCTGGGCTGTAAATATCAAGAAGACAAAACAAACTCTGCAGCAGAAACATTCTATAAAAGGGATAAACCTCTTTCGAAGAAGCTGCAGGAAGCAATCTGATAATAAAGTACTAAATAAAGTCATATCAGAAACAAACTCTTTACAGCAGAAGAAAGACTTTTCAGTCTAACGGCTATAAAGGACTGACAGCAGATAAAGTGAAATACAATGTCAGCTAATAAGACAAACAACTTTATCTGAAAAGATTTGACTCAGGCATAAGGGATGGAGCAAATATTGCCTGGAAATATTATCATAAAACAACTGAAAAGATATGCCAGATAATGTATTAATTAATTAAATATAATAAATAAATACAAAATATAATGGCAGACAGAAAACGTCGAACGACCTTCGGAGATCGTCGACCGACGCACGGAGATCGTCAAACTATCGGACAGATAGTCGAACGATCCAGATAGTCGAACTATCAAAGGAGATAGTCAAACTATCAAAGCAGATAGTAGAACTATCAGAAGATAGTCGAACTATAAGATAGTCGACCTATCAACAGATAGTCGAGCTATCAAGGCAAAACAGATAGTCGAACTATCAACAGATAGTCGAGCTATCAGATAGTCGACCTATCCAAGCAGATAGTCGAACTATCAAAGCACACAGATAGTCGAACTATCAGCCGATAGTCGAACTATCCTCGCAGACTGAAAGTCGAACAACTGATAGATGATCGTCGAACAGTTAGTCGACGATAGTCGAGCGGCGTTCGACGATAGTCGAACGAACAAACTACTTAACCAAATTCTCAATCTGGAAAAGTGAGGACTCTACAGCTAGACTACTAACCATTGACCATAGATATTTCTTAGGTCAAGGGACTAAAAAGACAAGACTAAACTCAAATCAAACTAGGGTACCAACAGATCTGCTCAACGAGGGATTACGTTGCGTAGACCCGTGTATATTGACCTACTGCACCCTTACATTGGTGTGTACTTAGCGTGGAATAACTGCAAGCATAACTTGAAGACAGAGCATCAAACACATTGTGAATTCATCTTAGCTTGACAGGAGGCTTCCTCAAATCCAGGTAATTGTGGATACAATACCTAACAAAAACACTGACAGCCATTCTGGAGGCCTTCAGAGCTCAGCAAGCCCCGGCTCCACAGCCAAACCCCGGGGCCAACTGGATGAGCGTCTTCCGGGGACTTTACCCTCCATCCTACCTGGGGACGGAATCGGCAGTACGCACTGAGGAGTGGTTAGATACCATTTACGAGATGCTTGCGGGGATCCGATGCCCCACTAAGGAGGCAGTTGCTTTGGCGGTCTCCTGCCTGGAGTCACATGGAAAGAGGTGGTGGAAGTCACGGCTGAACACCACCTTTGCGGGTATGGATTGCGCAGATATTACTTGGGAGGAGTTAAGAGCAGCGCTCTTGGGATATTTCGTACCTCAGTCGGCGAGGAACGAGCTTGAGGATAGGTTCCTGCGGTTGAGGCAGGGGAACATGACTGTGGTGGAGTATTATCAGGAGTTTACTCACTTGGCTGGCTATGCGGACGCTTATTAGTTGGATGATGTTGGCTTTGCCCAGAGGTTTTACAAGTGGCTGCAAGACGATATGAGACAGGCCCTCCTCTTCATCTCAGAGGGGAGTTTGGCCAGGATTCTGGAGATGGCTAAGAAGAGAGAAGTGGATCAGCTTACAGTTAGGAGCCGGAAGAGACCGGTTGATGATACAGTGATTGGAGGTCGTAGAGACCGTCCTCGAGGCCAGGTTATTGGGGAGAGAATGAACGGGGATCAACCTCGTTAGGAGATTTGGCAGGAGCAGATGAGTCAGGGGGTATTTGCTCCCCAGCCTTTATAGATATTGGAGATGCCAAGGACAGCAGAGCAGGCACCGGTATGCTTTTAGTGCAATCAGCAGGGGCATATCAAGAGGAACTGCCCTATGAGGCGAGCACCCCCACCAGCACATCAGGGCGCCCCACCTCCCCGACAGTTTGGAGGTCGAGGACAGGATCGAGGATGAGGATTTAAGGACCGAGGCCACAGGCCAGAGAGGGAGCAAGTGTATGCTCTAGACCTTACACAGCCCTGGAACCAGGAGCAGGTTATCGCAGGTATGGCAGTACTTTTAAGTTTCTTCCTATGAACTAGTTTTTCTAGACATAACCTTGTAAGAAATTAAGATAAGACAACTATAACAAGAATAATAAGACATTTAATTACCTCAGGCATAGTCTTCATTAGCAGCAAGCCCGCTCACACGCTCTTCGACACCGGTGCTTCGCACTCATTTCTGTCGGAAGATTTCGTGAAAGGATTGGCAGGCATGGAGCCGTTCACCTGAAAGATGATGAGGGTGCGCCTACCCGATGGATCAGAGCTAATGACCTCTGCTCATTGTAATATGGAAGCGGTGATCGGCGGGAAGGAGTTTGAGGCACCAGCGACGATTCTGAAGATGCCAGATTATGATCTGATCCTGGGCATGACTTGGCTGTGCTGGAACCATGCTCAGATTGACTATGTGGCAAAGAGGATCACCGTGAGGCACGAGGACTCCTTTATTGTTATCGAAGATATTATATCTTCACCCCGCATATTATTATCACCTGTGCAGGCCATTAAGGCCCATCTGCAGGGGGAAGAGGTTTATCAGGTCCTTTTTGAGGCGGTCGTGGCCAAGGACTCCATTTCAGATATTCCAGTAGTGCGAGACTTTGCCGACGTATTTACGGAGAAGCTACCTGGGCTACTCCCGCACCGAGAGAATGACTTCCAGATTCAGCTCGTACCAAGGGCTAAACCGGTATCCAGAGCTCACTATCGAATGGCCCCAAAGGAGTTGGTGGAATTTCGAAGCCAGCTTCAGGAGTTAGTTGAGGCCGGGTTCGTTCGGCCTAGCTCTTCACCATGGAGAGCTCCGGTGTTATTCGTTAAGAAGAAGGATGGAACCCTTCGGCTGTGTATAGATTACCGGGCCCTGAACAGGTTGACAGTCCGGAATACTTATCCCTTGCCAAGGATAGACGAGCTATTTGACCAGCTGGAGGGAGCCCATTGGTTCTCAAATTTGGATCTGAGGTCGGGGTACTACAAGCTTCGCATTCAGGAGGAGGACATCCCGAAGATGGCTTTCAGCAACAGATATGGTTTGTACGAGTTTACCTTGATGCCTTTCCGGCTCACGAATGCACCCTCCGCATTCATGACCTTGATGAACCGGGTGTTCAAAGAGTATCTGGATGTCTTCGTTATCGTATTCATCGACGACATCCTAATCTATTCAAGGACAGAGGAGGGGCACGCGAGATATCTGGCCTTGACCTTGGAGAAGCTGCGGGAGCATAAGATGTATGCCAAATACTGCAAGTGCTAGTTTTGGCTAAAGGAGGTGGCCTTTTTGGGCCATGTCACTAGTGGAGCGGGTCTGGAAGTGGATCCGACGAAGGTCCAGGCGGTACGGGATATGCCACCACTAAAGTCGGCCTCGGATGTTCGAAGTTTCTTAGGACTTGCCGGTTATTATCGGAAGTTTGTAAAGGGGTTCTCTCAGATTGCCCTCCCTCTTACGTCTCTGACGAAGAAGGAGTCCCCTTTTATTTGGACACCACGATGCGAATCTGCTTTTCAGGAGATGAAAGATCGTCTTTCCTCGGCTCCCATCCTTGCTCTTCCATCAAGGAAGGAAGGATTCCAGGTGTATACAGATGCTTCCTATCAGGGAATGGGTGACGTTCTGATGCAGAATGGGCACGAAATAGCTTACGCCTCCCGTCAGCTGAAACAACATGAGCAGAACTACCCCGTGCACGATTTGGAGATGGGGGCAGTCGTTTTTGCTCTTAAGATCTGGCGACACTATCTCTACGGAGTGCATTGCGATATCTTCTCAGACACAAAGAACTTGAAATATGTAGATACACAGGAGTTAAACATCAGGCAGAGATGCTGGGTGGAATTTCTGTCGGACTACCAGTATACCATGCACTACCATCCAGGGAAGGCAAACGTGATCGCAGACGCTTTGAGTCGGAGAGCGAGTACGCCAGGAGTAGGCCCGCAACTGATGGCCTTGGAGTTGGTTATTTCATTCGAGGAGATGCAGATATCACTAGTGTCTGAGGATGACCCGGAGTTATACATGGAGTACCTGGGGTCGATGGTTACTACTAATTATATTCGGGACCGCATCGGAGATGGGCAGAAGCTGGATGTGAGAGCTGAGCCGATATTCAAGGCCTTGGAGGAAGGCACGGCAGGAGATTACTCTTTGAGGGATGAGCTCCTGTATTTCAGAGGCAGAGTCTACATACCGGTAGGAGGCCAGATCCGGGAGGACATTATGACGGAAGCTCACTACAGCCGATACTCGGTACACCCGGGGATCACCAAGATGGTAAAAGATTTGAAGAGGACGATTTACTGGCAAGGTATGAAGGACAATACGTACTTTGGGACGCATTGTGAGGCCTGCCAACTCGTAAAGGCAGAGTGTAGGAACCCGACAGGCTTGCTGCAGCCACTTCCGGTGCCGGAGTGGAAATTTGAGGATATAGCCATGGACTTCATACATGGGCTACCTCGATCCCGTGCGGGGAATGACTCGATCTGGGTGATAGTGGACAGGCTAACAAAGGTGGCCCGATTCATTCCAGTGGCGAAGGACGCTCCGGTTATTGTATTAGTACGGAGGTTCATTAAGCAGTTTGTGCGTTATCATGGGGTGCCCAAGACTATCGTTTCAGATCGGGATAGGCGGTTTACATCCAGGGAGTGGAGGTCAGTCCAGGCCCATCTGGGTTCTCAGTTGACATTAAGCACAGCTTTTCACCCTAAGACCGACAGGCAGACGGAGCGCACCAACCATACACTGGAAGATCTTTTGTGCTTGTGTATTTTTGACCGCGGCGAGCTTTGGGAGAGATTGCAACCACTGGTCGAGTTTTCGTACAACAACTCCCATCAATCCAGCATAGGCATGGCTCCATACGAGGCGTTGTATGGGAGGAGGTGCAGGACCCCACTATCATGGGTTTAGGATGAGGATCCGCAGGCACTGGGCTCGGAGTTTGTGGGGGATACAGATGCTCAGATTAGATTGATCTGGGACAGGATGTTGGAAGCCCAGAGCAGGCCGGCCAAATATTATGATGTGAGGCATCGTTAGGTTGAGTTCCAGGTGGGAGACCGAGTTTTCTTGAAGATGCGGCCGATGCACGGAGTCTCGCGGGTTCGCGGGCGGAAGAAGCTCAGTCCGAGATATATGGGGCCTTACAGGATCCTGGAGCGGATCGGCCCCTTGGCTTATAGACTGGAGCTACCACCGGAGTTAGCGGGATTACATGACGTCTTACACGTCTCCTCACTTCGGAGGGCTCTGCTACGGCCAGAGAAGCTGATTTCCACAGCAGACGGCCCGGTGGCCTCGGATTGGTCAGTCAACTTGGAGCCTATCAGGATCGATGACACGGCAGTTTGGGTCTTGCGACGTAAGAAGGTTCCGTTAGTCAAGGTCATGTGGAACAATCATGGGCAGGAGGAGCATACATGGGAGCTACAGGACTTGATGCGACAAAAGTATCCGGAGCTTTTCAGTCAGGTATACCTCACAACCCCTCTGGACAATCAATTTGCTTTTCTGTTTTAAACTAATAGGACTGAAATTTCAAGAATAGGGGCTAATCTTTTGTTTATTGGGGTATATACCTTGTCAATTGGACGAATCGGTCTTAGATTCGACTATCACCTTCAAACCTCACATAACAAACGTGGCGTAGAGATGTAAATCTTTCAACTCTCATTGGATGTTACAAGCTTTTTCTCCCGATAGGAGCCCCGTAGGCTTAACCTTGATTTCGGGGACGAAATCTTTGTTTTGTTTATTGGGATTTGTAAAATCCCATTTCAAACTAGACCCCTGGAAGTGGTTTTGTCATAACAAAACCCTAGGAAACCCAGGAATTGAAGTTTATCGACCAAGATTTTGAGTCAAGGGGTGGTCACGCCCGTGACCGACCCGTCACGCCCGTGACCTAGGGCGTGACCCCTTTGACGATCGTCGACCTCAGAAAGACGATCGGCGAGCTCAGAAATTTCAACATGGGCATGGCATGCCCGTGACTAACCTATCATGCCCATGACCTTGGAATGGCGTTGAGTGAGCTGAGCTCACTCAACGTCGTAGTCTGGATGGCGTTGAGTGAGCTTAGCTCACTCAACGCCATAAGCTAGACGGCATTGAGTGCACAGACTGCACTCAACGCCATCTGGTGTCGTCTGGATGGCGTTGAGTGAGCTTAGATAACTCAACGCCATAGACTGGATGGCTCTGAGTGATCTTAGCTCACTCAATGCCATAAACTAGACAGCGTTGAGTGCACGGACTGCACTCAACGCCGTCTGCTGAGGCCTGGAATGGCGTTGAGTGAGATGAGCTCACTCATCGCCGTAGTTTGGATGGAGTTGAGTGAGCTTACCTCACTCAACGCCATAAGCTAGACGGCGTTGAGTGCATAGACTGCACTCAACGCCACCTTGAGTAGGCTGGATGGTGTTGAGTGAGCAGAGCTCACTCAACGCCATAATCTGGATGGCGTTGAGTGAGCTGAGCTCACTCAACGCCATAGTCTGGGAGGGGCATTCTGGATGGCGTTGAGTGAGAATAGCTCACTAAACGCCGTAGCTTGGATGGCATTGAGTGAGTTGAGCTCACTCAACGCCATTTTACTTAGAATTTTCTGGCAGGGTTTTTGGTTGTGTGCTGGTTCAGTTGAACCAGGCCGGTGTAGATGGTGGGCCCAAATGCATTATTAGGTCGTTTCTTTTAATAAGACCCAATTAAGTCTTATTCTAAAAAAATTGTTGACCGGTCATGCCACGTGGCTGTCGGTTTTGAAAGCAAGGAGGAGTCACGGCCATGGCCGAGAACAAGCTTTCATGGACATCAATGCCACTTGATGCGGTGGTCCCTTCCCCTCCTCTTTAAACGGCTGGATTCAAGTCCTCATAGTGAGAGGAGGAGTTTCCAGCCCTCCTCCAGCTGTTACAGAGCTGTTTCTAGCCCCCACCACCATGGTCGAGCCAAGCTTTAATGGACCATTAATGGCCATTGAAGTTTTGGCCTTTCCCCTCCTTAACCGAGCCCTTAAACAGCATCAGAGGACCAAGAGGAAGGTTTCCAAGCCTTTACCCGAAGCTTTCGAGTCTTCCCACCGTGCTATTGCAGAAGCCGAGCGGCGCCACCACCGCTCCAATGGCTTTCCGTCGATCTACACGCCTCCAGCCCGCAAACAAGGTCCTCCCCTCCTCTCTCTCTCTCTACGGGTAGATCTTAGCCTTCTTTAGGATTAAGAATCAGGCTCAACGGAGCCCGATCGGAAGAGCTCCTCTTCCCATTTTTCCCGAAAAAAATAAGCTAGTCACGGGTTTGCCGGATTCCGCCTCTCCGGCGGCTGCGTCGCCACCCGGCGATGGCCACCACCTCAACGGAGGTGGTGGTGGCGGTGGCCGGCCAGGGAGGAGGCTGGATGGCTTGCGACAGCATCTGAAATGCACTCCAGGTCGGGCTAATCTCAGCCCATGGCTGGAGGAAGAAGATGACCTAGCTCTGTTGGATCTGCTTCAAGATCTGTGCAAATTAGTTAATCTTTTCTTTTATATGGATTTTCTGTATTCAAATAACAGCAACAGCAGAAAATCAATGAAAAATACCTAGAGGCTTTATATGAAGAAATTGTCAACATGAAATTTGTATCCCTATGGGTCTACTCTATTTTAAAATTGATTTGGGTCAATTTGGTTAACTGGTTTGACCAGGGCACCTCTTTTGGTGGGATCTATACCTAGAGCTAGGCAGATACTAAAAGGTGTGCCCACCCTTCATCCCTTAACCAAATGATCTGAATATTGGGCAGGGAGTCTACCCTAGCTATACCTAGGGCCTGTCCAAAATGGGAATTTTTGGAGAATGTTTTTCTATAGTTTTTAGAAAAATTTAATAATCTTAGGATAAATTAATTAGATAGCTTAATGACTTCCAAACCCACCCAAATTTTGGTGAGTGGTTCCTGGGTTCATCATGAGGCTCTGTATAATTTTTCATCTCATTTGGAGATGTTTTAGATTTGAAATGGACAAACCTAAGCTTGTCCCTAATAAGGGGTTTTTAGGTCAAAAGTGCACTTGAGATTGGAGTGGCTAGATCACCTCAATAGAGGCTGAGATTTTGGCCACTGACTAGGCATGATGTCTAGCATCCTCTCATGGATTTTTAGGTGGATTGGGGTAAATTTGCCCTAGGACCCAAGGTCAAACCCTAAGGATGGTTCTTGGTGATTTGTGAAGGACTAGTGATCAAATGACTTGGTTATGATCTGAAACTTGGTAGATAGAATTCTAGGGTAGCTAGAATCCTCTTTAGAAATCTAAATGTATTTTAAAGTAAATAAGTCCCTCAAAACCCTAACCCTAATTTAGGGAACAAAACTTATAGAGATAGAAAATGTCACTAAAACTCACTGAATAGTGATTGGATTTGGATAGAGTAGTTTTTAAGGTTAGTACAAGCTCTGGAGATTTTATTATGAATTTAGGATCATTATTTTTTATACTTCATTAACAATATAGTAGTTTGTGTTATTTGCTTAGAAATTTATTATGTAGAAAATACTTTCTGACAATTGATGAACTTTAGGCAGAGGACTCTTTATTATGTTTTAAAGCTCTGTTAATTTTTATGGGATTTTTAAAAGTTTAATTTTAAGGCTTGCTTCATTAAGTGATGTTTCCCATGAAAACTTAATTAAATTTATTTTGATGTCTAGAAAGCCTGTAAAATTATGATCTTTGTACAATGACCTTTTCTGTACCTTATTAATATTCAGTGATTTTTCTATAATTTTATGATGAGTAATGTCAGTACTTCTTTCTTTACATAGGATTAATGGGATTATAATGGATAAATTAACTAGTGGCTAAATACTTTCTGTAAAATCATAAAAATTAGTATTTGATGATACCTTGCCGTTATTTAGTGATCATAATTTTTGGGTGGCCATTACTTGAGAAAATCATGTAGTTCATGTTTAAAATTACCCATGGCCAATCTTTGGGGAAAATTAAATAAATATCAGATTAATTAGGAAAATTATAAATTTCTGGATTTAGGCTAATTATGTCATGATAGACCTACAGTAAATTTTATAGGAGATTTGGAAGACAATTCGGAGTACCTCCCCTTGTATACCTCATGTAGCTTAGGATGGTCTGCATATAGTAAAACCGCAGAAACTGAACTAGAGTGGGTAATGAACTTGGGGAGATGGAATTTTGGTAGTTTGCCGGTTTGGATAGGGTAAGTTAAATTAAGATCATTATTGGAAGTCAGGATGAGTGGAGTGTGAGATTGGCTAGTGTTTAGTGGTGATCGGGAACGACGGAAGATCGTTCACCCCGGTTGGAGAGGAAGAGTCTCAATACTCTAGGTTAGATCCAAAGTAATTTGAATGGGATCAGGTAATGGGTAATAACCAATAAAAGTAAGTGCCTTGCGAAAGGGAACGATGGGCTTCAGCTACCATCATAGTTCCTAGTGCCCTTTGAGAGCCCTTCACAGGGAATACCGGGGGTAGTCCTGGGCTAACGTAAACCGTAGGAAAATTAAACTAAAAGAGCAACTAGTATAACTAGGGTTGCACATTCACACACCCCGGTAGCTAGGGAGTTAGAATAAGATGGTTTGGTTGACATTCAGACGGTAGCTCTGAAGGTAGATGCACGGACGGGACAGTCCGGGGAGCTGAGGGCTCGAGGGTTTGAGTATAGAATAAGGTGGTGGGTCTTCGGTATTTGATTGTCGTTCACACCGACATCGGTATATTGACTCGATGGTGTGGGACACTTAGCCAACGAAATTCTTGTGGATATAGCCAACACAAGTACGGGGATACTCTAGGTTGTGTTCTTCTAGGGGCGTATAGAAGGGCTAGGCCAGGTAGTGTGGATACCCGCCTAGGAGTGGGGGGGCCGACCCACTGTCTCCATTTGCCACTACGGAGGTTCCTGGGAGTGAAGCTAGCTGCCCGAACAGGGGGAACTAAAGGTCTGTGTGCATAGAGTCCTGTGCGTGAGTTGCACTTACATGAATCATGGCATAGCATATCACTGCACTCATATCTGCATACAACCGACACCCCAACGTATAAATTGGTATGGGACTTTTTATACGAT
This sequence comes from Platanthera zijinensis, assembly GCA_039513925.1. Lineage (NCBI taxonomy): Eukaryota > Viridiplantae > Streptophyta > Magnoliopsida > Asparagales > Orchidaceae > Platanthera > Platanthera zijinensis. The sequence goes on from CM077097.1 coordinate 3,966,970, forward strand.
GGGAGCCTTGCAAAAGACCCCTTAACTTATAAGTTTGTATGGGCATTCATATAAGTTAAGGTTACTTATTTACTTACTTGCTTTCTATTTGTCTCCTTATAAATATGCTACTTACTACATGTTTACTTTACTGCTCACTACCATAGAACTTCTAGATGTACTCTATTTTAATTAGTTGTTTATATACCATGAACAGTTGCTAGACTAGTTCCACTGTCATCCGTTTGATTATTCTCCACCATTGTAGCTTACCTTTCCTCCTCTCCGCTCGATGCTTAGGAGCTGTTGGGGGAGGGGTAGGGGATGATAGGGCTTAGTCTTTATGACTTATGGTTTTCGAACCACAACATTACAGGAGCTCCGGGTGGGAGACAGGGACCAGCAGCCCAGGGACCAGCACCAGTGGAGTACAGTGCGCATGGAGGTGGGCCAGTCTAGCACCGGAGCACCTGTGACCAGCTCCGTGAGTGTTTAGTATTTTTATAGCTTTTGCGATGAGTGATTTGTAGTGAGGACTCTGATGTACCGGGCTCGAACCTGTTTCTATATTATATCTGAACTGTTCCTTTGCAGTACTTTCTTTTACTATATATTGATGGACTTGTTGTGATTTCTATTCATATGTATTTCTGTGGACATGTTTACATTCAGTGTAATACTTACTTCTCTCTCTTTGTGATCGAAAAGGGCCGGCAGAATTGTCGTTTTGTAGTGGCGGCCTTCCCGAGAGTCGGTGCCACTGCAAAGCGACAATTCTGGGCTAAGACCCCGGTGGTTGAAAAAGAAAAAAAGGGGGTCTAACAAGTGGTAAGAATCAGAAGTGACCATCGAATTGAATTTCAGTTTGAAACTATGACAAACTTATGTGAAGAATTTGGGATTCATCAAGAATTCTCCTCACCTAGAACTCCTCAGAAAAATGGTATTGCTGAAAGAAAAAATAGGACACTCGTTGAGGCTGAAAGAACACTACTAAGTGACACTTCTCTCCCAGAATATTTCTGGGTTGAGGCAGTAAATATTGCATGTCATGTTCTCAATAGAGCATTCATAACCAAAAGCCTGAAGAAGACACCCTATGAGATTATGAAAGGCAGAAAACCAAATATATCCTATTTTAGGATCTTTGGTAGCAAGCGCTATGTACTTAACAATGACAAGACTTACCTAACTAAGTTTGCTGCCAAATCCCAAGATGGGATATTTGTTGGGTACAACAACATGAGTAAGGCATACAGGGTCTACAACTTGACTACACAAGTTGTAGAAGAGTCTGTTCATGTAGTGTTTGATGAATCTAAGCTTATTAACTGTGAGTTTTCTAGAAATTCTTGTAGTTCTACAGGTTTAAAAGAAAATCTGGACATGCTAACCATTAGAGAAGACCAGACTGCAAGGCAGAATGAAGAAAATGATGGCTACTATCTAGGGGGAGTAAAGACCCACAAGATGCTGATGAAGACTATGATGTACAGCATGATGGTGAGATTGAAGAAGCTCAACCTGTAGACAGATTGCCTCCAGCTATTAGACATCTAAAGAATCATCCAGCACACCAAATTATTGGTGATCCTAGACATGGTGTTCAAACCAGAAGCAGGAACATGAACACAGTTCTATGTTCAAGCTTCCTGTCTCAGTTGGAACCCAAGAAATTTGAAGAAGCCATACAGGATTCAAACTGGATTGATGCAATGCAAGAGGAGCTGAATCAGTTCAGGAGATGTAAAGTATGGAAGCTGGTTCCAAAACCAAAGAATCACAATGTGATTGAGACTAAGTGGATCTATAGGAATAAACTAGATGAAAATTGCATCATAGTCAAGAACAAAGCTAGCTTGGTTGCCAAAGGATATAGGCAGGAAGAAGGAATAGACTTTGATCAGACATTTGCTCCAGTGGCAAAATTGGAAGCAATAAGGCTATTCCTTGCCTATGCAGCTTATCAAGGGTTCAAGGTATTTCAAATGGATATAAAGTCAGCATTTCTAAATGGCGACTTAAAAGAGGAAGTCTATGTTGAACAGCCCTCGGGTTTTGTAGATCCTCTTTATCCTAAGTATGTTTATAGGTTGAAGGAAGCCCTATATGAACTAAAACAAGCCCCCAGGGCTTGGTATGAAACATTGTCTACTTTCCTCATTGAGAACAAATTTTCAAGGGGGAAAATAGATAAGTCTCTATTTCTTAGGGAATCTAAAGGCAATATTATCGTAGTCCAGATATATGTTGATGATATTATATTTGGATCAACAGAAAACAACCTTTGCAGGAAGTTTGCAAAACTTATGCAAGGGAAGTTTGAGATGAGCAGTATGGGTGAACTGAAATTCTTCTTGGGACTCCAAGTTAGACAGACTGATGATGGCTTGTCCATATCCCAGTCTAAGTTCACTAAGGATTTAATTAAGAAGTATGGTATGGAGTCATCCTCCACCATGAGAACTCCAATGGGGACAAGTATGCCTATAGGCAAAGATGATGCAGGAAAACTTGTAGATGAGTCTTTGTATAGAGGGATGATTGGCTCCCTTTTATATTTAACTGCTAGTAGACCAGACATCATGTATGTTACATATGTCCGTGCTAGGTATCAAACAAGCCCTAAAGAATCTCATTATACTGCAGTTAAAAGGATTTTGAGATATCTTAAGGGAACACCTAATCTTGGGCTTTGGTACCCTAAGAATAGAGACTTTCTACTAACATTGTATTCAGATGCAGATTTTGCAGGTTGCAAAGAAGACAGGAAAAGCACTACTGGCACATGTCAGTTTCTAGGTGGTAGATTGGTGTCATAGAGCAGTAAAAAGCAGACTAGTGTGGCAATTTCAACTGCTGAGTCAGAATATGTTGCTGCAGGCAGCTGCTATGCTCAACTATTATGGATTCAACATCAACTTGAATACTATGGTCTAAAGGTAAGTAGAACTCCATTATTTTGTGATTCTACAAGTGCTATTTCTATTGCAAAAAATCCTGTTTCACATAGCAGAACTAAACATATAGAAATTAGATTTCACTTCATTAGAAATCATGTTGAAAAAGAAGATATATGTTTAGAATTTGTCAATACTAATTATCAATATGCTGACATATTCACCAAACCCCTAGATGAAACCAAATTCAATAATTTCAAAATTGAATTAGGAATGTTTAACATAGAATAGAATGTCAAAATTGACTAAGTAATTCTGTGTCGACACACACAGTAATCTGTGTCGACACATAGTAGTCTGTGTTGACACATAGTAGTCTGTGTCGACACATAGTAGTCTGGTGTCGACACCATTTCAACTGTGTAGACACATTATGTTTCTTTAAGTCTGCCTTTTCACCTTTTGTGCTTTAGAAACATATAAATAGGTCGGAAAAAAAAACCTGTCGACAAGCTCTCCATATTCTCGAGACAAAATCCCTGTGTCGACAAGTTCTTCTTCTTCCTAATCCCAACCTTCTTTCAATCCCAATGACACCCAAACATGACGATAACATTAATGAGGGTTACGAACTGTTCATACCGCCTTTGACAGCGCAGATCAAGAAATCCAAACTGTGATTACCCTAATCACCAAAAATGGATTAGAATACCTTGTGTCAGAACCAACAAAGATTTGGAAGAAGGAAGTTCTGGAGTTCTATACTGCCGCAATACTGGATTTGACTGCACTAAAGATAAAATCCTTCGTTCAAGGAACAAAGGTCAAACTCACCTTGAAGAGTTTACGAAAGACTCTACACCTGCCGTGAGTTCAAGAAGAAGATGAAGTCCAATCTTCCAATACCAGGGAAGCTCTCTAATGGTGTGGACTGGATCCCACCACTAAGATTGGATCTTCCATAAACAGGAAAGGGATGAATTCTAAAGGTAAATTTCTTTTCAGAGATAATAGGAAAGGTAATATTGTGCAAAACTGGGGGACATGATAGGATCTCTGCCTACATGTTCAGTCTTATGACCAGAGTCATCTTTAAGATCAACACTAACTGGTCTGCAGTTATCTTTCAAAAGATAAAAGAAAGCATTAATAAACCAATCCTAGGGAGAATACTAAGTCTCTATCTCGCTGAGACCATACTTGAAGTGATGCACCCGAGTGCAGGATCTAAAATCAATCACATAAGAAGGATGGATTTAAGGATTCTCTCCAGATGGGAAAGGGTGCTCACAAAAGACATTTCTACATCTCCAAAGAAATTGCCCCAGCAAAAGAAGAAACCAACACCAAGAATGCCTTAATCTTCTAGTGATTCAGAAGAACAAGTGATCATCAGCTCAGATGAAGAACATCCAGAGACTGCTCAAGACAATACAGATGGTGGTCAGGTGCAGGGGGATCAAATACCTGAAAAAACCATCCTCCTGGATCAATTTCAGGGGGAGCCTCATCCTATGCAAGAGCCCACTCAGCTAGAGAGTGAAGTGGCTACTGTGACAATTCTTGAGGTAATGCATGATCTTAATCAAGCAGCTATACAAACTGAGTCTAATACACTATCTGGGCATTTAACTGATGTTGAACAGACAAACCATTTCTTTCAAGACAACATCCAAGACAACATCCAAGCACGGGATCTAGGAATGAAAAACACATCAGCACCTGCTGTTGTTCCATCCACTGCTCCAGAAACTGATGCTCCATTTGTCCACACTCAAACAGAATTCACTCTTGAAGTGTTGTTTCCTGAGGCTCAGGAAGTTAGGACTGAGGGGGAGCTTCCTAGGACTGAGAAGGAGCTGCCCTCTAGTCCTAAAGTGACAGTTGATATAGCAAGCTCCTCGGCATCTGATGATGAAGAAGCATCTAATGAAAAAAGGAGGAAATTAATGGTTGTTAAGAAAAGAATCCTAAGCTATAAGAAGGCCTTAAAGACTGTTACTCCACCACAAGACCTAGAAGTTGACTATAGCTCACTGATGGTGGCTTTACAGGTTAAATTGGATGAACAGAGAGTTGCAATGGAGAAACATATGGATGAAAGCCAAAAAGAACTTAGGTTCACCTTGGCTCAAGACATCAAATCCATCAGATTTGAAGTCAATCAAAATAAGAAGGAAATGACAGATTGCTTCCATAAGGGAGGCAATGTTGTAGTCTATCTAGCACAACAGCAGCAGGAGGCCAGGACACAGATAGATGATCTCGTGGTCAAGCAAGGATATGTTCTAGAAAATCAACTAAGGATGAATGATAATCTAACTGAATCACATAATGTGATACTTACTGAATTACATAATACAGCCATAGCATTAACTGAAGAAAGGGCTAAAGAGAAATCAGAATTTGATCAGATACTTAAGGAAGATTTAGGCTCATTCAAGACTGCTCTTCAAACATCTCAAAGTATAATCTCTTATTAGCTAAAAAAATTCAAGGCTTATTATAAAGAGGGCACTAATTACTTGGCTGATCAAGTTAGATTTCAGAAAAATGATCTTAGGGATCATATGGAGAGAGAAGTAATAAATGGGGAGAGGTTATTAGTCAATGCAGGCTCTGATCATGCTAAATGGATCACTAATGCCATCAGAGCCACTCTTGGCTATCCTCCTTTATATGATTAAAATAATACAGCTGCATCTGGCATCCAAGCTGCAGGTCATAAAGGGGGTCAGCAAGAGGTGGCTCAAATCATATACCCCCTTCTAACTTTGAGGGTATTCAACAAATGGTACAATAGATGTATAGCCCTCCATCAGATGCTCAGAATGTAATAATTGAGACATTGGAAATGTCTGAGGCTGCTTTGAAGAAAGAACAAGAAGCTCAGCTTTCCAAGAAAAGATTTAGAGAGCAGGTTGAGTCAAAGCCAAATTTTGAAAGATGGAGTCCTACATCAAGGAACATTATACTTACTGCCTGGCAAGCTGTCAAAGACAATATGCATGATAGAGGCAAGTGGTATTCTGAACAAGAATGGACTAAGTATCAACAGATACAAGAGGTTATATATCAGTTCAGGAAGAATCAAAAAGCTGGGAAGGTACCTGCTACTGCTGTTGAGCCAAGCAAATACTTCCCTAAGCCTTATCACTATTTTGAAAGACAAAGATTAAGGATGAAGAGCTCAAGAAAAGATATCTAAAAGGAAAGAAGACAGCTGAAGACACTAAACCAAGTGTACAAGCTAAAATTCTATCTGGCAAAGGAATAGTTATCAAGGAGCCTGACCAGCCTTAGAATAGTTTTACTAGATTTTAACTCTATGAAAATCTATGTAATGTCTTGAACTAAATCTTTGTAATTCTGAACATTGATTACAATTCATTGACTTAGTCTTAAATCTGTTTTTGTATACTTAGAATCTGTTGATGCATGTTCATTATATTTTAATATATTCTGTGAGATTAATGTTACGTGCAATGTTTTTATTATTACTCTTGTCTCTGAAATTATGTTGACATCAAAATCTTTGTTGTTATTATAAGTGATGTATATCATTGACTAAGGGTTACGACTTCTCTAAATAGGGGGAGATTGTTGGGTACATTGGAAAATGTGTACCAGATTTGGAGAATCCTCACTTAACTCAATGATATTCATCAATGTGTATTTGATGGTATTTTAAGTTACTTTGTCCAGGTTAAGAAATTGCAAAGGAAATGTTCTAAGTACAAGTGTCAACACTTGTAGAAAGCTGTGTCAACACCAGAAGACGGATAGTATCGACACACAGGACTTGTGTCGACACACAGAAAATCTGTCAACAACAATTATGTCGACACACAGGACTAGAGTCGGCACACATCTGGATTTGGTCTACAGCAATTGTGTCGACACACAGGACTTGTGTCGACACATTCCAGAACTCAATCAAGACTAGAAGCTGTATCGATACTATGGGAGCTGTGTAGACTTCACCAGGGATTGTGTCGACACTTAAGCTATTTGTGTCGACACATATGAAGCAATGACTTAACACTTTGCTGACTGAGACAAAGACTCATGGAATGACTGGTGACTTGATAGGTGTCATGATCAACAAGTTTGTTGCAAGTATCAGAGTTGTTAGAAGTTTGTTATAAACTGGATCAGCTGGTAACCTTGGAGAAAGTCTATATAAAGACATATTCTATCATCTGATAGAGGAGAGAACTTTTTGGGAAACAAAAAGGACAGAGAGTTGGAAGTATCCAAGTGAAGAAAGAGACAATCATTAGTAAGTCTCTAAGAGCAAATCAAGATCAAGTTTGCAAGGAGAATTCAGATTAAATTCTGAAGAGAAGAAGGAAGCTTATTGAAGATCAACTTCAAGAAGATCAACCTTACTTTGTTTAGATTCAAGAAGCTTTGAAGAAAGCTAAGACAGGTTGAAACTAAAAGTTGTCAGATCTATCAAGAACTGACCAAGAAATCTTCTACTCTTTCTCTCTCTCCTTGGGTGAAGGTTTCATACATCTTATTATCACTGTAGGGTCTTTTATAGATCTGAGTTGTAGGCCTGGGTAAAGGCTGAGGTAGGGTTGTGTGCCTGATGTAGGAGAGTTGTCTCTCTGAGTTGTAAGCCTAAATCTATAAAGGCTGAGGTAGGGCAAGGGCCTGAGGTAGGAGTGTGGATTCACTCTGAGTTGTAGGAACCATCTTAGGGTTCTGAGCTGTAAGATCTGAGGATCTGAGAAAGAAAAAGGGAGTTAGGCCGAATCTAGTTTACTGTTAGATAGGCGAAGGAGGAAAGTGGATGTACCCATCATTTGGGGAACCACTATAAATCTGTGTACATTCTGTGATTGGTTGTGGTAATTTAAATGTTGTGTTGTGATAGTTACTGATGATATAATCTAACTTGCATGAGTTATCTGCCTAGGTATTAAAAAAGGATTGAACCTATTCACCCCCCTAGGTGTTTACACATCTTGAAACCAATTCTTTCAGGCTTCACACAGCATGCCTATCCCGTACTACACACTTTTGGGTCTTTATGCAGACTCAACAGGGGATAGTAACTATCAACCCACCGGAATCACTCACTCTTTCCACCTTTTGGTGGAGAGGATTCTTTACTCATACATAAAGAAGGACTTCACATGTCCAAGAAGGAAGATCGTTACCCTTGACGATCTCTTGGGATCCATCGAAAATCTGGTTGGTTGGAAAGCACCGCAGCAGCTTTGCCTCCACAGAACTAGCCTCGGATCTCGAATCGAACCGCGGGAGCCCCACCAAAGCCTTGCTCTTCTCCTCCTTCTCCTTCCTCCAAGCTCTCTCTTTTTCTCTCTTAATAAGAATGAGAGAAGAGGCCAACCCTCAGCCTTATCACTGCAGGAAAACACCTGGGCCATTGGATCCAAATAGAAATAATTGGATGGCCAAGATCTGCCCAAAAGTCCAAATTTGACTTGACACGGTCTGTAACACGCCCGTGTCCCAGGTCGTGTACCCCAAGCGGTGTACGAACTGACTCAAACTGAACCAGAACACGGGCTCCAACACGCCCGTATCACAGGGCAGACACTTCCATGTCAACTTTGACACGACCGTGTGACTGGCCGTGTCACCATTTCAACACACGACCAAATCACCCGAGAAAAACACGACTAAGGCACACGCCCATGTCCTTGGTCGTGTGCCCAACACGCCCCTGTGACATGCCCGTGTCACAGGCCGTATTCCACACTCAATGCCACTCAAAGCCATTCCACTTAACGTCGTCCGGTATTCACCCGAGCAGGACACGCCCTGGGACACGCCCGTGTCCCAGGACGTGTTGCCTCTCAACGATCGTCGACCGTGCAGTCTCGAGAACTCGACTCAATGCCAACCATAAAGGACACGCCCGTGTCCCAGGCCGTGTGCACTGGACACGCCCGTGTCCCAAGCCGTGTCACCCAGCCTGACCTCATTTTGGGACTTAAGGTTTTTGGGGTGTTACAGTCTTCAACTCACTCAACACCGCGTTGAGTGAAGTCAGCTCACTCAACACTTTTACACTTAGGCTAAAAACTGAACTTCAAGATAGAACCACATGCACTCAACGCCTAAACCTGCTCGACAAAAATAGCTTAAGTCTAAGGCTCAGGTTGACGAATTTGCCTTCTTAGTTCGATGAATTGAATCTTCTCAGTTCGACGAATTAGCGTTCGACGAATTAGCGTTCCCAGTTCGATGAGTTGAACCTTCTAAGTTCGACGAATTAGACCTTCATGGCTCGACGAATTAGCGTTCGACAAATAGCATTCGACGAATAGTGTTCGACGAATAGCGTTCAACGAATAGCGTTTGACGAATAGCATTCGACGAATAGCATTCGACGAATAGCGTTCGACGAATAGCATCGACAAATAGCTTTCGAAAAATTAACCTACATTCTAAGACTCAGGTCGATGAATTGGATTAGGTATAATACTCAAATTTTACTAATTTAACCTTACTCCTACAGATAATTGTCAAAATATACTTGTACAATTCTCAGCCTATAGTTGATGACTCCAACCACTCATAAATGACGAAGTTAAGATTTTACAACAACTAATTCGACGGATTAATCTTACCAAGAACCATAATTGAAGGCATCTAATCACTCGTATACAATGAATTGAACCAGGTTTAAATGACATAAAAATCGGTGGGCTAGACCCTATTAACAGCCATAAAATCAATGGATTTACTTGCCTATAATCATATAATCGATCAACTATCTTGCCTAAATAATTCCCAAATTCAACAATTACTCGGCAAACTCCTATAGGATCGATTATGTTGAACTTGGCCGGAAAACTATACCATAAAGCTGATTGGCAATGGCAAGATCTAACCCTACTCCCAAAAAAACTATAAAGGGAAGAACAGTACGGAAAATATACAAGGAAAAGACAAGCTTGGCAAGGGGAAGAAGTCGCCACTTACCTCAAATCCCCGAATCTGGCCATGTAAATGCTCCTCCTCAAGGATCTGGCCACAAGAAAACCTAAGCAACACCACCGTTGAAACGTAGATCTAGGTGAGAGCTATCCGAATCTACTCTCCAAAGATTATTTCGAGCACCAACACTCCAAAAATCGGTGGTCAAAAGCTTAGAAGAGACCACCACTCTCTCTCTTCCCGTAACAACCCACAGTTTCAAGAAGAAGACGATGAATAGGGTTTGTCTATTCACAAGGCTATTTATAATTAGAAATATAAGTATTACAATAATAGTTTATTATTAAATAATGGTCAAAATGACCCAAAATTCGCGCCAACGCGGATTTCTACGAAAATCACACCGTAGCTAAATATGAATGCTACGAACCCAATGGCGTAGTCAAAATTAAGATTTGACGAACCAAACTCAGGCAAACACCTCCCGAAGACAAAACACAAGCATTCCCAAAGAGGCTCCACCGAGTCACCAAAACAGACCCGGCTTGCTGTCAACGTAATGCCTTGACATCATAACAATGACATATGTCGAAAACACGTCAACATAATGCCTTGACGTCATAAACACACCAGTTAATGAGTTAAACCAAATATCGAAAAATCGGGGGCGTTACAGCCACTCCCCCCAAAAGAAAGTTTCGACCTGAAACTTTACGCACAAAAACCTCTATTACAAAAGATAAAGAAATAACCCGGGGTTATTGAAAAGATTACATACTAATCAACTAGGAGAACAGAATAGGATGAGCCTCCCTCATAGCTGACTCCAACTCCTAAGTTGCGCTTTCCATGTCTTGGTTTAGCCACAAAACTTTAACCATTGTTATGGTTTTCCTCCGCAACACTCGATCTTGAGTATCCATAATGCGGATAGGCATCTCAATATGGGAAAGATTAGGCTCCAACTGAGGCACATCATCAAGAATCTGTTGGTCGCTGAGCACACATTTCTGCAACTGGCTCACGTGAAACACATCGTGCACACCAGAAAATTTTGCGGGCAAATCCAGTCTATAAGCTGATACTCCAATACGCTCAATAATCCAAAAAGGTCCCACATACCTCGGATCCAACAAATGATTCTTTCCAAATCTATAACATCGGATATTGGGGAAACCTCCAGAAAAACTAAGTCCCCAACAGCAAACTCCAAATTAGTCCTACGCCAATTGGCATTCTTCTCATAATGTTCCTGCGTCATCTGAAGCTTCTTTCGAATAAGCTTTATAGATATTTCCATCTCTTCTAGATCTTCGGGACCTAACAACGGTCTCTCACCGACCTCGGCCCAAAACAAGTGAGTTTTGCATCGACTCCCATACAAGGCCTCAAATGGGGCCATTTGCAAACTTTCTTGATAACTATTATTATAAGCAAACTCCATCAATCTGAGCCTCTCATCCCACGCTCCTTCGTGGTCCAAAATATAACATTTGATCATATCCTCCACGAACTGATTTACTCTCTCCATTTGACCAGTAGTCTGTGGATTATAAGCGGTGGAATACCTCAGATCTGTACCCAACCCTTCTTGTAAGCTTTTCCAAAAGCGAGACGTAAACCTGGAGTCTTGATCTGATACAATGCTAACTTGTACTCCATGCAATCTGATGACTTCATCTAAATATAATTCGGCTATCTTTTTCATGGAGTATGTCACAACCCGCATTTTCTCAACATTTAAGTTATATCAGAGCAAGAGAAAATACGCATCGTGATGCCACGCCGTGCAGGGGATAACTGCAGGCGCTCAGGCAAAACTCCAAACTCTACAGTTTATATGAAATCCATAAGTTATTAAGTAAAAACCAGTTTAAATTGGATGGTCGTATCCCTCGGCATAGTGGATCAACTATTCAATGAGTAAAAGTATATTTATACGCTGTGTAAAATACTTTGGTTATGTTGATTAACACCCTACATGAGTATAAACATCCCCAAAGGACAACTCATTGTTGGAACCGGCAAAGCCGACTCCACCTAAAGCTCGGAACTACCGTGGCAGCTCGTGCTTACTCCCTTGGGATCACCCTCCAGGCGAAGAACTAGACCGGAGGCTTCAGTGAGGAGGTCCCACCTCTTACCCGGAAGAGACTAGAACTAGAGCTCTTCCCCTCCCTAGCCAAAACTGAGCTAGGTGCCTTAGGAGAGATAAGAGGAGTCAAGAATGCCTCTACTCTAAGGCACCTTACCGGTCTATTTATAGGCCTCTGAACTGGGACTGCTAATAACCAAACTATGCCGCTGTGAAAATACCAGAATATCCTTGGCTGGGTCTGCCAACAGCCAAACTCCACTGTCTTAAAAGACTAAACGCAGCCCACGCAGGGTAAAAGAGTAAAAACACCCCCGGGACCCAAAAGGTGGGCCCGACCTTACCTGAACCGACCCTGAAACCAAGACGACCCTTCCCTCGAGGCACCTCTCACTAGGGTCCTCTCGCCAGGCCAAACCCTCTCGACTCGCCTGGGCCCTCTCTACTCGACGGGCCGAACCCTCTCTCCTCTCGCCTAGGCCCCTCTACTCGCCGGGCGGACCCTCTCTCCTCTCGCCTGGGCCCCTCTCGCCGCGGAGCTTCTCTTCTGAGCTCTCTCGACTCGCCTAGGCCCCTCTACTCGCCAGGCTGCGAGCCCGAGGTTGTACACAATCCCCGCTCTTTTCGAGGTTGGCACAAGCTCGGAAAGATAGTCCAACCGAGGCTTGCGATGGTACAGCCAATTTATTGAGGGAATCTTCTGGTGGGCCCCTTGCCTGACCTATAAATATAGAACCTCCCTCCCCTCAAGGGGGTGTTTCCTCTCTTTCTCCTTCCTTAACGCTTGTTCCTATGTCTCTCAGCCAAAGTGTTCGGGACCGCATCGCGGCCGTGCGCCAGCGGAATAGGGCGACGGCGGTGGGTCTAAACAAAATCCCAGCCCGTGCTCCTCCCTCGCTACCGCTATCCGCATCTCCTCCTAAGAAGACGAAAACTCCTGAGCCTCATATTCTGGCTGAGGAACCCTCTCGCACCTATCCTAGGGGGTCGACGCCCCCGCCTCCTGCTAGCCTCAAGGGAAAAGAAGTACGTTCTTCCAACCCCTCCTGGTTTCTTGTCACTGCCCATCCTTTATTTGTTGTCTATTCTCAGAGATTTTTGGAGGCCTCTCAGCGTCCCGAGACCATCCGTATAAACATTTCCGAACTCCCTTCTCAACGCCTCTCGCCCCAGGATTCCACTCCTTCTACGCCGGTGACGAAGAGGGATGACCCTTCTACCGCCTCGGACCGCACCCACCGATTTGGTAAGAGATCTTGTCACTGACTTGTTTCATCCTTGTCATTCCTTCCGCCACTCTCAGCCACCATTGGTCTTCTGGCAGGTGCGAGTGGGGGGCCTGCCGAGAGCACTCTGGCCGCCGACTCGCCAGCTGAGGGTCATTCTGGGCGAGGAGCCTTCTCGCCTCCTCCGCCAGTAGACGAGATTGACGATTATCTGGGCGATCCCGCGGATCCCATAGAGATGAAGCGAAAGGTGGCCGAGATGGTGCGGAAACACGCGTTGCTCATTCAAGCACTGGAAAAAGGAAAGCAGGCCGCGGACCACCGAATTGATTGGCTCGAGATGGAGTGTGTTCGCCTGTCGAATGAGATTGATGTCGACACGGAGGTGGACCAGACTGATCCTCTAGCAATTCTGAACGATGTCGATCAACAGCTTCGTCTCGCCCGGCGCGGTGTTGCGGCTGCTCGCGCCTTCCACTTCCCCCATCGCCCCCCCTGCGTGAGAGGTCGTGGAGGACGATGGAGGTGGGACAAGAACTGACGGAGCCCGAGCGTTCTTTCCTCCTGCAGTCGCCTCTCGCTTCTCATCTTCCGCCCAATAACTCTCTTTCCTTGCCCTGTAATAAGATTGACTGGTATAGCGCCTGCTGTGCGCTCTTTGAACTCGCCACCCGCCATGTGCGGGATCAATTAATTTCATAATTTGTCGGTTTAATCGTCACTACTGCTTCTTATGGGATGTTAATTAATTTTTATTCAACTTTATTGACTTTCATCATTAGCTGTCTGCCCCCCAGTCTTTTCACCGCTCTTTTCTCGAGAAGGCCGCTCACCCGGCGTTCCGCTGCCCGAGGCCCGGAGGGCGAAGGGTCGGCCGACTCTTCCCCTCCCCTGACGCAACCCCTTTGCCCGTACTTCCCCGCTGGGGAAGGTTATAAATACTCCCCCCCCCCTTCCGGGGCAAGAGGTACGCTTTCTTTAGACTTCCCCTCGCGAGTAGCCTTCTTCCTGTGGCTCGCCTCGCGCTCCAGCTCCTCCAGCTTCTTGCGCTAACTCACTCGTCTCACTCGCCAGCCACCTCCCTTCTCTTCCTGCGCTCATAATGGTAAAAAAGAGGTCCGAAGAGAATGAGGGGCGCAGCCGCTGCGGAAAGCGATTCACCGATTATGACTTCCCCCCCCCCCCCGGTCGCCTCCCTGCCGACGATTATGAGTCCTTTCGGAGTGATTATCTGCCGGAAGGCTTTGAGTCGCGCCCTCCCCGGGTCGGCGAGAGCATCAACACTTTCTACCCGGGAGAACTCACCTTCCCAATTTCCCACTTTGAGGCTGGGCTCCGGCTTCCCTTTTGGCCAGAGGTAAAACAGGTCCTGAAGTACTTCGGCATTGTACCCGCTCAGCTGAACCCGAATGCCATCTCCGTCATCATTGCATTCGCCTGTTATATGCGGAGGGAAAGGATAGAGTTTAGCCTTACCGTCTTCCGTAAGATGTTCGTGTACCATGCCAACCAGGACGGAGTGTCCTTCTTCACGGGGCTGAACCTGAAAGTGTGCGAGACCCCCAACAAGAACCACCACTGGCTCACCCGCTTCGTATTCATTCGCGGGAACCTAGGCGGAGTTCCTCTCGCGCCGGTGTCTCCTGCTGAAATCTTCTACACCTCCCCTCAGGTGGGCGGCACGGACAGACTTCTCTGCGAATACCTTGCAGGGAAGAATTTTGAAGTCCGGTATCTGAGGAGAGGGCTCGCCACTCTACCCCCCGTGCTCCCTGGAGAAGGTACACTTCGAACTTCTCTTTTCGTTATCCCTCGCCTCTCTCGCGAGAGCTTGTCTGCTGATGTTAGTTCTCTCTTTTCTTTTCAGGAGAGAGGAACGTGCCAATGCATCCCCCCTATCGAAGCGCTATTAAGCCTTCCCCCGATGTGGCTCTCGCCACTATGGCGGTCGAGGCGGCCAGGGAATCGCTGGCCCCTCCCTCCCAAAAGAGGGTGGCCGAGGATTCCGCGCCGCTCCGCCTTAGCCCCTCAAAGAAGAAGATGAAGATGAAGATGAAGAAGACCGTCTCCTTCCCCTCTGGGAAGGGCAAATCTCCTGCTGATCTCGCGGGGATGGCGGGATCACTGAGCCCAATTTCCATGGGGTCTCTGTCTCCCCACTCGCCTCCTCTAACTTCTCCACGCAAAGCGGTCTCGCTCCCCGAAGGGGCAGCCCCCTTCGCTCCCCGGCGAGTTCATCCTACCATACTCCTCGATCCCCCTCTCGCGAGGGGACTTCTCAGATTCCTCCGCCGTCCAGTCATCTCAACTTCGACATGGGGCCTGCGGTCCCCGACGGCAACAATGACCCCTCTCTGATCTGGGACAAGGGGTCCTACCGAGTCTCCATCTCCACCCTCCTGCCCTCCTGGAGAGAGCAGGCTGAGCCCAGCGCTCACGCTTTCTCCTTGGGCTTCGGCCTATATGGAGGCCTTGCTCCAGATCCACTCGACGCGGCCACTACGCGAGACCTGGTCCTGAGGACGGCACACTCGCAGCTGCGCACCTTAGAGCTGTCGCACCACCTCTCGCGGCGCCTAATTTTCAACACCAAGAGCTGGAAGGAGATACACACCAAGCTGGAGGCCGAGTGTGAAAAGTCAGGGGATCTCGCCCAGCGGCTAAAGGTGTCCGAAAGCCTTCTGGCGAAAGCGAGCGGCGGAGTGGTAAGTCAATACCCTGCCAATGTTCTACGGGCACCTGCCCCGGTACCCTCTCTTTTTTCCTCTTTTTCATCTCTTCCTTTCCCTCGCAGGATGCCGAGACGGCCGATCGACTTCGTTCGCGGGTGGAGGAGCTGGAGACCGAAGTAAGAGAGCTGAAGGCGGAGAATGCCAGGCTTAAGGAAGCTCCCCTTCCCCATTCGCAGGCCTCTCCACCTCCTCTCGCGCGCTACACCCACGATGATGTGGAAGAGTTCTGTAGGGATGCGAACATAAGGACCGCCGAGCTCATTCTCAAGATGATGCGAGAGCTAGGTGTTGTAAAAGACGACTGCGAGGACATCATTGCTCGAGATCTCGTACCCGAGATCTATGGCGAGGATGAGGATCCTTCAGCGAGTGAGAGGGGCTAGGGCCTTATTTTTCTTTTTGCTGAGATTGTAACACTTCATCTTACGTAGTTGTAGGGTGTTAAACGCTGTTATAACTCACGTTTAAATTCACACTTTTTTGCTCGCCTCTCGCTTCTCTCTTATCTTGTGAATGCGTTGTCTTAAAATATTGGTGACTCGTGTGCATGTACGTATATATATTCTTGCTCGCGCCTTCTTAAAGCCAGCCCTTTCTTTTATATTGGGATTGCTCGAGCAAACCTCGAGATTGTTGATAGGCGAGAGAAGGCTGCCTTCCCTCTCGCCTAACTATTGCCTGTGGGCTTGGCTCCTGGGGTGAGTTGGTGAGCCTCCATGGTTTTCTATGAGCGAGAGGAGTATTTCCTCGCTTTCGGCTCGCGGGATGGCTCCTCTAGGTGCGAGTGGACAGGGAGGGTCTGCTATCCTCCCTCTCCCCCCTTTTCTCCTTCCTCTCTTTTTTTTCCTTTATGCAATGACTTCCCCTGAAGCATCCCTTTCTTTGCTAAGGGGAATAAATTTTCCTGATCAGCCAACCTCCGTTGCTGTTGGCGGACATTAACATGAAAACACAAACCCTTGTTTGCGGAGGGCCCGAGAGCGTTGAGTCCCTCCTCTTCTCTCTTCCAACCGAGTGAGCCTACAGCCCTGCCAGCTCTATGAGAGCCTGGTCAGCGGGTCTGCTCAGGGTCTCCTCTCCTCTTTCTCCTCCAACCACCGAGTGAGCCTACAGCCCTGCCAGCTTGATGAGAGTCTGGTCAGCGGGTCTGCTCGGGGTCTTCTCTCCTCTTTCTTCTCCAACCACCGAGTGAGCCTACAGCCCTGCCAGCTTGATGAGAGCCTGGTCAGCGGGTCTGCTCGGGGTCTCCTCTCCTCTTTCTCCTCCAACCACCGAGTGAGTCTACAGCCCTGCCAGCTTGATGAGAGCCTGGTCAGCGGGTCTGCTCGGGGTCTCCTCTCCTCTTTCTCCTCCAACCACCGAGTGAGCCTACAGCCCTGCCAGCTTGATGAGAGCCTGGTCAGCGGGTCTGCTCGGGGTCTCCTCTCCTCTTTCTCCTCCAACCACCGAGTGAGCCTACAGCCCTGCCAGCTTGATGAGAGCCTGGTTAGCGGGTCTGCTCGGGGTCTCCTCTCCTTTTTCTCCTCCAACCACCGAGTGAGCCTACATCCCTGCCAGCTTGATGAGAGCCTGGTCAGCGGGTCTGCTCGGGGTCTCCTCTCCTCTTTCTCCTCCAACCACCGAGTGAGCCTACAGCCCTGCCAGCTTGATGAGAGCCTGGTCAGCGGGTCTGCTCGGGGTCTCCTCTCCTCTTTCTCCTCCAACCACCGAGTGAGCCTACAGCCCTGCCAGCTTGATGAGAGCCTGGTCAGCGGGTCTGCTCGGGGTCTCCTCTCCTCTTTCTCCTCCAACCACCGAGTGAGCCTACAGCCCTGCCAGCTTGATGAGAGCCTGGTCAGCGGGTCTGCTCGGGGTCTCCTCTCCTCTTTCTCCTCCAACCACCGAGTGAGCCTACAGCCCTGCCAGCTTGATGAGAGCCTGGTCAGCGGGTCTGCTCGGGGTCTCCTCTCCCCTTTCTCCTCCAACCACCGAGTGAGCCTACAGCCCTGCCAGCTTGATGAGAGCCTGGTCAGTGGGTCTGCTCGTGGTCTCCTCTCCTCTTTCTCCTCCAACCCCCGCTCTCATCCTCTGAAGGAGGGCGTCCCGAGGTATAGTGTTAGCATATTCAAAAGAGGGAGGATTATTAACGCTAGGCTCAAGTAAATTCAAAGGACTTTTATTACTATGGATAAAAACGTTTCAGATCATCGCCACTGCGGGCGCAGTCCAGGGGTATCCCGTCCACATCCTGCAGGTGATACCCCCCTGACTTTAAGACTTCTTTCACTATGAAAGGACCTTCCCAATTGGGGTTGAGCTTCCCCACCGAGGCTCCCCTTCCTGCAGCATCTACCTTCTTGAGGACCAAATCCCCTTTTTGAAACTGCTTGACTCGGATGTGCTTATCGAAGTATCGGGACATCCGGCGCTTGACCTCCTCCTGCCGGACTGTTGCTAGCTCTCTGAGTTCTTCCACGAGGTCGAGGGAAAGCCTCTGCTCCTCTCCATTATCGAACTGCCACCCTTCCTCTCCTTCTCTGGCTGCTGTGACCCTGGGCGATTCAACTTCGAATTCCACAGGTATGACGGCCTCGGAGCCATGAGAGTGCTTGAAGGGCGTCTCTCCTGTGGCCGTGTTAGGTGTAGTTCGCAGAGCCCACAGGACAGAGGGGAGCTGTTCCACCCAGCTCCCCCTCAAATTCTCTACTTTCTTCTTCAAGAGGTTCACTATAATCTTGTTTGCTGCCTCGACCTGTCCGTTGCTTCGTGGATGGTGGACCGAGGCGAACCGAAGGTCTATGCCGAGCTGTGCACAAAAATCCACAAACTCTCTGCTAGCAAATTACGGCCCGTTATCGGTGACTATGGCTAAAGGAAGCCCGTGCCGGCAAATAATCTCCCCCCATACGAAATTCCTCACCACCTGTGAGGTTACTTTTGTCAGGGCCTTAACCTCTAACCACTTCGAGAAGTAGTCCACCATGACCAGTAGGAACCTCCTCTGACCACTGGCTTGAGGAAACGGTCCTACCAGATCCAATCCCCATATGGCGAAGGGCCAAGGAGAGGTGATCGTTCGCAGCCTTTGCGCTGGAAGGAGCTGCAAGGGAGCAAACTATTGGCACTTTCTACACCTTTTGGCAAGCTCTTCTACGTCTCTTCGTAGGGTAGGCCAAAAATAGCCTTGCCTTAGCACTCTTCCTTCCAAGGTTCGACTTCCCGAATGGCTCCCGCACTCTCCCGAATGGACCTCTTCCAGCACCTTTGGTGCTTCCTTCTCGGATACGCATCGGGCTAACAGTCCAGACAGCGTTTTCTGATAAAGTACTCCTTCCTTCAACAAATAGTATGCAGACTTGTATCGGATCCGTTTCTTCTCGAGATCCCCCTCAGGCAGTCGCCCCGACGCCAGGAAAGTCACCAAGGGATCCATCCAAGACCTCTCCGGGTCGATCTCCATCACCTCCCCCTCTTCTATGGAGGGTCTGAAGAGCTCGGTCATGGTCCCTCCAGCCTGAGGGCCATACTTCGCGAGCAGGTCTGCCCGAGCATTCTCCTCTCGAGGAACATGCTGAATGGAGAAGCTGTGGAACTGTCCAACTATGCCTTTTATCTTCACTAGGTACAACTGGAGAGTCGGCTCCCTCACCTCGAACTCTCCGCTGATATGTCGCGCCACCACCAGGGAGTCCGTGAAGACCCTGATGTCCTGTATACCCAACTCCCTGGCCAACCGAAGTCCGGCGATGATGGCCTCATACTCCGCCTGATTATTGGTGAGGGTGAAGTGTATTTTCAGAGCTTGCTCAATCCTAGTCCCCTCAGGGCTCATTAGGATGACCCCTCCCCCGAAAGAGTTCCTACCAGAAGCTCCGTCTACCAGCATCTTCCATGCTGCTACGGGAGGTACCCCCATTTCTTCGGCCTCCCGTACGTAGTCCGCCAAGAAATCTGCCACCACTTGTGCTTTAATAGCTTCTCGAGGAACGTAAGAGAGGTCGAATACACTGAGCTCTATCGACCACTTGGCCAACCTCCCCGAGTGTTCGACCCCCTCGAGGATACGGCGAAGGGGGTGATCCGTCACAACCTGGATGGCATGGGCTTGGAAATAGGGTCTGAGCTTCCGGGCCGATACGATGAGAGCGAAGGCCAACTTTTCGAGGATGGGGTACTTCAGCTCTGCCTTCTTGAGGACTCTACTTACATAATAAATTGGGAACTGCCTCTTCCCTTCTTCGCGGACGAGGACTGAGCTGACCGCCCCCGTCCCTACCCCGAGGTAGAGGAACAAGGTCTCCCCTTCCCTCGGCCCCTGAAGCAGCGGCGTCTGAGTGAGTTGCTGCTTTATAGCCGCGAAGACTTTCTCACACTCAATGGTCCATTCGAACTCCTTCCCTCCCCTTAGGGTCCGAAAGAAAGAAGAACACCTCTCCCCCGCTCTGGAGAGGAACCTGCTCAAACCGGCTAATTTACCAGTGAGACGTTGGACTTCTTTGACATTCCTAGGAGACCCCAGCTCCAGTATCGCCCTCACCTTGTCAGGATTGGGCTCCACCCCTTTAGGGGTGAGGAGATGTCCTAAAAACTTCCCTCGGCTGGCCCCGAACACACATTTCAAAGGGTTAATCCTCATCTTGTACTTTTTAACGGTTGCAAAAGTCTCCTGCAGGTCTAGGACATGAGACTCAAGGTCCCGACTCTTCACCATCAAGTCGTCCACGTAGACCTCGAGGTTCCTCCTCTTCTGCTCCCGGAAGATCCGGTCCATTATCCTTTGATAGGTTGCTCCCGCGTTTTTTAGCCCAAAGGGCATCATGTTATAGCTGAAGCAACCGTCCTCCGTGACGAAGGTGACATCCTTGACGTCCGGAGGGTGCATGCGTATCTGATGGTACCTTGAAAAAGCATCTAAAAAACTCATTAGCGAGAAACCGACGACTGAGTCAACCAGCGCGTCGATCCGAGGCAGGGGGTAACAATCCTTAGGACAAGCTTTATTTAAGAGAGAGAAATTGATACACATCCTCCACTTGCCCTCCCCCTTTTTCACCATTACAACGTTGCTCACCCATCCCGGATACCTGTTAGCCGATATGAATCCCGCCCGGAGCAGCTTCTCTACCTCTTCTCTGATGGGCCCGGCCATCTTGGAGGCGATGGCTCTCTTCTTCTGCTGGATGGGGCGAACCCCGGGGTCGAGGTTGAGACGATGGCACGCCACATCCGCGTCGACCCCCGGCATGTCTGCTGCGCTCCAGGCGAAGACATCAATGTTTTCTTCTACACACTTCCGAATTTCTTCCTGGTCCTGCGGAGTGAACTCGCCGCTGATCTTTATCTTCTCTTTTCTCCCATCTTTGGTGAGGATCTCGACCTCCAGAACTTCTACCGCCGCTCTCAACCTTGAGGGTTCTTCCTCCTCCTGCTCTCTCAGCTCTTCCTCTAGATTCTTCGACCCGCACCCCCCTCCTGAGACTTCCACAGCAGCCACCCTCTCCTGGGCCTTTCCTCCTTCTCCCTTCTCCAACCCTTCTCCTTCATCCATCCCCTCCTCCACTACCAGACTTCCTTCCACTCCCGCTCCTGCTCTTCCCAGCTCCTCTCCTCCAGCCACCTGCTCTCCAGCCATCACTGGCTCCACCGCAATGCCCCTCTCCACTACTATCTCCAACTCCTCTCCTTCAGCCATCTCTTCTTCCGCTACCAGATCTTCCTCCACTCCTGCTCCCACTCTTCCCAGCTCCTCTCTCTCCATCCTTGCTCCCAGCTCCTCTGCATCCTCCATCCACGAGATGGTGTTGACCGCCGTTACGTAACACTCCCGAGCCGCTTTCGGGTCCCCTCTCACCCTGATCTGGGTTCCTCCCGAATTGAGCTTCAGGCACTGATGAAAAGAGGACGGAACGCATCTAAAGGCACTGATAAGGGGGCGCCCAAAGATCGCGTTGTAACTGCTGGGAGCATCCACTATCACGAAACGACAATTCCTGGACAACCCTCCCAAGGTCACCTGAAGTCATACTCCTCCCTCAACCTCCTTCCTTTCTCCTGAAAAACCAAACAACGGCCCATCCGCCGCCAACACCCTTCGAGACTCCACCCTCATCTCGTTGAAAGCCTTCTTGAAGATTACATTAA
The DNA here is from genome assembly GCA_039513925.1 of Platanthera zijinensis. Classification (NCBI taxonomy): domain Eukaryota; kingdom Viridiplantae; phylum Streptophyta; class Magnoliopsida; order Asparagales; family Orchidaceae; genus Platanthera; species Platanthera zijinensis. Next base: position 3,988,943 of record CM077097.1, read on the forward strand.
CGGAACTCCCATTGTCCACCAGAATGCGGGATACCGTGAAGTTCTCGATGGCAGTCCTGATCACCAGCGCGTCACAGAAAGGGTCTTCGTGGTCAGGTAGGTCCCTTCTGTAAAACGTGATTTTCTCATCCGGGGGCGGGGTTTGCGACGTCGAGGCAACGCTCCGACGATACATAGTGTGAAGATTGGCCTTGCGGGTGGCCTCGATCCCCACCCCCCCATGAATCACTCCAATCCCCCCCTCGATCTCCTGTATCCGAACGGTCTACACACCGATCTTCCTCCCCGACTCCCGGCACCTCTACTATCCGCACTGCCGGTTGTCGGTCTTCTCCTCCTTTTCCTCTCTTCAACTCCAAGAACTCGGGACATGTTGCCGTCGCGTGACCCTCCTCCTCGTGGAAGTCACAATAGGGCAAAACTCCTTCCCCACGTCTCTCTTCTGTGGGATTCCTCCTCCTCCCTGCTCCCGTTCTTCCACAGTCTCTTCCCCTTCCTCTCCCTCTGCCTATGGCAATAGCTTGCTGAGGTGGGGGTGGGAGCGGCCTCGGACCATGTCCCCATCCTAGCGGGTGAAACCTTCCTGGTCCTTGATAAAAGTTTCTTCCCACCTGCGGAGGACCTCTCCCAGGTCCCTGAACCGGGCCTCCTGGTTGTCTCCACCCCGACTCCGGGTGCACGGCCCCTCTCAGTTCCTCTCTCCTCCTTCCTTCTGGCTGCCTTCCCCCTCCAGGCTCCCTCTGCTCCACTTCTGTCAACCTTGCCAACTTCCTTGCGAATGCCGGGTTTGCCGCCTCCATGGCTATTTCTTTCACGGCCTTTTCCATCAACCCTTCGAAGGACAACGGCGCCTTCCTGGTGAGGCTCATCTTGAAGAAGCCTTCCCTTAGCCCCACGGTGAAAGCCATCTGGAGGGCGAAGCCAGGCACCTCCTGAATGTCCAACATCTCCTCCTGGAAGCGGTCTACGTACTGAGCCAAAGACTCGTCTGCCCTCTGCTTGATCAGGAAGATGGACTCCGGGTTCCTCTTCCTCTTTTTGGAGGTTGAGAACCGCAGCTGGAAACTTCTGCTCAGATCCTCGAAGCAATAAATAGAACCAGTTGGGAGTTGGTGGAACCAATCCCTAGCCTTATCCTTCAAAGTGATGGCGAAGAGGCGGCACTTGAAGGCGTCCGTCATGGGTCTGATGGAAACTGCGTCTTCAAACCACTGCAAGTGCTGGAGGGGGTCATCCTTCCCCACATAGTAGTTCATTTCCGGCTCACGGAACCCTTCTGGAACGGATGCCGAGAGGACCAACTCGCAAAAAGGAGATCCTCTCGCCAGTGACTTCGCCTGGTCCACTCGCGCCACGAGGTCCACCGGCGCGGCACTCGCCGGACTAGGGAAGAGCTCCCTTCCTTCCACCTCTCGCCGACTTCCTTCCGCCATTACCTCTTTTCCTGGCCGCCTCCCAGGTGCATCTTCACCTATCCTCGCCGAGTCGGCCCTTCCCCTGGGCGCGAGATCTGGCACTTGAGGAGAGGGGGTCTCGCACTCGCCTCTTTGTGCGAGTTGTTTGAGGAGATCCATGATCCCTCCAATGGACGACATGAACTCTGTCCTCCCAACATACTCCTCCTGGCTGGGGGACCTCTCGTCTCCTCCTCCCGCATCTCCCGCCATGGGATAACCCCTCGTTCTTCCGCACAGGCTGCAGCTCTACGCTCACCGCACCAAAAATGTTGGAACCGGCAAAGCCGACTCCACCTAAAGCTCGGAACTACCGAGGCAGCTTGTGCTTACTCCCTTGGGATCACCCTCCAGGCGAAGAACTAGACCGGAGGCTTCAGTGAGGAGGTCCCACCTCTTACCCGGAAGAGACTAGAACTAGAGCTCTTCCCCTCCCTAGCCAAAACTGAGCTAGGTGCCTTAGGAGAGATAAGAGGAGTCAAGAATGCCTCTACTCTAAGGCACCTTACCGGTCTATTTATAGGCCTCTGAACTGGGACTGCTAATAACCAAACTATGCCGCTGTGAAAATACCAGAATATCCTTGGCTGGGTCTGCCAACAGCCAAACTCCGCTGTCTTAAAAGACTAAACGCAGCCCACGCAGGGTAAAAGAGTAAAAACACCCCCGGGACCCAGAAGGTGGGCCCGACCTTACCTGAACCGACCCTGAAACCAAGACGACCCTTCCCTCGAGGCACCTCTCACTAGGGTCCTCTCGCCAGGCCAAACCCTCTCGACTCGCCTGGGCCCTCTTTACTCGCCGGGCCGAACCCTCTCTCCTCTCGCCTAGGCCCCTCTACTCGCCGGGCGGACCCTCTCTCCTCTCGCCTGGGCCCCTCTCGCCGCGGAGCTTCTCTTCTGAGCTCTCTCGACTCGCATAGGCCCCTCTACTCGCCGGGCTGCGAGCCCGAGGTTGTACACTCATGGAATGCAAGACTCTAGATTTATTGTAAGTATGAAAATAGTCTTTACATTAGCTAGAAAATACTATATTAGTTTTAGAAACATGAGATGTATGAAGTACTAGTAGTAATGTTTTTATAAGTGAAAAATACCTAACATGCAACCTAGCATAAAACATTCCTAGAGAGCAAGTAAAAACAACCACAAATGGTAAAACTAGCAGTTTAGCGAAGTATTCAGCAATTCAAAAGAAAACCACCAGTGGGCGTCAACAAACCGACATGAACCCACTGGTCAGTATGTGTGTCTGTACTAACAAGAAAACAATAAGGAACTACCTCTCAAGGTAGAGGAAACCTCTGCAACACTGCAGTCCACTAGAAAACACCAAACTTACCCGCTCAACCGGCTACTGTCCTGAACCTGAGGCATTCAAAGAAAGAACACCTTAGAAAGAAAAATACAAGTGGCAAACAAAACTATCAGTAAATAAGGGAGTAGTAGGATTACTAATCCAAACCTGAATAGTTGTCAAAACACAGCAAACTAACAAGAAATTAAGAACGAAAGAATTAACTTATAAGGTTAAAAAATAATGAAATTTGCACCAAGTGCGAACAGAGTCATACTCCGAGAACATCTGCAAGATTAGGCAGAAATAGCATAAGTTTAATCCTCAAGATGAGGCAAAGGCTCAATAAACACATGAATCATTAACACTGTAATGCAACCGGATCTGAGTCGGGACCAACCGGTCAAACTCGAACTAACATACTCAAATGTCTCAAAAATGGGACAGCGTTGGTGGCTATCTAGTCGAACACCACCCAACAACCCAAAAAAATAAGACCCAAACATGTCTGGGTGTAATGATTCACGAAACTAAGCCAACCAACCCAAACCCCATATCGCAAATACCCATAAAACCCAAACTCGACAAATTCAGCAGAAACCCGACGATTCTAACTTGGCAAAACTAAGCCTTTAGAGATACATGTCAAATCGGTGAAAGGACACAAATCTAAGTGAAAAGCGTAGAGTACACTCGATGTCACGTCGAGTGCAGTCAACGGACTCGAAGCCATAACTCAGCAAGAAGTAAGAACAGGTGATGGCATTGATTGAGTTCAGCTCACTCAACGCTTTACCACTTATCTGCCAAAATTAGATGACGGCGTTGAGTGAGTTCAGCTCACTCAATGCTGTCAACACTTTAACACTTAGCTTGCAGAGTTAAAGTGACGGCATTGAGTGAGTTCAGCTCACTCAATGCTGTCAACGCTTTACACTTAGCTTAAACAGACTTAAGAGACGGCGTTGAGTGAGTTCAGCTCACTCAACGCTGTCGATGCTGCTGATCAAAACTCACTCAATGCTGTCAACGCTTTTGACTTAGCTTCTAGAATTTACAGAATGGATTTAAGGGTGCTAAGCTCACTTAATGCCGCGTTAGGTGAGTACCACTCACTCAATGCTTTTAACTTAGCTTCTCAGACTACTTAGTAAGGCATTGAGTGCATTCAACACATTCAACGCTTTTATACTTAGGCTAAAAACTGGACTCTACCCTAAGATTTCACTCAACGCTTAAGGCTATATACACTCAGCTCCACTCAAGCTTCTAGGCAGAAACCTGCCCGAGGGTTATCATCCCCAACAGTCCTATATTAATTATTACTCACTAAATCGAATCGGCCAAAATCAAAAAAATTTCCTTGTTTACTTGGACTAACTGACGACTGAATCTAGTTTAGACAGAGGTCCATGAAGATGAATTCAGACAGACCAACAGACTTATTCCCAACGTGTTTGTCTAGGCTAGCAGTCATAAGAGATGAATTTACTAAGGCTAACTTCCCAATTTGACAAAGCGTACTTGACCTAACAGTAATTTCTACACAAGCAGTAGGTCGTCCTTGGCCAAAACCCACAACACTCCTAAGATCTAAGATGTAAAGGTAGTAAAACCGAAAGTTACACAAAGAGGCAAACTTGGCAAGGATGAGAAAAAACACCACTAGCCCCAAGATCTATAGGAAATCATTTTGACATGGAGGAAATTCCTATTCTAGTCTAAATATTCTGTACCGGGAGGAAATTAAGAAAAAACGAAAGAGAAAAGAAGAACAAGCAAGGGGAAAATAACCACTTGCCTCAAATCACCCGAAATCCGGCCAAGCAACGCCCCACCTCACAGATCCGGCCGCAAGAACACTTAAGCAACAAAACCTGAAAATTTTGAGAGGAAAATAGGGTAAAAACCGCATACCTAGACCTCTAAAAATCCAAGAAACTGGAAAAACTTACCGTAAAAACGTAGATCTAGGCAAGATCTACCTTGATCCACTCTCCAAAGACGAAACCGAGCACCAAAGCTCCATAAATCAGTGGTCGAAGGCTTAGGAATGTCGCAGCTCTTGTTCTTTTGCCCGACGGTTTCACGAGGGAGACAATAAATAGGGTTTTGACGCGAAGGGTTTCTATTTATACTTCTTTATCTGATTATTATAATAGAATATCTTAATTAATTTAATAAAACGTCAAAACGACCCGAAACCCAAACTTACCCGGAATTTTACGAAAATCACACCGTAGCTAAATACCGACGCTACGAATCAAATGGGGGACTCGAAATCGAAATTCGACAAACCAATCATGGGTAAACACCTCTCGAAGCCAAAACACGAGCATTCCCAAAAGGCTCCACTGAGTCACCAAAACAGACCCGGTTCGCTAGGAAATCTTGCAAATAGGTTAAACCCAGCCACACACAGAAAAACTCAAGAGCTAAAACCCATGCTCTAACAACAGAACACGCCAACCATGCGTTAACGTAACGCCCTGACGTCATAAATACGCCAAATAAAAGAATTAACTAAACATTGAAAAATCGTGGGCGTTCCACAAAAAGAATATAATCAAGGATTATAGAAGGGGAAAAATACATACCGTAAGAAACTAGGAGAACAGATGAGGATGAGCCTCCCTCATAGCTGACTCCAACTCCCAAGTGGTATTTTCCATGTCTTGGTTTCGCCACAAAACTTTAACCATTGGCATGGTTTTCCTCCGCAATACTCGATCTTGAGTATCCAGAATGTGGACAGGCATCTCAACATAGGAAAGATTAGGCTCCAACTGGGGCATAACATCAAGAATTTGTCGGTCGCTGAGCACGCATTCCACAACTAGCTCATGTGAAACATGTCGTGCATACCAGGAAAGTTTACAGGCAAATCCAGCCTATAAGCTGATACACCAATACGCTCAATAACCTTAAAAGGTCCCACATACCTCGGGTCCTACTTATGATTCGTACCAAACCTTTTAACTCCTGACATCGGGGAAACTTTGAGGAATACCATGTCCCCTACAACAAACTCTAAATCAGACCTACGCCGATTGGCGTTCTTTTCATATCGCTCCTGCGCTATCCGAAGCTTTTCCCAAATAAGCTCAAGAGAAATTTCCATTTCTTCCAACGCTTCAGGACCCAGCAACAGTCTCACCAACCTCGGCCCAAAATAAGGGAGTTTTGCATCGCCTCCCATACAAGGCCTCAAATGGGGCCATCTGCAAACTTTCTTGATAAATATTATTGTATGAAAACTCCATCAATCTGAGTCGCTCATCCCACGCTCCTCTGTGGTCCAAAATGTAACATTTGATCATATCCTCTATGACTTGATTCACTCTTTCCGTCTGACCGTTTGTTTGCGGATGATAGACTGTGTAAAACCTCAAATCTGTACCAAAACCTTCATGTAAACTCTTCCAAAAGCGAGACGTAAACCTGGAGTTTTGATCTGATACAATACTAACAGGCACTTCATGTAATCTGATGACTTCATCTAAATATAGCTCAGCTATCTTATTCATGGGGTAATCAATCTTAAAATGCACGAAGTGAGCACACTTCGTTAGTCTATCAACAATAACCCAGACTGAATCATGCCCTCGGGGAGATCTCGGTAAACCAGTAATGAATTTCATTGAGATACTCTCCCACTTCCAACTCAGAATTTCTAAGGGTATTAACTTTCCACCAGGCCTTCCATGATCGGCCTTTACTCATTTGCACGTAAAACATTCTAAAACGAACTTCGCTATATCACCTTTCATTCTGAACCACAAGGCGATCTGCTTCAAATCTTTGTATATCTTAGTTGAACTTGGGTGGTAAGCAACATTTGAACCATGAACCTCACTGCACAACTTAACTTGAATACCTTCAACATCAGGGATACAAAATCTGTCGTGGTACTTCAAGGTTCCCGTGTCATCGATCGAAAAATCTGGCAAATCCCCTTTCTCAGTTCTCTTGTAAAGGTGCAACAAATCAGAATCTTCCATCTGATGTAATCTTGTGAGTGCAATCCATGAAGGCTCAGCTACCTCCAAACTACTAGACAAGTTACAACTCCCAACAGAAATGCCCATCAAGAGAAATTCTTCTACCAGAGAATCCACCGAGAGGTTAAAAATCTTAGTTGTCTTTCTACTCAAGGCGTCGGCTATAACATTGGCTTTGCCCGGATGGTACTGGATCTCAAAATCATAATCAGCAATGTACTCTAACCATCTTCGCTGGCACAGATTCAACTCCCTTTGAGTGAAAATGTATTTCAAACTCTTGTTATCTGTGTAAATCTTGCATAATGTGTCATACAGCAAGTGCCTCCACAGCTTTAGCGCATAAATAACTGCCGCAAATTCAAAATCATGCGTAGGGTAATTTCTTTCATGGATCTTTAACTGTCTCGACCCATACGCTATTACTTTGCCCTCTTGCATCAGCACACAACCAAGCCCAACGTGCGATGGTCCACATACACGACATATTCCAACCCTTCAGTAGGTAGAGACAAAATTTGAGCAGTGCACAATCTCTTCTTTAATTCCAGAAAAGCTTCCTCGCACTTATCGCTCCAAACAAAAGTTGTGTTCTTCTGCGTCAGTTTAGTCAGTGGTGTAGACAACGTAGAGAAACCCTCTACAAATCTTCTATAATAGCAAGCCAACCCTAGGAAGATCCTTATCACCTTGGGCATGGTTGGCCTATTCCAATCCATAACAGCAGCTATCTTCTAAGGGTCAATTGAAATTCCATCTTTATTTACTACATGACCCAAGAACGAAACCTAAGGCAACAAAAACTCACACTTGCTCAGCTTAGCAAATAGCTTATGGTCCCTCAAGGCAGACAAAACTAAATGCAAGTGCTAGGCATGCTAATCAGCACTGCGGGAATACACCAAAACATCGTTTATAAACACGACCACGAAACGGTCCAGAAAATACTTGAACACGTGGTTCATCATATTAATAAAGGCATAGGGAGCATTGGTCAAACCAAAGGACATTACCAAAAACTCAAAATTTCAATGCCTGGAATGGAAAGCATTCCGTGGGATATCCTTCACACGAATCCTTAATTGGTGGTAGCCCGAACGAAGGTCAATATTTGAAAATACTATGCTACCGCGCAGTTGATCAAACAAATCATCTATTCTCGGTAAAGGATACCTGTTCTTAATGGTGACTTTATTCAGCTCCCTATAATCGATGCATGGCCTCATAGATCCATCCTTTTTCTTCACAAACAAAATGGGAGCACCCCAAGGCGAAGAACTTGGCCTAATAAAACCATTCAGGAGCAACTCATCAAACTGAGTACGCAAATCCTCCAACTCACGCAGTGTCATTCGGTACGGCGCCTTAGCAATAGGATGGGTACCCGACTCCAGATCTATGACAAACTCAACGTCCTTCTCAGGCAGAAGACCAGGAAGATTAGCTTAAAAAACATTCGGACACTCACGCACCATCGGAATCTCCTCTACACTCCGCAAGCTAACAACAGTTTCCAAAACTGAAATCAAACAAGCAAAACATCTGGAATCTAAAAGCTTCCGAGCACATACCGTAGAAATATTCGGAGAAACTTGGCGCGGATATCTGTAAACACTCCTGGGTTGACCGCTATCCATCTTGAAGTCCAAGCGCTTAACCTTGCACTGGATTACAGCAACATATTTGGACGACAAGTCCATGTCAGAGATCACATAAAAGTCTTCCAGGTCTATCACCTTCAAATCAACAACTGCGAGAAAATCCCCTAACAGAATCGAACAACTCTGAATAACTTTGTCCGATACCACAGAATCACCAGAAGGAAACTTGACACAAAACATGTCACCCACCCGGACGGGAGTCAAACGATGATGCTCTACGAAGGCCCTAGCCACAAATGAGTGGGTAGCACCGGAATCGAAAAAAACACGCGCCCAGCAGTTTTTTAGCTTAAATTTCTCTATAAAAAGCTTACATAACTAATCGAACAATATCAAAACTCTAGCTATGAGATAAAAAGCAACAAATCTAGGTTAGAAACTAACCTGAAATCACTTGAGTAGATGTCTGGGCTACCTCCAGAGACAACACAGTTAGCTTTCCCTTCCCTTTGTCTACAGGCTGCGGCGGTGGCAAGGCCCAATGCGGAATGCCTGCAGCGTAGGCTGAGACTACAGGCACTTTGACTTGATGTGACCTATCTGCACTAGAATTAGACTCTAACCTTATCCCAATAGTGGGAAGCATCATGCCCCTTCCGTTTGCACGAAGTACAAACCAACTCTCCCTTAGGAGCACCCTTGATCGCATGAACTTGCTCCTGCCTCTGAGCTCCTATCCTCTTAAAACATTTCTCAAACGGGTGGCCTGGTCGGCCATAGAAACTACAAATTTCTATGCTCCTCTTCCTCAAAGTAGGACCGCATTCCTGGGAACTCTTACTCTCACTAGTCTTCCTCTTATCCTTTCTCATTTGTTGATCTCGGTTCTTGGCATTGTCGATCGCCTCAACCTTAAGAGCTGCTTCGACTGCTCCAGCATAACTCTCCGACCCATAATCACTGGCTAGCTACTGGATGTCACTCCTTAGACCACCCAAAAATCGTTTAACTCTGCTGGCTTCAAATATTACCAAATCAGGAGCAAACTGGCTTAGCTTGCTAAACTCAATCTCGTACTCACTAACCGTGAGTTGTCTTTGCTTCAAATGAAGGAAATCATTCATCAGATGATCTCGCTCGACCGATGGCAGAAACATCTTTAGTAGTAACACCATGAAGGCTTCTCAGGAACACCCATCCTTCAAATTTTCCTTCTCCCTTAGCCACTAACTCTTTGCCAAACCTTTGAGTTGATATGCAGCAACCATCACTCTCTGGCTGTCAGAAACTCCCGAGTATGAAAACATCTCCTTGATTGTTATAATCCAATCATCCAACACCATGAAATCTTCCCTACCATCATAAGAAGGAGGTCTTAATCGCTGAAAATGCGAGATGAAGTTCATCTCTAGCAATAACACAACTAGGGGAACCAAAGGAGCAGGAGGAACTAGAACACCTTGACCCACGACCGGTTCCAGAACTCTAAGTGGCTACCCTGCCACAACAGTTAATAAGGATTGGATCTTTGACTGCATCTCCAACATTTGCCTAGATAAATCTCCATTGCTCTGTCGCAATCCTTCTATCACGGCCTCATTTTGAGCACCAGACAACTCGCCCTCTGACTGGGGAGTCGACCTCGTTGTAGTACGTCTCTACATTCTAATAATTGCAATAAGCAACTAGTCAAAACCTAGTTTAACTACTAGAACCAAACAACCTAGTATAGACTAAACACACATATATACTTGCTCTTGCTGCTAACTTGCTCTTGGAATTTTATAAATTATTAAATGCTTAAACCTAGGATGATATACTATCATCCTATTAACTCTTCTGCATAGTCCATGAATGCATGAATTTTCATTCTTATTACTTTAAAACCATGTGTGTACATATGTCATCATGTATACCTTTAGCATGGCACATGTGTTAATGCTATGTTATGTTATGCATGTTGTGTTATGCATTGTAATAAAGGCCTTAATGCATATTATGAGTGGCGTACACATGAAATGTTATGCATCCCATACTACATAACATCGCATGCAATGAAAAAGTAAAACGTGTTAATGGGCATCCATGTGATGATAGTTATGCATCTCATACTACATAACCGTCACATGTTGCCACCTATGGTGGATCCATATACAAATACATATTATGCATCCCATACTACATAATATGACCAGTATACTTCTTATCATGCTTATGAGTGTAGTGTTCATGCTTCAACCAAGACGTACTGATGACACATCGGTGTGTGTATGAAATGACACTAAACAACTAATACTAACTAGAGCTGGTTGCCTGACCAATTATCAAACAACCCATCCCTCTGATACCAACTGTCACAACCCATATTTTCTCAACATCTAAGTTATATCAGAGCAAGAGAAAATATGTGTTGTGATGCCACGCCGTGCAGGGGATAACTGCAGGTGCTCAGGCAAAACTCCAAACTCTACAGTTTATATGAAATCCATAGGTTATTAAGTAAAAACCAGCTTAAATTGAATGGTCGTATCCCTCGGCACAGTGGATCAACTAGTCTACGAGTAAAATTATATTTATACGTTGCGGAAAATACTTTGGTTATGTTGATTAATACCCTACATGAGTATAAACATCCCCAAAGGTCAACTCATGGCATGCAAGACTCTAGATTTATTGTAAGTATGAAAATAGTCTTTATGTTAGCTAAGAAATAGTATTTTAGTTTTAGGAACATGAGATGTATGAAATACTAGTAGTAATGCTTTTATAAGTGAAAATACCTAACATGCAACCGAGCATAAAATATTCCCAGAGAGCAAGTAAAAATAACCACAAAAGGTAAAACTAGCAGCTTAGCGAAGTATTCAGTAATTCAAAAGAAAACCACCAGTGGGCATCAACAAACTGACACGAACCCACTGGTCAGTATGTTTGTTTGTACTAACAATAAAACAACAAGGAACTACTTCTCAAGTTATAGGAAACCTCTGCAACAATGCACTCCACTAACAAACACCAAACCTAGCTGCTCAACCGGCTACTGTCCTGAACCTGAGGCATTCAAAGAAAGAACAGCTCAGCAAGAAAAATACAAGTGGTAAACAAAACTGTCAGTAAACAAGGGAGTAGTAAGATTACTAATCCAAACATGAATAGTTGTCAAAACACAGCAAACTAACAAGAAATTAAGAACGAAAGAATTAACTTATAACGTTAAAAAGTAATGAAATTTGCACCAAGTGCAATCGGAGTCATACTCCAAGAAGATCTGCGAGATCATGCAGAAATAGCATAAGTTTAATCCTCAAGACGAGGCAAAGGCTCAATAAACACATGAATCATTAACACCATAACGAAACCAGATCTGAGTCAGGACCAACCAGTCAAACCTGAACTAACAGACTCAAACGTATCAAAAACGAGATAGCGGTGGTGGCCATCTGGTCCAACACAACCCAACAGCCCAAAAAAACAAGACCCAAACATGCTCGGGTGTAATGATTCACGAAACTAAGCCAACCAACCCAAACCCCATATCGCAAATACCCATAAAGCCCAAACTCGACAAATTCAGCAGAAACCCAACGATTCTAACTTGGCAAAACTAAGCCTTTAGAGATACATGTCAAATCGGTGAAAGGACACAAATCTAAGGGAAAAAGCGTCGAGTACACTCGACGCCGCGTCGATTGCAGTCAACGCATTCGATGTCATAACTCAGCACAGTAGTAAGAACAGGCGATGGAGGTTAGTGAGTTCAGCTCACTCAACCTTTTTCCACTTAGCTGCCAAAATCAGATGACGGTGTTGAGTGAGTTCAGCTCACTCAACGCTGTCAATGCTTTAACACTTAGCTTGTAGAGTTAAACCGACGACATTGAGTGAGTTTAGCTCACTCAACGCTGTCAACGCTTTACTATCTAAGAGACAGCATTGAGTGAGTTCAGCTCACTTAACGCTGTCAATGCTTTACACTTAGCTTAAACAGACTTAAGAGACGGCGTTGAGTGAGTTCAGCTCACTCAATGTTGTCGACTTTGCTGATCAAAGAGCTCACTCAACGCTGTCAACGCTTTTGACTTAGCTTCTAGAATTTACAAAATGGCATTGAGTGTGTTAAGCTCACTCAATGCCGCGTTGAGTGAGTACCACTCACTCAACGCTTTTAACTTAGCTTCTCAAACTACTTAGCAAGGCGTTGAGTGCATTCAACACACTCAATGCTTTTATACTTAGGCCAAAAACTGAACTTCTACCCTAAGATTTCACTCAACGCTTAAGGCTATTTACACTCAGCTCCACTCAAAGCTTCTAGGCACGAACCTGCCCGAGGGTTATCACCCCCAACAGTCCTATACTAACTATTACTGACTAAATCTAATCGGCCAAAATGCAAAAAATTTCCTTATTTACTTGGACTAACCGATGGCTGAATATAGTTTAGACCGAGTTCCATGAAGATGAATTCAGACAGACCAACAAACATATCCCAACGTGTTTGTCTAGGCTAGCAGTCATTGGAGATAAATTTATTAAGGCTAACTTCCCAATTTGACAAAGCGTACTTGACCTAATAGGAATTTCTACATAAGCAGCAGGCCGTCCTTTGCCAAAACCCACAGTACTCTTAAGATCTAAGAAGAAAAGGCAGTAAAACCGAAAGAAACACAAAGAGGCAAACTTGGCAAGGATGAGAAAAACACCACTAGCCCCAAGATCTATAGGAAATCATTTTGACATGGAGGAAAATCCTAATCTAGTCCAAACATTCTGTACCGGGAGGAAATCAAGAAAAAAAGAAAAAGAAAAGAAGAACAAACAAGGGGAAAATCACCACTTGCCTCAAATCACCCGACATCTGGCCAAGCAACGCCCCACCTCACAGATCCGGCCGCAAGAACACTTAAGCAACAAAACTTGAAACTTTTGAGAGGAAAATAGGGTAAAACCTGCATACCTAGACCTCTAAAAATCCAAGAAACTTGAAAAACTTACCGTAGAAACGTAGTTCTAGGCGAGATCTACCCGGGTCCACTCTCCAAAGACGAAACTGAGCACCAAAGCTCCAGAAATCAGTGGCTGAAGGCTTAGGAATGTCGTTGCTCTCGTTCTTTTGTAACAGGTCGACGGTTTCACGAGGGAGACAATGAATAGGGTTTTGATGCGATGGGTTTCTATTTATACTTCTTTATCTGATTATTATAATAGAATATCTTAATTAAATAAAATGTCAAAACGACCCGAAAACCAAACTTACTCGGAATTTTACGATAATTACACCATAGCTAAATACCGACGCTACGAATCCAACGGCAATCTCGAAATTGAAATCCGACTAACCAATCTTGGGTAAAAACCTCCTGAAGCCAAAACACAAGCATCACCAAAAGGCTCCACCGAGTCACCAAAACATACCGGGCTCGCTAGGAAATCTTGCAAACAAGTTAAACCCAGCCACACACAGAAAAACTCAAGAGCTAAAACCCATGCTCTAACAACGGCACATGTAGGTTTTACACGCTATGATCGGCCTTAACACGCTTGCATGTAAAACATTTAGACACAAACCTGGCTATATCACCCTTCATTCCTAACCACTAAACAATCTGCTTTAGGTCTTGATACATCATTGTAGAACCTGGGTGGTAGGCAACACTAGAACCGTGCGCCTCACTACACAACTTAAATCGAATGTCCTCAATAGCAGGGACACAAAATCTGGGTCGGTACTTCAAGGTACCCGCATCATCGATCGAAAAATCTGGTAACTCCCCTTTCTCGGTTCTCTTGTAAAGGTACAACAAATCAGGATCTTCCATCTGATGCAATCTTTTGAGTGCAATCCATGAAGGCTCGGCTACCTCCAAACTACTTGACGAGTTACAACTTCCAACAGAAATGTTCATCATTAAAAACTCCTCAACCAGAGAATCCACAGAAAGATTAAAAATCTTAGTTGTCTTCCTACTCAAGGCATCGGCTAAGACATTAGCTTTGCCTGGATGGTACTGGATCTCGACATCATAATCTGCTACATACTCTAACCATCTCCGCTGGCGCATATTCAACTCCCTTTGAGTGAAAACATATTTTAAACTCTTGTGATTGGTGTAAATCTTACACAACACACCATACGATAGATGCCTCCAAAATTTTAGTGCATAAATTACAGCTGCAAACTCCAAATCATGCGTAGGATAGTTCTTGTCATGATTCTTTAACTGTCTAGACCGATACGCAATTGTCTTTCCTTCTTGCATAAGTACACAACCAACTCCAACGTGCGATGCATCTACATATACGGAATATTCTATTCCTTCCATAGTTAAGGTCAACACCGGAGCAGTGCACAGTCTCCTCTTCAATTCCATAAAAGCTTCCTCGCACTTATCACTCTAGACAAAAGCTGCATTCTTCTGCATTAGTTTAGTTAGTGGCGCAGACAACGTAGGGAAACCATCTACAAACATTTTATAATAGCCAACCAATCCTAGGAAGCTCCTTATCTCCTTGGGTGTGGTGGGCCTATTCCAATACATAACAGCAGCTATCTTCTTAGGGTCAACTGAAATTCCACCTTTATTTACCATATGACCTAAGAGAGAAACTCGAGGCAACCAAAAATCACACTTGCTCAGCTTAGCAAATAGATTATGGTCCCTCAAATCAGACAAAACTAAACTCAAGAGATGTCCATGCTCATCAGCACTGCGTGAATAAACTAGAACATCGTTTATAAATATGACCACAAAACGGTCCAGAAAATCCTTGAACACTCTGTTCATCATATCCATAAAGGCAGAGGGTGCATTCGTCAAATCAAAAGACATCACCAAGAATTCAAAATGTCCGTGCCAGGAACGGAAGGCAGCCCGTGGAATATCTGATTCACGGATCCTTAACTAATGGTAGCCTAAAAGAAGGTCAATCTTCGAAAACACAAAACTACCATGCAACTGATCAAACAAATCATCAATTCTCGGTAAAGGATATATGTTCTTGATGGTGACCTTGTTCATTTCTCTATAATCAATGCAAAGCCTCATTGATCCATCCTTTTTCTTCATAAACAGCACGGGGGCTCCCCAAGGTGAAGAACTCGGCCTAATAAATCCGCTTTGCAATAAATCATCCAGCTGGGTATGCAACTCCTCCAGCTCACGAGGGGCCATTCGGTACGGTGCCTTAGCAATAGGACGAGTACCCGTCTTCAAATCTATCACAAACTCTACATCTCTCTCAGGTAGAAGACCAGGAAGATTATCTGAGAAAACATTAGGAAACTCATGTACCACGGGGATCTCCTTTAAACACGACAAACCAACCTTGGTTTCCAAAACTGAAACCAAACAAGCAAAACATCCAGAATCTAAAAGCTTTTGAGCACATACTTCAAAAATAATCGGAGAACTCTGGAGCGGATAATCATAAACACTCATGGGTTAACTGTTGTCCATCTTGAAGTCCAAGCACTTAACCTTGCACTGGATAATAATATCATATCTAGACAACCAGTACATGCCTAATATCATATCGAAATCTTACAAGTCTATCACCTTCAATTCAGTAACCGTAAGAAAATCACCTAACAGAATCGGACAACTCTGAATTCCTTGGTCTGATACTACTGAATCACCAGAGGGAAACTTAACATAAAACGCATCGCCAACTTGATCCAGAGTCAGAAGATGATGCTTAACAAAGGTCCTAGCCACAAGTGAGTGGGTATCACCATAATCAAAAAGAACGTGTGCCCAACGGTTCTTTACCTTAAACCTCCCTATAAAAAATAATCGCTTATGCGACTAAGAGGACGAACATTGAACCTATAGATATGAATTAAAAGCTAAAACTATATTAGGATCTAACCTGAAATAAACTGAGTAAATTTTTGGGCTTCCTCAAGAGACACCACGTTCAGCTTCCCCTTTCCCTTGTCCAAAAGTTGTGGCGGTGGCAAAGCCTGAAGTGGAACTAGTTGCAACAGGGGCTGAGCATGCGGGCACTTCGACTTGAAATGCCCTTTCTGTCCGCACAGAAAGCAGCCCCTTTCCTTACCCTAACAGTGGGCAGCATCGTGCCCCCTTCATTTGCATGAAGTACAAACCAAATCTCCCTTAGGAGCGCCCTAAATCGCATGAACTTGCTCCCACTTCTGAGCTCCTATTCTTTTGAAACATTTCTCGAACGGATGGACCGGCCGACCACAAAAACCACATATTTCTTTGCTTATCTTTCTTGAGACAGTACCGGATACCTGAGTACTCTTGCCCTCATTAGATTTTCTTTTATCCTTTCTCATTTGTTGACCTCGGTTCTTGTCATTATCGATCGCCTCAACCTTCAAAGCAGCCTCTACCACTTCAGCATAACTTGTTGATCTATATGCACTAGCTATCTTCTGGATGTCACTCCTTAGACAACCTAGAAAGTGCTTGACTCTACTGGCTTCAGAAACAACTAAATCCGGGGTGAATCAGCTCAGCTTGCTAAACTCTACCTCATACTCACTCATCGTGAGCTTCCTCTGCTTTAAGTGCAGGAATTCATTCAACAAACGGTCTTGCTCGACCGATGGCAAAAAATTCTTCAGCAAAAGCTCCTGGAAGGCTACCCATGAGCATCAATCCTTCAATTCTTCCTTTTCTCTCAGCCACCAACTCTTTACAAGTCCCTTGAGTTGATAAGCAGCGACCATCACTCTCTAGTCCGCTGAAACTCTAGAGTAAGAGAACATCTCCTCGGTGGCTATAATCTAGTCGTCCAAAGCCATGAAGTCTGCCCTACCATCATAGGTAGGGGGTCCTAATCGCTGGAAATGTGAGATGAAGTTCATCTCTGGTGGCAGCACAGCTGGGGGCACCAGAGGAGCAGGAGAAAATGTAACACCTTGATCCATAGCTGGGTCCTGAACTCTAAGCAGATGTCCTGCAATTACAGTCAACAAGGCTTGGATCTGCGACTGCATCTCCAACATTTGCCTAGACAAAGCTTCTTACTTTATCGCAGTCCTTCTATCACGGCCTCATTCTGAGCACCAAATGACTCACCCTCTGATTGGGGAGTCGACCTCATCGTAGGACGTCTCAACATCCTAATATCATAATTAACAACTAATCAAAACCTAGCTTACCGCTAGAACTCTCTTTGTTCAGACAAAACATGTACGACTACTTGCTTAAGCTGCTAACTTTCTCTAGGGATAGTATTAATTAATGATATCATGTCTAAACTTAAGATGATATACCATCATCCTATTGACTCATGTGCATAAACCATGAATGCATGAATTTGTATTCTTTTGACTCAAAACCATATGTGTATATATGTCATCTTATAAATCTTTAGCTTGGCATGTGTGTTGATGTTATGTTATGTTATGCATGTTGTGTTATGCATTCTATAAAAGGCCTTAGTGCATGTTATGAGCAGCGTACACGTGAAATATTATGCATCTCATACTACATAATATTGCATGAAATGAAAAAGTAAAACGTGCTAATGGGCACCCATGTGATGATGGTTATGCATCCCATACTACATAACCGTCACATGTTGCCACCTATGGTGGATCCATATATAAACACATATTATGCATCCCATACTACATAATATGCCCTGTATACTTCTTATCATATTATGAGTGTAGTGTTCATGCTTCAGCCAAGATGTACTGATGACACATCGGTGTGTGTATGAAATGACACTAGACAACAAACACTAACTAGAGACGGTTGTTCGCCAATTATCTAACAACCCATCCATCTGATACCAACTGTCACAACCCGAATTTTCTCAATATTTAAGTTATATAAGAGTAAGAGAAAATATGCGTCGTGATGCCACGTCGTGCAAAGTATAACTGTAGGCGCTCAGGCAAGACTCCAAGCTCTAGAGTTTATATGAAATCCATAAGTTATGAAGTAAAAACTAGTTTAAGTTTAGATGGTTGTATCCCTCGGCATAGTGAATCAGCTAGTCCACAAGTAAAAGTATAGTTATACGCTACGAAAATACTTTGATTATGTTGGATTAACATCCTACACGAGCATAAACATCCCCGAAGGACAACTCGCAGTATGCAAGACTCTAAATTTAGTATAACTATAGAAATAGTCTTTACGTTAGTTAGAAAATAGCATTTTAGTTTTAGAAAGATGACATGCATGAAATACTAGTAGTAATGCTTTTATAAGTTAAAATACCTAACATGCAACCTAGCATAAACATTCCCAGAGAGCAAGTAAATACAACCACAAAACAGGCAAACTAGGCAGCTTAGCAAAGTAATTAGCACTTCAAAAGAAAACCCACACTGGACGTCAACAACCTGACACGAACCCATTGGAGAGCATGTATGTCTGTACTAATATGAAAGCAACAAAACACTATCTCACTACTGTGAGGAAAACCTCTGCAAAATAGCAGTCCACTAGCAAACTTCCAAACCTAGCTGCTCACCCGGCTATTGCCCTGAACCCGAGGCATTCCAAAAAAAGAACACCTCAGCAAGAAAATACAAGTGGCAATAGAATTCAATCAATAAACAATAAAATGTCAAAAGGGTTACCAACCCATGACTAGATTATTATAAGGAATCATCAACATTTAAGCCCAAGGAAAAAGGAAAGAAGGACCTCATAAAGATAAAATATCCCAAGTTGCACCAAGTGCTAAAAGGATCAAGGATTAAATAACATAAGCATAAATACGTGCATAAATGAAAAGAAATTGGTCAATTCATCATTTGAGAGCAAAAACATCGGCCAAGTCTGGCACAAGCAGTGGGATGGACCTACCCAACACACCACGGTGGAAGGGACCTACCCAACACACCAATAGTAAAGCTTCATTGGGCCCAAGAAAAAGTGGTTGCATGCTTCGACACACCCAAAACCGGGGAAAACTAGTACATGGGTAAAAGGGACCAACCCAACACACCAGCAGTTGCAACACACTGTGGAAGGGACCTGCCTAACACACCAGCAACTACCAACCAACATAGGGTAAAGGTGCATAAAACCGGGCACCAAAGTCCCTAACATCCAAGCACCGGTAAAACTTCAACCAACCACTGATTTATTCTGCTAAAATGAGGAAGAAAACCCCAAATTCACCCTGAGGCCCATTCCCAAGGAATCAGACAAGAATCGGAGAAAAAAAATTCTAAATCCACGGAAATGCGCCGAGTATACTCGATGCTGAGTCGAGTGCAGTCAACGCACTCGACGCCATCCAGCTAAACTCAGCGAAAAACCAAACCACTCAACTCCACGTTGAGTCCACTCAACGGCGCATTGAGTTCACTCAACACTATCGATGCTTTTTGAATAAGACTAAGAATTTCCTACATGGCGAGGCTTCACTCAACGCCGCGTTGATTGAATACCACTCACTCAACGCTTTCTTACTTAGACAGCAAATTAAGCAATGGCGTTGAGTGTCTTCAACACACTCAATGCCGCATTGAGTGAAGTCAGCTCACTCAACGCTTTTACACATAGGCTAAAAACTGAACTTCGGGATAGGACCACACTCAATGCCTAAACCTGCTCGATGAAAATAGCTTAAGTCTAAGGCTTAGTTCGACGAATTTGCCTTCTCAGTTTGACGAATTGAACCTTCTCAGTTCAACGAATTAGTGTTCGACGAATTAGCGTTCCCAGTTCGACGAATTGAACCTTCTCAGTTTGACGAATTAGACCTTCACAGCTCGACGAATTAGCGTTCGATGAATAGCGTTCGACGAATTAACCTACAGTCTAAGACTCAATTCGACGAATATGCTTAGGTATAATACTCCAATTTTACTAATTTAACCGTACTCCTACAGATAATTGCCGAAATATACTTGGACAATTCTCAGCCTATAGTTGATGACTCCAACCACTCATAATCGACGAAGTTAAGATTTTACAGCAACTAATTCGACGGATTAATCTTACCAAGAACCATAATTGACAACACTTAATCCCTCATATACAATGAATTAAACCAGGTTTAACTGACATAAAAATCGGCGGGTTAGAACATCTTAACAGCCATAAAATTAATGGATTTACTTTCCTATAGTCATATAATCGACCAACTATCTTGTCCAGATTTTTCCCAAATTCAGCAATTACTTGGTAAACTCCTACAGGACTAATTAGGTTGAACTTGGACGAGAAACTATACCATAAAGTTGATCGACAATGGTCGGATCTAACCCTACTCCCAAAAAACTACAAAGGGAAGAACAGTATAAAAAAATATTTAAGGAAAAGACAAGCTTGGCAAGGGGAAGAAGTCACCACTTGCCTCAAATCGCCGAATCCAGCCACGTAAATGCTCCTCCTCAAGGATCTGGCCGCAAGAACACCTTCGTTGAAACGTAAATCTAGGTGAGAGCTATCCGGATCTACTCTCCAAAGATGATTTCGAGCACCGACACTCCAAAATCGATGGCCAAAAGCTTAGAAGAGACCGTCGCTCTCTCCCTTCCCGTAACAACCGATGGTTTCAAGAAGAAGACAATGAATAGGGTTTGTCTATTCATAAGGCTATTTATACTTAGAAATATAAGTATTACAATAAAAGTTTATTATTAAATAATGGTCCAAATGACCCAAAATTCGTGCCAACATGGATTTCTATGAAAATCACATTGTAGCTAAATACTGACGCAACGAACCAAACGGCACAGTCGAAATTAAGATTCGACGAACCAAACTCGGGCAAAAAAACCTCCCGAAGACAAAACACAAGCATTCCAAAAGAGGTTCCACCGAGTCACCAAAACAGACCCGTCTCGCTAGGGAATCTTGCAAACAGGCTAAACTCAGCCACACACAGAGAAACCTAAGAGCTAAAACCACGCTGTAACAATGGAATATGCCGAAAACATGTCAATGTAACGCCCTGACGTGATAAACATGTCAGTTAGCGAGTTAAACCAAATATCGAAAAATCATGGGCATTACAATGATCTTGACGAATCGTCAAGAGCACTCGACAAATGGATTTGGCAAATTTTGTACTTATTTTCTTGATTATTCACGACCTGGAGAAAGGTATGGTATATCGTATCTTGTATAGAACGGTGAAAAAGTCTTTTAAAAGTATTATTTTTATATTATAACCAAGCATAGTCCAATAGGAGAGCGACATATAGCATGTTAGTCATTCAAAGGCATGGGAGCCATTAATTCTTGGTCAACCTAGCCGAACTTTATAATAAGGAAAGAATTCTTCTTCGCTTCATCTGATGGTTGCTCCTCCTTGAATGAACGAATGAACAAAACAGAACATCGAAAGCCGAACACACCATACCGCCAAGAAGAAGAACCCGATCCATGATCAGGAATTTGGTGAGCTTCCTACCCTCTCCCTTGGTGCTAGATCTTTAGATCAGAAATTAGGAGAGACGTTAGCTCAAGAGAGTTTGACATTGGGAGTATAATGGAGTTTCTTAGGAGATGGCCATGCTAGAACTTTCATTCTAGGGCGTCGATCTCCACAGAATTATCTTCAATCACTTCCTCTCTTCAATACGAAGGTGACAGACTTGATTTCGTGTAGAACGGTGGTCTATTAAGGGAGAAAAGGATGTAAGAAGCTAAAGCCCTCTTGTATGTTGGCTGGAGGAAGAACATGAATAGTATAGTCATCTGACTTTAAGTTTCATGCAGAAAATTACTTCAAATACGTAGACATAAATCTGTCGTGTGTGTTGTGAAGGACTTCAAGCCTATTTTTAGGAATGATCCAGTCAGATTCAAATCTCGGACTCAGCATAAAAGTTGTAGACCTTGGAAATACCTTTCCAACGAGTAGTTGAACATTTATTGGGGAGAAATATAGCTCCTAAAAGTGAATTCGAAGTTGCTGCTCTGAAAATAATTAAACTGTAATTACATGACAGAATCTATCCAGATCTGCATTGCTGGGTTCAAACCCGATTTCAGGCTTGATAGAATTAGTTCTAGACCTAGGTATTTACAGGAAAGTTGTAGGCCTTGGAAATACCTTTCTGGTATGGGGTTAAACTTGACATTTGGAGGTCTATAGCTCCAAGAAATCCAGTTTCCGTAAGTTGTGTTGTAAATGTGCATATTTCAATAACTCATGAATTTCTCTAAAACTGTTTAAGGGAAGCTTGGGAAATACTGATAGATAAATGCTTGATGACAATATGGACTTCCCTTTTTAGTTTCATAATTTTCATATATATATATATATATACTTGATGAGAACTGCCAATAATATGTTGTAAATTATTTGGTCGTGAATGGTTGTCATGATGATTTGAAGGAGAAGAAATTTAGTGTAAATGCTCATGATGTTAACCAGGACACAGGGAAGAAATATTCAGGGGATTTGGGTTGTCTAAACCACTGAACTAATCACTTGTTCGAGGACTTGTTGATGATGATAGGATATGTTATATCCTAGGTGGTATTGTATAAGGATGCGGTTGGATGTCCTTGGAAGCTTCTTGGCTCGTTGGTACTGCAGGACTGCATGAGTGTATGTTAATACATAGTTGTTGACTAACCCTGAGTTGAGGATTACTTGTAGTAGGTATTTGGGCTTATCGATCATCACACTTATGGAAGCTGGCAGATAGACTTTGGTTGGTTGGGCTGGGTTCTTTGGTTCTTTCTTCCCAAAGACATTTTTGTGTCGGTGAGCCAGTTGGGTTAGGCTCTTTGGTGTTTACTTCTCGAAGACCCCTTTTGTGATGTTTTAGGCTACTTGGGCTAGGTTATTGGTGCTCATCTACCCAAGACCCCTTCTGTGTTGTAGTATGCAGGAGCTCCAGTGTTGGTGTTGTTAACATTGAGGCATATGGAGGCCTGGGCCTAGTAGTGTGAATGTTTGCCTAGTAGTGAAGATGCTCGCTCCACTATCCCCATTTGGACACAAAGGGTGATGTCAGAGAGGGTCGCTACCTCTCGAAAAGTGGGAACTAAGGTCTATGTCGACATAACAAACAGTGTGTGTGTGTAAGCAAGGGTGTGTCATCATATAATCATTGCATTACATTGTATTGCATTGCACTGCATAAGATCCTCATCATATAAATTAGTATGAGCTCTTTTAGATGATGAGTTACTTTTACTGTACAAGACCCTTATCTTATAAGCTTGTTTAGGCATCCTCATAAGTTAAGTTCAATTCATTTCTTACAATTCTGTTGATTGTTTAAATGCTAGTATAACTTTACTTTATACTCTTAAGTTGCTCCTTGTAAATATTTGTCTTCTTACTGAACAGATAATATAGGATAACTGTCTGATTATGAACACAACAAGTCACTTGCTTATTATACTACTGTATATATTGCATCCCCTCTTTCTTCCTTCCTCCCAGTGCTTATGAGTCGTCGGGGTGAGAGGATGTGAAGCCACTTAGTCTTTATAACTAACAGTTGTTACACCCACTTTTTTTAGGAGGACACACCACCAAAGGAGTAGCATCAACACCCCATAAAGGATGGCAGCCAGGTCGAGGGGATAGGTCTTGATATTACGATACCTTATCTCCCCTAGTGGCAAATGTCAGCATTTTTAAGCATCTTGTTGTATCCCTTCAGGCAAATGCTTGTACTCTGATATTACAGGAGCAGGTGTGGCTTCCTGTTCTGATGTACTAATTTTGGACATTTACTTTTGTGGATCATTACTTCTATGTCCTTCTCTTTTGTCGACAAGTGATATTGTAAATTGGTCGGGAGAATAGGCAACTTGTGATATAGATTAGCCCGTCTGTTGGATCTACCTCAAGGCGGTTGTTCTGGGAATAAGACTCCCATCAGTCGTGCCTTGTGTTCCAAGAGGGGGGTTTACAATTGATATCAGATTGCACTGATCCTACGATAAGAAGTCATTGAACAGTGGTGTTACCCCCGCTCGATTATTCAGTTTGCGGATAAACTGGAATAGTAGAAGTAGTGGTATGCCCATTTTTGTTTCACACTAAGTAGGTCCACTTGTTGTCCTAAGTTAGCCAACCTAATCCTAAATTCATCCTTTATGTATAGATCTCGGTGCATACAAAGCCAATGACGGGCATTCTTGTTCCTCTGATCCCTAGTCCCTTCCAACAATTTGAGTTGGGGCATATTCTAACTATGATTTTAGATGCCTTCAGGTCTCAGCAGGTCCTGGTGTAGCAGCAGGCCCCGAGCTTCAATTGTCTGAGCACCTTTCAAGCTCTTTCTCCACATACTTATCATGGGACTAAGTCGGCTATTTGCACGGAGGAGTGGTTGGATTCTGTGAAGGAGTTGATGGTCAGAATCTGATGTACAGCCAGCATGACAGTCACCTTAGTTGTATTCATTCTAGAATCACACGCCAAGAGGTAGTGGAAGTCTCTTATGGGCTCCACTTTTTAAGGATGCATTTACACCGACATTATTTAGAATGATTTCTTTGATGCCTTCCAAGAGCATTTTGTTCCCTCTACTGCTCGCGATGAACTCAAGGAAAGGCTCCTACTGCAAAAATAGGGATCTAAATAAGTTGTGGAGTACCAACGGGAATTTCAGCACTTTGCCAGGTTTGCTGACTACTATGACTTGGATGATCACGATTATACAAAGCGATTCTATAAGGGTTTGCGAGACCCCTGAAGGCAGGCTCTTTTGTTTATAGCTGACTCGAGGCTTGCTCATGTTATAGACATGGCAAAAAGATTGGAGGCGGACCATCTTAGGGTCTACGCTAGTGGGAAGAGACCAGCAATAAGTTTAATAGAGGTAGGGCCTTATAGGAGGAGGCAGCTTGTCAGAGGTAGAGGTGGAAACAAAGGAGGAGGCGGCAGACGTTTCAATCAGAATTTTAGAATGGAGCATCTAGCCCCACAGTTAGCACTACTCCCATCCCAATAGACTCAGGCATATTGGCAGTCCAGGGAGAACTTCAGGGAAGGTTGCTTCCATTGCCACCAACTAGGCCACATTCAGTGCTTTTGCCCACAGCTGTTTCAGAATGTTCCAAATCGTCTTGTATTCCCTCCAGCATCTCAGTGAGGACAAGGATGTGTTCTAGGACAAGGACCACAAGGTGAAACTCTGGACCTTCTTGAGAGCCGGTGTTCACTTTGGATATGACTCAGGAACGGGACCCGTAGGATATCAATGTAGGTATCTCGTAGTCAAACTTATTATGATATGCTTATAAACAGTCGTCACTGGCATGCCTGAGATTGTGCTAAAAATCTAGTCTTGAAATTATTATAACTTAACATTTGGGCATCGTGACTGTTAGTGGGAGACATGCCCACACTTTATTTGATACCAGTGCCACCTATTTATTCATCTCGATGGGCTTCGTGGAGGATCTAAATGGTGTGCAACATCTCACTGGAGTCACTTGGAGAGTACGCCATCCAGAAGGCTCCGAGATGACTTCATCCGCCAAGTATGACTTGGATGTATACATTGGAGGAAAGCTTTTCGAGACCCCTGCGGCAATTTTGGAGATGCTAAAGTTTGTTCTTATTTTGGGCATGACATGGCTGGATTGGCATCATGACAGGATTGATTGTGCGGCAAAGAAGATCACCTTGAGACATGTAAATTCAGAGATCATTTTTCAAGGTATTAGATTCGCACCCCAAATTTTATTAAATTTAATTCAGGACATTAAGGCCCATAAGCAAGGGGATGAGGTGTTCATGATATGTTTTGAGCTGAAAGAGATGGAGGTTAGCATGAAGGATGTACTAGTGGTGCGGAATTTTCCTGAGGTTTTTCCAGAAAAACTACCTGGTTTACCCCCGCCTAGGGATGTATACTTCCAGATTAGGCTAGTATGGGGTTCCAAGCTCATCTCTTGTACCCCATACAGGATGGACCCAAAAGAACTAATAGAGTTTATGGTTCAGTTGTAAAAGTTAGTGGAATTAAGGTTTGTTCGAGCCAGTTCATCACCCTGGGGATCCCCTGTTTTGTTCATTAAAAAGAAGGATGGATCACTGCGATTGTGTATAGACTATCGGGAGCTCAATCGATTGAATGTGCGGAACACCTATCCTTTGACCTGGATCAACGAGCTATTTGATCAGCTGGTGGGTGTGTATTGGTTCTCCAAGATAGATTTGTGATCGGGGTACTATCAGTTGAGGATACAGGAAGAAGACATCTAGAAAACAGCGTTTAGCTCAAGATACGACTTATACGAATTCACTATGATGTTGTTTGGACTCACAAATGCCCCTTCTGCATTCATGAGTCTGATGAATAGGGTGTTTGAGTTGTATTTGGATGCTTTTGTCATCATATTTAGTGATGACATTTTGGTCTACTCAAGGATAGAGGAGGAACATGCAGAGCACTTTGCCTTAGTTTTAAAGAAACTAAAGGAGCACTATTTGTTTGCTAAGTTCAGCAAATGTGAGTTTTGGCTTCAAGAAGTTGCTTTTTTGGACCATATTATTAATGGAGCTGGACTAGTAGTAGATCCGACCAAGGTATGTGTCATGAAGGAGTGGTCGCCTTTGAGGTCAACGACTGATGTGCGAAGTTTTCTTGGACTAACTCGGTATTATCACAAGTTTGTGGATGGATTTTTGAAGATCGTCCTTCACCTCATTGCTCTGACTAAGAAGTGTGTACCTTTTATGTCGCCACCCAAGTATGAAGATGCATTCCAAGAGCTAAAGGACCATCTTACCTCCACGTCAATCCTTGCCCTCCCATCAGGGAAGGAAGAATTCCAGATTTATAATGATGCATCCTATCAAGACATGGGGACAGTATTGATGCAGAACGAGCATTTGATCGTGTATGCTTCTAGATAACTTAAGAAGCACGAAGCTAACTACCCAGTGCATGACTTAGAGATGGGAGCAGTGGTCTTCGCTCTGAAGATTTGGAGGTACTATCTATATGGCTTCCACTGCGAGATCTTTTCAGATCATAAGAACTTGAAGTACATCCACACCTAGAAAGATCTGAACTTGAGGCAGCGGCGGTGGATGACGTCATTCGCTTGCACCTGTTTCCTTTTTCCCTAAAATCCAAATCAAAGGCTTGGTTGAAATCCCTTCCGCGGTGTTGTATCACCACTTGGGCCGAACTCCAGAGCGCTTCTTAACGAAGTACTTTTCTCTCGCAAAAACTACAAAGTTACGGGCAGATATTTCTTCGATCATTCAAAACAATCCCAAGTCTCTCTATGAGACTTGGAAATGATTTAAAGAATTCCTCTGCAGGTGCTCGCACCACGCGCTGCCAGCGTGGCTGTAGGTCCAAATTTTTTATGATGGCTTTCCGGAAGCAACCAACGGTCCGAGTCGAAAAGTGGATTGACAACCCACCACTCCAGCCAAGAACCACGTCTAGGCTTTCCTCCTATCGGTTTATTCTACTCTTTTTCTCATTGTGAAGTGTAATCTTTAGCTTGTAATGAACTTTAACTTGCTTTATTTGTCTATGAATGAAGTTTGTTTTGTATAGTTGCTTTCTTTAATTTATTACTTGACATGATCGGTACACTTGCCATGAAGTGCATCAGAAATAAATGCAATTGCATAGAGTAAACTAAGTTAACAAAAAAAGAAACTAAATTATAAGAAATGGAAAGGGGTAATCTCATACACACACACACACACTCTATATAAATTAAAGAAAGCAATAAAAACTACCTCACACACACACACACACATTCTACATAAATTTGAAGGAACAAAATAAAGACAAACAAAATAAAGCTTAACCTCATACACTCACACACACAAATTGAGAAAAACAAAGTGATCCAAAAATTAAAATAACAACTTTTCTACTCTTATAAATTCATTGAAATCAAGAAAAAGTGAAAGTAAAAATTAAAAGAACAAAAGTTTTACAAAGTTAAGACAAAATCAAAGTGATCCAAAAATTAAAACAACAATATATTCATTCTTATAACTTCATAAAAGTCATTAAAAAGTAGAAATAAAAATTAAAGGAACAAAAAGTTTACAAAATAAAAGAAAAACAAAGTTAAAATAAAATAAAAAAACACTTTAAATCCACCTTTATAAACCAATAAGAATGAATAAAAAGCATAAAAGCAAAACAAGGCTAAGGAAAAATGATCAGAAAGGCTATCATAAAAACACATAATCATAAGAGAAAACATAAAGCAAAACAAAGTAAAAAAGAACATTGAACAAAAAGAACAAGCTTACTCTCATACACCCACACACCCATAGAAAACAAGGAAAAATAAGAGATAAAAAAAGAAGAAAAGTGGGACACTCACATACAATCCATCAAGACATAAGGATAAAAAATAAAACCTATTTTATTAAGGAAAACATAGGGTTACAAAAGCTAAAAGAAACATTAAAGAGAGGGGGAGAAATATCCTTACATAGCAAGAAAGAGCACCCAAGCAGCCCACAAACAGTAATTTGGTCCAAAAAAAGTGAACCCATGGGTCTTACAGAAAATTTCTATTTATAGACAAAAAAACAAGATTACACACCCCAGTCACGGGCGTGACCGGGGGGCATGTAAGGTTGGCGTGCTGGAGAAGCCAAAAAATTAGTGACTGGTGGAGTTCTGGAATCTTCTAGAAATTTCACGTGGCGATCACGGGCGTGACCGAAGGTCACAAGCGTGTGGGGGGGGGGGCGTGACTGGACACCTGGGAGCTTGATGTCGGCAGCAACCAATTCTGAACTGGATTGAAACCTTGTCGACCGATACGAGTGTGTCGTGATGATACTGGCGTGTTCCAGTCGCTGTTTCATGGATTCACAGCAGGCATCAGTTTTTCACTAGCATTAAAGTGACACGCCTCAGTCACAGGTGTGACCGAAGGTCACGGGTATGTACAATGAAATTTTTAACATTTTCTGCAGAATTTTTAGGAGAAGAGAATAGAGCCAAGTTAGAAGGGAATATATAAAAAAACATTTTATTGAAGAAGAAAAGATAAAAACAACGAAAATAACCTAAAACGGCCTAAATCAAGTACTGTAAAATACGTATATTTACAACTCATCAAATACCCCATACTTAAGCTTTTGCTATTCCAGAGCAAAAGTTGGAGATAAATTTATAAGTAATTGAAATAATTTTAAATTTAGCTAACGTTTAAATTAATTGAAAGAGAGACACAAATAAAAATCAGGGGTATAAAGAAGTAAGTCTTAAATTATGAAAATGATTTAAATAGAGGAATTTTTTTTGGCAAAAAAGACTTCTTGATGTAACCAAATAGCAAGCAAAAATTGTAATCGTTAGTTAACAAAAATAGATTGGAATTATAGAAACTTTAGCTTATAAGAATTTTAAGGAAGTAATACAATTTAAAAATTATGCTCTCAAAAAGATTCTATATTAAGTTTAGAGTCATCGAATATGGCTAAGGGGGTTGTTTTGGTTTATGAAGAGGGCTTTGGTTTAGAGGTGAGGTATTATATATTTATTTTTTTTCTCAAACCTCTGATGAATTTTTCCTTGTAGGTGGATGTTTAGGAAAATGAATTTTCTTATTTTCCATGACATGTAATATTTTGGAACAACTTCAAATTAACCCAATGTATATATATATAGGAGTAATGAAATTTATTCTCTTATTCCGTACTATATAATCTTTTAAAAATATTGGATGCCTATATTTTCAGAATGAAATCTTATTCTCATTGACATAGGTTCTTTTAAGGATAAAAATTTAATCATGCCAAGTAAGACATGATAAATATGGGGAGATAGGTTTTTTCAAAAAGAAAACTAGATTTTAATTAAAAATTTTGAGAGCAAACTTTAATAAATTGAACGTTCATGTGTTTCTAAAAGCTTGAAGTAAAAATAATTGAAGCCTAAGATTGTTATTTCTAACATAATACACGTGTCTCTATTTTAGATAAATTAGAAGTAGTGCTGAAAAAAAGTCCCCTATCTTAAGTAAAAAAAACATAAGAAATTCTCTAAAACTTAACCCCGGATTTTTAAATCTATCAATCTCCATTTAATAAACGAATAGTAAATAAAGAATTAATAAAATTTGCTTATAAATAAACTCAAAAAAAGAGTTTTGGAGAGCAAAAATGTTAAGAATGGTATATTTGATTTTATTTGTTTCATAATAATTTTTTTGGAATTGTATAGAGTTATTATCTTTTTTTGTATTTTTGAGTTTATTTTTTAATATATACATACTAAAGAAAGAAAAAAATGAAAAAAGAATTTTTTTGAAAATTTTTGAGTTTTCTAAATTTTGTTGTGTTTTAAAATTTTTATCATATTATTTACAAGAAAGGAAAGAGAAAGAGAAGTTATTTACAAAGATGAGAGAGGGTAAAGAGAAAAGAATATTTACAAAATTATTTTATTTAAATATTTACAAAGTAAAAATATTTTTGGAATTTTTGTTTTATAAATTTTTTTTATTAAATTTTTTGATGATAAAACAAAAAAGATTTTTGAGTTTTAATTTTTTTGTATTTTTTTAAAATTTTTAACGAGTACAGAAAATAGAAGTGCAAAAAAAGAAAATACAAAAACACCCTCATACTTAATTCCAACATTGTCCCCAATGTTGCAAGATAAGTATAAGGAACAAAAAGAAATGAAATTGCACTATGTACAAAGATAAAAGGGAAGAGTAGAATCTTCCCTAGAACGTGTTCGGGGAGGCCCATTTAGAAACCCCGCGTTATTAAGAACAAATAGCAAAAAAAAATAAAGAAAGATCGAAAAAAGATAAACATGGGTTGCCTCTCAGGAGCGCTTTGTTTAGTCGTGTAGCTTGACTAAATTGGCGGGGTTATATTTCGAGGAGGGTTATGGTTTCGTTTATACCGCCCATGGGATTGCCCGCTATATATAACTTTAAACGATGACCGTTTACTTTAAAAGAACCTCTTTCCAGGTGGGAGATGAGTACGGTCACATATGGAAAAACCTCTTCAACTTTAAAGGGGTCGGACCATCGAGATTTTAATTTACCTAGAAGAAGTCTAAGACACGAATTATAAAGAAGGACAAGATCACCCAGAGAAATTTTTTTTGGAAGCTTGATTTTTCGATCGTGTTAAAACTTAGAATGCTCCTTATAGAATTTATTTCTCTCATAAGCGTTCACACGTCATTCATCGAGTTCATTTAGTTGAAGTTTTTTATTTTGGGAGGCTAAGTTAGCATCGAGATTTAAGAGTTTTAAAGCCCAAAGTGAGCGATGTTCTAGTTCTACAAGGAGATGATACGCTTTGCCATAGACTAATCTATACGGCGTACAACCAATTGCGGTTTTGTATGCCGTACAATATGACCATAACGCGCTGTCAAGTTTGACGGACCAATCTTTCCTATTAATTGAATTAGTTTTTTCTAATATTCGCTTTATCTCTCGATTTACTACCTCAACTTGGCCACTTGTCTACCGGTGGTAGGGGTGTAAAGTTTGTGTGTAACTCCGTATTTAGCTAACATCTTAGCCATTTGGTCTCTACAGAAATGCATTCCCCTATCGCTCACGATAGCGCGAGGCGTGCCGAAGTGAGAAAATTATTTTTTAAGAAAGTTAACAACGACTCGCGCATCATTGGTGGGGAGAACTTGTGCTTCCGCCCATCTCGATACGTAGTCGATCGCCACTAAAATGTAATTATTTTTAAAAGACGGAGGTAGGGGCCTAACAAAATCGATGCCCCATAAATCGAAGACTTCGCACTCTAAAATAAATTTTGGGGCATCTCGTCGAGATGAGAGATGTTCCCCGACCGCTGGCAGCTATCGCAGGAGCGCACAAAAGTGTGAGCATCGTTGAAGAGAGTGGGCCAAAAGAAGGCCGACTCCAGCGCCTTTCGCGCGGTCCGGTTAGCTTGATAATGCCCACTGGTCGGCCCCTCGTGGCAGTGCCTTAGTATTTGCATGCACTCCACACCCGCGACACATCTTTGCATCACTTGATCAGAGCAGATATGAAAACGAAAAGGGTCCTCCAAAAAGAAAATTTTCAAGTCAGAAAAGAATTTCTTCTTTTGCTGACTCGGTCTTTTGGGATCACCCACGCAACTAAATAGTTGGCGAAATCTGCGAGCCAAGGTGTGGAAGATGAAATTTTATTTATGGCTAGGAGGCATTCCTCGGGGAATCTATCATTTATTTCAGATTCGACGAGTGCTTCCGCAGCCGGATTTTCTAAGCAGGAGAGGTGGTCGACTGCCAAATTTTCTGCGTCTTTCTTATTTCGGATCTCCAAATCAAACTCTTGTAGGATGAGGACCGATCGAAGTAGGCGGGCTTTGGCCTCAGGTTTAGCTAATAAATATTTTAAGGCGGAGTGATCGGTAAAAAAGATAACTTTATATAGCGTTATATACGAGCGAAATTTATCGAATGCAAAAACGACGGCTAAGAGTTCCTTTTCCGTTGTTGTGTAATTTCCTTGTACGAAAGTGAGCGTCTTGCTAGCGTAGTAAATGGGATGAAAGTATTTGTTTATGCGTTAGCCAAGAATGGCACCTACGACAATATCA
Organism: Platanthera zijinensis; assembly: GCA_039513925.1. Lineage (NCBI taxonomy): Eukaryota > Viridiplantae > Streptophyta > Magnoliopsida > Asparagales > Orchidaceae > Platanthera > Platanthera zijinensis. Next base: position 4,021,760 of record CM077097.1, read on the forward strand.
CTAGAGTCACACATTATTTCGAATGGAAGGGACCAATTGGGTGCCACTAAAATTGGCGAATTGATAAGTTTTTGTTTTATAAAATCAAAAGCGGACTCGCATTCGCTACTAAAGACAAAAGATGATTCCTTTTCTAGGAGGTGGGTAAGCGGCTTTGTTATTATAGAAAAATCTTGAATAAAATGACTATAAAAGCCTGTGTGGCCCAAGAAATTTCTAATAGATTTTATGTTAGTTGGTGGGGGGAAGTTTTTCGATAATTTCAACTTCGGCCTTATCGACCTCCATCCCCTTAAACGAAATCTTATGGCCGAGGACCAAACCCTCTCGAACTATAAAGTTACATTTTTCCCAATTTAATACGAGATTTGTGTCCTCGCACTGCTGAAGGGCATAATCTAAATTTTTAAGATAATTAGGGAACAAGCATCCGAATACGGAGAAGTCATCCATAAATACTTCCATAATGTCTTCTACCAGCTTGCCAAAGATTGCCAACATACATCTTTGGAATGTTGCTGACGCATTGTAGAGGCCAAATGGCATCCTTCGGTATGCGAAGGTGCCAAACGTCCAAATAAAAGTCATTTTCTCCTGGTCATCAGGGGAAATGGGGATTTGGAAAAACCTCGATAAACCATCGAGAAAACAATTGTATGGATGACTGGATAGATGCTCGAGAATATGGTCTAAAAATGATTGAGGGAAATGGTCCTTGCGAGTGACATCATTTAGTTTTCTAAAATCGATTCACACCCGCCAACTCGTAACAATACGAGTTGGAACGTGTTCGTTATGCTCATTTGCCACTATGGTGAGACCACCCTTTTTGGGCACGACATGTAAGGGTCTAGACCATGCACTGTCCGAAATAGGGTAAATAATCCCCGTATCTAATAATTTTACTATTTTGACTTTGACGACGCCTTTCTAGTTTGGATTAAGACGCCGCTGCGATTGAATTGTTTTGTGGCTATTATCATTTAAGAAAATTTTATGGGTGCAGAAAGAGGGGTTATCCCCTTTAAATCAGAAATTTGCCACGTAATTGTGTGGAGATGTTTAAGCAAAACTTCCAATAAATCGTAAGTCTCCCAATCGATCAAATACGAGGAAATGATAACGGGGAGTGTTTCACATTTTCCCAAAAATGCGTATTTGAGAGATTCAGGCAGTGTTTTTAGTTTTAGGAAGGGCGGTTCTTCTAATGAGGTTTTAATTTTTATGTCTTTTGAACCAAATGGTTCGAAAGACAAATTTGTAGAATCATCCTCTACGCAAATAAATTTTCGAGAGCGAAAATATCGTCGTTTAAAAAGATAGACTCAAAAACATGAGAAGAATGATCTCCGAAATAAGTATCCAAATTATAGCAAAAATCATCGCTCGATGATGAGTCTCCCATCGAGGGATTAATAAAGAGAGTAACCTCATCATCTCCTACCCGAAGGAGGAGACGACCGTTACTCACGTCTATTAATGCACGGGAGGTTGCAAGAAAAGGGAGACTGAGTATAATTGGTACCTCAGAGTCCTCCTCGATGTCCAAGATGACGAAGTCTACCGGAAAGATAAACTTGTCAAATCGGACAAGAAAGTCCTCCACTACCCCGATGGGGAATTTAACCGAGCAATCCACTAATTGGACACAGATTTTAGTAGGGCTTGGAGTGCCAAAACCTAATTTTTTGAACAGCGAGAACGACATCAAATTAATGCTCGCGCCTAAATCTGCTAAAGCGTATTTTACTAATATATTGCCAAAAAGGCACTGGATGGAAAACCTTCCCAAGTCATTTTGTTTTAGGGGCAATTTATTAGAAAGAGCCGTCGAGCACTTTGCGTTGAGGGATATATGCGAAATATCCACTAATTTTCATTTGTTAGAAAGAAGTTCTTTTAAATACTTCGCATACTTAGGCATCTACGATATTGTCTCGCAGAAGGACACATTAATATGAATTTGTTTTAATAATAAAATAATTTTTTTATATTGCTCGTCCTTACGCTCATTATTTAATTTATGCTGATACGACAAGGGCGTATTTAAAATGATTTTATCGTTTGAAATCGGTAAGGGCGACATAATCGAAGAAGATGGAAGAGGGGTCAGAGGAGAAATGTATACCTGTGGATCGATCTATTTCAGATCGACCACCTCCTTACCACTATGGAGGGTTATAGCGTTGATATTTTCCCGAGGGTTGGGCTTCGTATTCCCCGATAGCATCCCGTGCGCACGTTCGGACATCATCTCCAGAATATTTTTGGGATGAGGCAGTTAACACTGCTTGTCATGTAATCAATAGGGCTACTATCACCAAAAGCCACAAAATGACTCCCTATGAGATTGTGAAAGGCAGAAAACCAAATCTATCTTACTTTAGGATCTTTGGTTGCAAGTGTTATATACTTAACAATGGCAAGTCATATTTGACTAAGTTTGCTGCCAAATCCCAGGATGGGATATTTGTTGGGTACAGCACAAATAGTAAGGCCTATAGAGTCTTCAACTTGACCACACAAGTTGTTGAAGAATCTGTGCATGTTGTGTTTGATGAAACAAGATTAATCAACTGTGAGTTGTCTTGTAGATCAAATGACTCAACAGGTATAAGCAAAAGTATGGACAAGCTTTCCATTACTGAAGTATCAAAGGAAAATGGGGCATTGGAAAATGAAGGCTTCAGTCCAGGGGGAGAACAAGACACTATAGAAGCTGATGAAAATCAAGAGAATCAGTTAAATGAAGGAGCTGGAGATGTTCAACCAGAAGGAAATCTTCCTCCAGCTACAAGACATTTAAGAGATTATCCAGCTGATCAGATAATAGGTGATCCAAGACAAGAAGTGCAAACTAGAAGCAGAAATCAAAACACAGTTCTACATTCAAGTTTCCTGTCACAATTGGAGCCTAAGAAGTTTGAAGAAGCTATCCAAGACCAGCACTGGATTGATGCTATGCAAGAGGAGCTGAATCAATTCAGAAGGTGCAATGTCTGGGAGCTTGTTCCTAAACCAAGAGGCCACAACATAATTGGCACAAAATGGATCTATAGGAACAAGCTAGATGAAAGTGGAATAATAGTAAAGAATAAAGCAAGATTGGTTGCAAAAGGATACAGGCAGGAAGAAGGGATTGACTTTGATCAAACCTTTGCTCCAGTAGCAAGGCTGGAGGCAATCAGAATATTCTTTGCCTATGCTGCCTATCAAGACTTCAAAGTATACCAGATGGATGTGAAGTCAGCATTTCTGAATGGTGATCTTAAAGAAGAAGTATATGTAGAGCAGCCATCAGGTTTTGTAGATCCTCTTAAACCTGATTTTGTTTATAAGCTTAGGAAAGCTCTGTATGGGTTAAAGCAAGCCCCAAGGGCTTGGTATGAAACCCTGTCTACTTTCCTTATTGAGAATAAATTCTCAAGAGGAAAAATAGACAAAACTCTATTTCTTAGGGAATCCAAAGGCAAGATCATCTTAGTTCAGATCTATGTTGATGACATAATCTTTGGATCTACTGAAAACAACCTTTGTAAAAAGTTTGCCAAACTTATGCAAGGGAAGTTTGAGATGAGCAGTATGGGGGAACTGAAATTCTTCTTGGGACTCCAAGTAAGACAGACTGATGATGGCTTGTCCATATCCCAGTCTAAGTTCACCAAAGAATTGATTAAGAAATATGGTATGGAGTCATCCTCCACCATGAGAACTCCTATGGGAACAAGTATGCCTATATGCAAAGATGATGCAGGTAAACCTGTTGATGAGACTTTGTATAGAGGAATAGTTGGCTCACTACTATATCTCACTGCTAGTAGACCAGATATTATGTATGCTACATGTGTCTGTGCTAGGTACCAAGCCTGCCCTAAAGAATCTCATTATACTGCAGTCAAAAGGATTCTGAGATATCTTAAGGGCACACCTAATCTAGGTCTTTGGTACCCTAGGAATAGAGATTTTCAACTAACAGGCTATTCAGATGCAGATTTTGCAGGATGTAGAGAGGATAGAAAGAGTACTACAGGTACTTGTCAATTTCTGGGAGGAAGACTAATATCATGGAGTAGTAAGAAGCAGACTAGTGTGGCAATTTCCACAGCTGAGTCAGAGTATGTTGCTGCTGGAAGCTGCTGTGCACAGCTATTATGGATGCAGCATCAGCTAAAGGATTATGGTATTCAAGTAAGTAGAACACCTCTTTTGTGTGATTCTAAGAGTGCAATTTCTATTGCTAATAATCTTGTTTCTCATAGTAGAATTAAGCATATAGAAATAAAATACCATTTTCTTAGAGAACATGTAGAAAAAGAAGACATCTCATTGGAATTTGTGAAAACAGATTATCAAATAGCAGATGTGTTTACTAAGCCCCTAGATGAGACAAAATTCAATAAATTCAAAATTGAATTAGGTATGTTAACCATTGATTAGTGTAATCACAAAATCATCAACAATAAAGTTGAAGTGGTAACAAGACATTCAAATGATATTAAGACACATTGAAGTAGTATAAAGTATTTTGTTGTACTTATAAGTTGTGATGAACAAACAGAAATTGGCTAAGTAAGATGGTGTCGACACATTCAGTAATTATGTGTCGACTCAGGGTAGTAATGTCGACAAGTCAGAGATATTGTGTCGACACAGAAAATATGTGTCGACACTTAAGAATCTTATTGTCGACTTATCCAGGAATGTAGTGTCGACTTCACCAGGATAGTGGTGTCGACACCTACAGATTTTGTGTCGACACTTATACTAAGAGTCGACACAGAATTTCTGATGTTCTACTATATATCCCTAGTGTCGACATAACCGCAAATTGGTATCGACACATAGTAGACGAACTTGTAGTCGAGACAATAGAAGCTTGTGTCGACACAATCCATCTGTGTCGACACTTATAGTCTGTTTTTAGCGACTTTTGATCTTCTTTAGACAGAAGGTATAAATAGGTCAAAAACTCATTCTGTCGACACGCTTACAAGGTTTTCGAAACCCTGTGTCGACATTCTCTCTCTCTCTCTCTTTCTCTCATCTTTCAAGCTTTCTTGACTGATCAATGGCGCCGAAGATTGAAGATAATGTTAATGAAGGATATGAGTTGGTGCGCCAGGCCTTTGCAGCTGCCCCTCCAGATGTTCTTGGGGTTATCTCTCTCCTCTCCGACTCTGGTTTAGAATTTCTGGTCTCCGAACCTTCAAAGATATGGAAGAAGGAGGTGCATGAGTTCTTTACCTCTGCCTCTGTAAACTCTGAAAGTCATGAAATAAAATCCACAGTTCATGGGTCACCTGTGGAGATTACACCGAGTAAGATAAGAACAATTCTGCAATTACCTACAATTGAGAATGAAGAGGATGTCCCTGCTTCTAAATCTAGGGAGGCTCTTCAATGGTGTGGATTGGAATCCACCATGAAAATTGGAGCTGCGTTCAATCGGAAAGGAATGAATCAACAAGGCAAGTTCCTGTCAGAAGTAGTTGGAAAAGTTATTCTGTGCAAGTCAGGTGGACATGATAGGATTTCTGCCTATATGTTCAGCCTAATTACCAGGATTGTGTTTACAATTCCAACGGATTGGTCATCTGTAATTTTTGAAAAGATTAAGGAAGGGATCAAGAAGCCAAATCTGGCTAGGATAATGAGTATATATCTAAGTAAGGAGATTCCTGAGATTATGCAACAACAACCTGGAACTAAAATTAATCACATGAGAAGGATGGACATGAGATTGTTCTCCAGATGGGATAGGGTGCTGACCAAAGAGATGCCTGAAGTGGAAAGTCAGGTTTCCCCTGAGAAATCCCCAGGTCATGCTACCAGTACTGGGCATCCACAGGAAGAGCAAGAAAGACTGGAGGTTGAAGATCAGCCTGCAGCTATACAAGTTCAGGATGCCACAATACCTGCAGTTCAAGAAGAAGAAGTAAGTATACCAGCTCATCAAGTTTATTCACCTACACAAACTGTGTCTACTCATGACCAGGTACAGGTGCAGGGGGAGCTGGTGTATTTTCCTACAACAGAGATTTCTAATATTTCTATTTCTGCACAGGTCCAGGGGGAGCAAGTGCTAGAAGATGCTCAAATTCATCAATCTCCAAATTTGAATACTGCAAATGAACAAGCCCAGAAGGAATATACTCTGGAGGAGTTATTTCCAAATGATGAAATAATTACTGATAGTCTGGAAGTGGAGCAAGAAATTGAGGGGGAGCCAGTGCATGTTGAGACTGTACAACATGGCACTGAAGCAGCTGTTTCTCCTCCTCCCAAAAAAAGAGTTCAAATTGATAGCACTTCTGATTCAGAGACTGAAGAAGCCAGGGTGGCTAAAAAGAGAAAACTTATGGTCTTTCAGAGAAGGAGCAAGAGCTATAAGCAGGCTCTACAGTCTACAGCACATCACACTCCTTCTGACTTTGATTATAGCAAGTTCTTGGTAGATTTGCAAGTGAAATTGGATGAACACAGGGTAGCCATTGAAAAATATGTTGATGAGAACAACAAGTCTCTGCAGTTTGACTTAGCTCAAGATATAAAATCAATTAGGTTTGAAGTCAATATGCATAAGAAGGAAATGACAGATTGCTTCCATAAGGGAGGTAATGTTGTGGTATATCTGGCAAAACAACAACAGACTATCATCCCTAAGGTGGATGACATTGCTTTAAAGCAAAGCTATGTCTTGGAAAATCAGTTAAGAATGAATGATAATTTAACTGAATCTCATCATGAGATAATAGAGGAATTGAAAAAGATTGTTTCAGGCCTGCCTGCAGATAGAACAAAAGAAATGGAAGAATTTGATAAGAACTTTCAAGCTGCTATTGCTTCTGTTAAGACTGCAATCACTACCTCTCAAAAAAAAATATCTGACAAGCTTCAAAAGTTAAAACCATTTTTTAAAGAGGGTGTCAATTATCTGGATGGCCAAATCAGATTTCAAAAGGAAGATCTCAGAGATCATGTTTCTAGAGAAGCCATAAAGGGGGAGAGGATGCTAGTTCATGCAGGCTCAGAGCACTCCAAATGGGTGACCAATAGTATTTGAGCCACATTGGGATATCCTCCATTGTGTGATGATGCTATGGTGGCTGAGTCAGGAATACAAACAAGTCTACTTGAAGGCAATCAACCTGAGGTTGCCCAAGTCATTTACCCCCCTCCAGATTATGATATGATTGATCAGCAGGTTCAAGGGATGTATAGTCCTCCAAAGGAGGTTACTAATATTGTTATTGGGAAGGTTGATAAGCCTGAGGCTACTTTGAAAGACCAGCAAGATGCTCTTCTATTTAAGAAAAGGTTTAGAGAGCAGGCTGAACTTAAGCCAGACTTTGAGTAGTGGAGTCCTACTTCCAGAAATATAATACTCACTGCATGGAAGGCTGTCAAAGACCAAGTGCAGGAAAGAGGCAAGTGGTACAATGAGATGGAATGACAGAAGTATGAAGCCAGGCAAGAGGTCATTGTACAGTTTAGAAGAAAAGCCAAGCTGGGTAGGCTGCCTTCAGATGCTCAGGAGCCAAGCAAGTACTTCCCAAAGCCCTTTCATTATTTTGAAAGGCAAAGGCTCAAGGAAGAAGCAAAGAAGAAGGTTGATCTAAAAGGCAAGAAGCCAACTGAAGATTCTGAAGCTCCTGTGAAGGCTCAAGTTCTGTCTGGCAAAGGAATTGTCATTAAAGAGCCTGATCAGTCTTAGGGTCTGTTTGGGGCAGCTCTGGCGGTTGGAAAATCTCTATTCCAACCGCCAGAGCTGCTTTCAGTCTGTTTGGGACAGCTCCCTGTGAAGAGCTTTTCAAAAATCTGGAGCTGTTTTGCAGCTTTTCAGAAATCTCTCCCTCCCCAGCTTCTGCTCCCGCAAAATAGCTTTCTCTCACACATGTTTTGGAAATCTAATGGTTTCTTCAGTTGGAATATGCTCAGAGGCCGGACGGCCTTCCTCCGGCGATTTCGAGCCCCGGACGGCTTTCCTCCGGCAATTCCAAGCCCCCGACGTCCTTCCTTCGGCGATTCCGAGCGCACTTCTGCACAGAACACCCAAACAGTCTGCAGCTTTTCAAAACTGCTCCCCAGAGATCTATTTTAAAACAGCTCTATCCGGACAGCAGCTTTTCAATCCGCCAGAGCTGTCCCAAACAGACCCTTAATCTTTAGTTCTTTCAAAGTATTTTGTAATGTTTTGATTAAATCATTAAATGTAAATCTCTGTATTCAAACATTATCAAGTTATAAACAAAATGTTGGTTGGTATCATATAATGTTCATTCTGTGATGGATTGTTTTTATGTTTTGTTTATATTAAGTATTCCTGTTATGTCATATATCATCAGATTATACTTTTTGTAAATGGTGTATATCATTGGCTATAAGGGTTATGACTTCTCCAAATAGGGGGAGATTGTTGGGTACATTGAAAAATGTGTACCTGATTTGAAGAAGCCCAACTTAGCTCAATGATATACATCAAGGTGTATTTGATGTTGTTTTGAGTTGACATGTGCAGGTGAAGAAGTATTAAAGAATGCAGAAAAATATTCTAAGTCCACATGTCGACACTTCAGAATATTTGTGTCGACACTTCAGAATATTTGTGTCGACACTTCAGAATATCAGTGTCGACACAGAGAATGATAGTCGACCACATTTATGTCGCACTGGGAAGCAGTGTCGACACATAAAGAAAATCGTCGACCTCAGCACTGGGAAGCAGTGTCGACACCGTGAAAGATAGTCGACCAGAGAAGGTTAGTCGACACCGTGAAAGATAGTCGACCAGAGAAGGTTAGTCAACACCGTGAAAGATAGTCGACCAGAGAAGGTTAGTCGACACCGTGAAAGATAGTCGACCAGAGAAGGTTAGTCGACACCGTGAAAGATAGTCGACCAGAGAAGGTTAGTCGACACCGTGAAAGATAGTCGACTAGTGAAAGATAGTCGACCAGAGAAAGATAGTCGACTCACAGAAGAAGATAGTCGACCACAACTGTGTCGACACTGGGTGGATGTGTCGACACCAGAAGACTGTGTCGACACATATTGGCAGAAGTCGACTATGCTTGTGTCGACACCAGAAGACTGAGTCGACATATTTTGGCAGGATTGAAGATTACTGTGTCGACACCTGAAGGCTGAGTCAACACATGCTGAGTTCTGAATCTACAACAACTGTGTCGACACACAGGACTTGTGTCGACACACTGCAGAGTCTAGACAAAGTTATTTTCTGAAGAAGCTGTGTCGACTTAAAGGCAACTTAGTCGACATCATCAAAGACTGTGTCGACACCAAAATCACTTGTGTCGATACAGATAGACAGATTGGTCTCGACACTTTCTAACTGACTGTCTCGACATTTTGCTGTCCAAGGCTAAGGTACAAGAACTGTTTGAAGACTTGACAGCTGTGGGTTGCCACCGTTTAACTGAAGCTGTCAGACCTGTCAGAAAACAGTTAGAAACCGGATCAGCCGGTTACCATGAAGAAAGTATACAAATAGACACATTCAGAAGGAATTAAAGAGCAGCTAAGCTAAGAAAAATAATAGAAGAAGATCTAAGAAGAAGAAACAGAAGGATTACGATCCTGTTGAAGTTTCAATTCAAGAAAGTGAAAAAGAAGATCTTCATCAGAAGGTCTAAGAAGAAGAAGTCTGAAGTATCAGTAAAGGTGTTGGATAGAGGGAGATCCAGTCATCTTGAAGAAGAAGAAGGAAGCCATCAGTGGTTTCTCAAGAAGCTGTTTGAAAATCAACTCAGCTAAGTTCAGATTCAAGAAGCTTTGAAGAAAGCTCAGATTCAGTTGATTTCATCAGCTGATCAAGAAGTGTCTTGTCCTCTTCTCTCTCAACAAAGGCAAGACATCAAAATATCTTTTCTAAATTTCTGAAAGATCTGTTTATACAGATCTGAGTTGTAAGCCTATGTTATAAAGGCTGAGTGTAGGAGAAGTGATCTCTGAGTGGTAGGGCTATTTGCCTGAGTGTAGGAGAAAGTTATTCTCTGAGTGGTAGGCCTTGAGGCAAGGCTGAGGTAGGGCTGTTGAGCCTGAGTTGTAGGAACCTATCCTGATTCTGAGCTGTAGGATCTGAGGATCTGAGTATAGTGGAAGTTTGGCCGAATCTAGCATATTGCTAGATAGGTGAAGGGGGAAAGTGGATGTACCCAGACCTTGGGGAACCACTATAAAACATTGTGCAATCTGTGATGCTTAGTTGTCTGTGAATGCTGTGCTAGATTTTTAAATTGTAATTGAATTCTGCCTAGATTTATAGACAAGAAATTAGAACCTATTCACCCCCCCCCCCCCTCTAGGTGTTTAGGTTGTCTTGAAAGTAAAACTATCACTTTCCGCACTCACCACGGCCATTTTTAATACCTGGTTATGCCGTTCATCCTAACTAACGCGTCTTCGACCTTCCAAGCATTGATGAATGAGGTATTTCAACCACTCCTCCGAAAATATGTTCTTGTGTTTTTTAACGATATTCTTGTGTATAGCCAAACTTGGGAGGAACACCTACAACATCTCCAGGCTGTCTTTAGCTTGGTGTGGACACACCACTTGATTCTATAAACTTCCAAGTGCTCTTTCGGTCAACACATCGTCGCTTACTTGGGACATGTCGTTGATAGCTCGAGCGTCTCATCCGACCCGGCAAAACTCCAAGGAATGGCGTCGCGGCACCGGCCGCAATCCATTACAGATTTACGGGGTTTTATTGGGCTCACGGGATACTACCGCCGCTTCATCCGGGACTACGACACTGAAAGTCCACCTAGTGTCAACTACCTTCACCTATGGGGGGGATAGGTGACTTGCAGCGTATTTGCGGAATTAAAATTGTACCTGCAGAATCAAAACAAACCACACAGCACAGAAAATAACACATGCAATTTATAGTGGTTCCCCGATTTGGGTACGTCCACTTTCCCCCTTCGACCTATCTCCCAATCCAGGGACGACTCGATCACTTCACCAACAGGATTGAAATCCAATCCTTGCACTATCGGAAGGAACCCTTCCACACGTAGGAGTCAACACTCCCACAACACGGGTTGCACTCAACCCTACAACTAGGAACCAAATGTTCCTTTACAATGAAAAAGAAATTGGAGTGTATAAGAAATACAAACAACTTGAAGATCTAGGTGTCTCTTTTCGTTAGACTACTTGTTCTTGTAGGCAACGAAAAGTCCACAACTCTTGATCTTTCTTGGAGAGAATCTCCCCGAGACCGGCGGCGGCAAAGGGCGGCGGCAAGGCTCTCGGTGTTGGCGGCGGCAACTGAAAACAGCAGCTATGCACTGGATATTCAATCTTCTTAGCGAAGTCGGCAAGGTCTTCCAACGGTCACACTAGGATCGATCGTCTCGATCGATTCGGACGGGGAAGGATTTCCCTATCTCAAATCAAGAGACAAAAGATCTCTGGTTAGACGCGTGAGACGCTGTGCAAGACTTGGCTTCTATCACCGGGGATCTGGAGGAGATCGAGATCCGCTACGGTGACTACTGCACGAGCGGCGGCGGAGACGATCGGCGGAGCAAGATCGAGAGCTAGGGCTCGACGGCGTTCTTTTTGAATTCGCGTGTGTTGTTTTTTACTGTTCACCAATACCCGTATATTTATACATTAAGTCATAAAGATGACCGTTGTGGGTCCCACCAGCAATAAGACTTAAGTCCGGTTCGAAATACCGCTGGAAACCTGGACCGGTCCAGGAAGTGTCGGAAATTTGCCCAAGTCAAATTCGGCGAGAATCGTAGGTGATTCTCGACGAATCGGCGAGAATCACCTACGATTCTCGCCGAATTCTACTTAGTCGAATTCTGACTGCACGGGTATAGTAGCCGGGGAGAATCGGCGGGAATCACACTTGATTCTCGCCGAATCGTCGAGAATGCAAAGTCATTCTCGACGAATCGGCGAGAATCACTTAGTGATTCTCGACGATTCTGCCTTAGAGAATTTTCTGGCATCGTCGAGACAGCCGGCCCAACCTGGCGAGAATCATCTAGTGATTCTCGACGACTCGTCGAGAATCACTAGTGATTCTCGACGATTTACACTTAGACGATTCTCGTCTTTCAACCCGTGAGCTGGTCTTTGGCCCATCCTTGCTCCTTGTCTGCTCATGATCTTTCATGACCCTGTGCTTGGAAATAAGTACACTCCAATAGAGAGAGTACACGTAAGCCAACACACTGATCTGCTCAACGAGGGATTACGTTGTACAGACCCGTGTATATTGACCTACTGCACCCTGACATTGGTGTGTACTTAGCAATGAATAGCTGCAAGCACAACTAGAAGAAATTCATCAAATACATAGTGAATTCATCTTAGCTTGATAGGAGGCTTCCTCAAATCCAGATAATTGTGGATACAATACCCAACAGACACCATTGCCGCCCCTTTGATTGCACTGCTCCGGAAGAACGTTTTTGGGTGGACAGACACCGCTACTCAGGCGTTCCACTCCCTCCAGGCTGCTTTACTGTCCGCCCTGGTCCTTCGTCTACCAGATTTCACCATACCTTTCCTTGTGGAGTGTGACACCTCCAGCATCGGCTATGGGGTTGTTTTACAACAAGAGGGGCACCCTATAGCCTATTTCAATCGACCGACCGCTATACATCATCGCAAATTGCCCGCTTATGAACAGGAGCTCATTGGTCTTACTAAGGCCGTTCAACATTGGCGCCCATAACTGTGGGGGAGGCCTTTCATCATCCGGAAGGACCACTACAGTCTCAAATATTTTCTAGAACAAAGGCTCACTACCGTTCCCCAACAAAGGTGGGTGAGTAAACTGCTCGTGTTCGAATTTCAAGTGGAGCACAAGACCGATGTGTTAAACCACGCCGCCGACACTCTATCTCGCCGCGATACACCATCGGATGCCTCCCTTCACGCCATCTCCTTTCCAAAGCACACCTCATCACCGCCCTTCGTTAGGAGATCCAGCGATCCCCCAGTTTGGCCGAACTTCTCCACCGGGCGGACCAAGGATCGCGGGCCCTCAATGGATAGCACGAAATGGTTTGATCTTTTACCGCACTCGGATGTATGTGGATGCGGCGTCTTCTCTCATTCCGACTAATATAGAGAATGTTCATGTTCGCAGCCACGAAGACGTACATCGTACTCTTCAACGCCTCCGTATGAAATTCTTTTGGAAGGGTATGCGCAAGCATGTCCATGACATCATCGCCAACTGCGTTGTGTGCCAATAAAACAAATGTGACCATCTCCTTCCGACCGGTTTACTTCAGCCCCTATCGGTGCCCACACAAGTTTGGGTAGATCTCTCCATGGACTTCGTGGAAGGGCTGCCCTCGGTTCGCGGGAAGTCCATTTTGATGGTGGTGGTGGACAGTTCTCGAAGGGGCCCATTTTTTTGCTTTGGCTTGGCCGCTAATGGTCGAGAACGTGGCGCGTGTCTTCTTCCAGGAGATCTTCCGGTTACATGGCATGATGGAAACTCCTGTCTCCGACCGTGACCCGGTGTTTACTAGTACTTTTTGGCGGGAGATGTTCGCTCTCAGCGGTACCAAGCCTAAGTGGAGGGTGCGTTTGCGAGACCGGGGTTTATGAACCGGTTGGACTTGGAACTAGGAGGAAAGAAGTAATTTTCCCCTTTACTCTCTCTCTCTCTACCCTTCTCGTTCTCCCACAGGAAAACCCTAGCCGCTGCCACGATTTCCTCTGAATCCCGCGACCGAGCCGCGGGATGGGGTTCCCGCCTCACTTCTTCTTCCGTCTACCTCTCTACCTTTCTTCTCCTCTCTTCTCCCCTCTTCTTTCCCAATTCTCAACCATAGCACCGACCGGATCCAAGACGACTTCCTCTGAACCTTGGAGATCTTCATCCTCTTTAGATCTCATCACAAGATCTAGGTCGGGGGACCATGTAAACGTTCCTACTACAGATGGACCTCTATGTCATTACTTAATGCACCGGTGGGGCCGCCCCGACACTGATGACACTTGGATACTACCAGCGGAGCTTGATCGACTCTCCCTGGACTTTGACTTCAGAACGATTGTCTCCATTCATCGGAGATGAAGGCTTTTCAGTCGAGGGGAGGTGATAGGGATCCATCAGAGCATGCACCAAGAGGGGTTCTCCGCAAGGCAGGACCTACGCTCGTGTACTCGTATAGGAGGACTTCATCGGATCATCGATCCGACCCCACGAATGCATCTGGATGCACGTTCTGACTTGTTTTCATATATTATATTGTAATGTTTGCGTTTATTTTGATGTAATCAGGTTATTCTATCTTCGGTCAATCATAAACGTTGATGGTGGGACGTCGTAGTGTCTTTTTACTATAAATATAGAATAGGGGGTTGTTTCAAGGCATTGCAAAATTTGAAGATTGTTAATCCTGGATTCCTGCGATCACTGTTGACTCCGTAGAACATAGGTGACGCCTCCTAGACCCTCTCCCGCTCCCCAAAGGTAACACGAACCCTCAGTCACCTTCCTCCACCTCTAAAAACCATCTACTGACTCCCTCACGCCTCTCCAACAGTTACTTCTACCACCAATTGTTGATGTCCCGCTACCGCCGCCGCCCTTACTTCACAATCCCGCTACCAACGCCCCTATTTTGCTACTGCCCTGCTACCACTGCCCTTATATCTCGTTGTCCTGCTATTGCCACCACCTCCACTTGCGGCCCCACTAGCGCTAGCCCAACTTCCATCCACCTCCCGCCGACCACCACAAGCCTCCCTATCGCCATATCTGCCTCTCACAGCCCGAATCCGCCTCCTTACATTCGGATCTACCCTCTCATAGCCCGGATTCGCCTCCATACAGCCGGATCTACCATCCCACGGCCCGGATCCGTCTCCATACAACCGGATCTACCTTCCCACAGCCTGATCCCGCTCCCAAACATCAAATCCAGCCATCTCCCTCATCATCCCGCCTCCAGTTCCGCCTTGGACCGCCGTCAAAGCACATCGTTTTTCTGGATCATCATTGTCTTGGACAGCACCCCTACTTGGTGAGTTGTTTTATGGGATTATATTTTCAACTTTATATTATTGTTTGATCTCTTATTTACTTGGATAAAATTGCCT
The DNA here is from genome assembly GCA_039513925.1 of Platanthera zijinensis. Taxonomy (NCBI): domain Eukaryota; kingdom Viridiplantae; phylum Streptophyta; class Magnoliopsida; order Asparagales; family Orchidaceae; genus Platanthera; species Platanthera zijinensis. The sequence continues at coordinate 4,036,871 of CM077097.1, forward strand.
TTGGATAGATCGTTCTAGATCTCTTGTGATTTGCAGGTGGGACCTATTTGCCGCGCACTTTGCTTTGGCCCTCCGAGTGGAAGAAAGTCATTAATTGTTTAACTAATTGAATGTCTTCGTTTCCTCATTGAAATATTATTGCGCGGGTTGATTATCTTTATTTCTTGTGTTGATTTGTCGGTTGCATTGCATATATAATAGAGATCAGTGTCTCTGGTTATCATTTCCCACCCTAGTAGTCTCAGATTCGTGTACCCATTATCCAATCCTACATCAAGTTCCTTCTTGCCTCTTTATTTCTTTTTTGGTTAAATCCTATCAATGGTTTTAAGGTTAATCAATTAAGATATATTTCTATAGATCTTAATTACGAAGATCTCATCCAGCATCAACCACAGCTTATTATGCTTCAATCCCATCTCAATGTGTCTTTGACTACTCCCTTTCCAAATGCAAGATCCTAATTAGTGTTCTATAAACATTTTCTGTATCATGTCAAGCTGTCAGTTTTCTCAATTTTATCAAATCTATTACATTTTCGGAAATTTAATGCTTTACTAAGGCTTACCTGAAGACAAAGGCCTGTCTCATGATTGCAGCTGGGGTAATCATGTGGGCAACAGCTAGTCGGCCAAAGATTAGAAGGGTTGGGGCTGGTCTTAATGGGATAGGAAGGCTCAATTGCAATGCCACACTTTCCATATTGAGAATATACATTGCGAGCCATCCTGATGTATCCAGCCTCTCCCCACAACATGCCCCAGGAGTTTCGCACAATCCAGTAATCCCTTCCATGCTCGGACCCATACCCGACAATGGTGACACCATGGTCAAGTTCAACACCACATTTTCCAGTGAAGACGCCCTGAATAAGAACACAAAAATATCAATGCAGAAATAGAAATCTAAGCAACATTTACTCTTAGAATGAATGATCGTGTACATACAAAATATGAGAATGTACTCTTCTTTTATAAGTTTTTGAGTAACAAGGATTTTTTTGCCAAAGCTTACTAAACGCTTAACAGAGAGAAAGTCAATTTACTTTGGTCTCTACATAAATATTATATACATCAAAAGATAAGAAAGTGTTTGATCTTATAACTTCAAGTCTAAATCATATTTATAAGAGCATAAATGATATTATGTAAAAGATCATTATGATGCCCTAGCTTGTTAAAATGTGCTCAGTGGATACCCAAAGCAATCAAAGAACTGCTCCCTCTACATGTTTTGCGGAAGAGAACAGGGTGGCAACATGTCACATCAGACAGCAGTCACAAGAAGTAGGCGGAAACATGAGTACAAGACCGCGTGTGCAGTGAGAAGCAACAATATGAGTGAAGATACCACGGTGATCGCTTTTGAGCACAACCTACATTGCATTGTTGGTGAGAGCACAGGCCATTGGTGGTAGCTAGATGTGGTTGTGAATGAGAAATCTGTTCTTTTAACGTGAATTGAAAGGTCAAGGGCTGATAAGATTTTTGTTGATCGCCCAAATAGAGGCTCTCTTTTGACACCTTTAAAATTGTAATCCTCATGATTAGGTAAATTTGAAAGTAGAACTTGTGTTTATACTAATATATAGTGAAGCCTGCCTGTGGCCCAATGGTTTTTTCCCTTGGTAGGGTTTCCACTTAAAATCTCTTATGTGATTTCCATAGCTTGATTTACTTTTGCCACCTGCATTATGTACAATATGTTGCATTGAAAAATTAATTTTGGGGTTCCTATTCAATCGTGTAAGTGCTGTTTGTGAACTAAAGAAAGTGATTTAAATCCCAACGAGTGGTATCATGGTCATGGTTGAGTTCAAAATTATATTTGGTATGGTTTGAGATGGAAGGGTCAACTGACACCGTGGTAAATTTGAACTACACAAATTGACAGCATTAGAAACCCAAGAACAACGATGCATTTAGTCCCAGAGATTTTTACAAATCTATTTGAGGTGATAAAGTCAAACTGATCGACATAGCACATAAGGTTTGTTCAATGTTGAATAGAAACAAATGGCACTATTCAGAAGCGGCTTGATGATAGTGTGTTTTGTCATGCGTTGAGTGAAACATGTGCCAAATTGTTGTGCAAAAAAGTAATGATATTACATGAACTGGAAATTGCAGACAACGAGACATTTGTAATCAGAAGATTATTGAACTTAAAATTCAATAAAAGCACCAGTGTTGCAGACTACCTTAATGAGTACTAGAACCTATTGAACAACATGTTTCACTGCTTTTAAGGTCCTGGCTAGATAGCTCAGAAACTTAACTCGGCTCTAGATGTGTTACGTATGAGTACAGTTACCAACAAATTTTTTAGAAAAAGACAGAAAAATTATAGTACACAAGAAAAAATAAAATAAGTCAGGAGTGGATATTATTGTGGAAACAACATGGAGGGATGAAATTGTAGAGGTAAGTGTTAGAAATTTGATATATATATATATATATGTATATATATATATATATATATATATATATATGTATATATATATATATATATATATATATATATATATATATATATATATATATATATATATATATATATATATATATATATATATCACATTTCATAAATGAAATGTTTACATTGGAGCATTTAGGTGTTTGATGTTTGGGCTCCTTATTTAAAGGGAAAAGCTTCAAAACCAATTGGAGGGAATCCAAATTTTTGGAGGGAACATCTCTTTTCTAAAGGATGAAATCCTTTAGTCCCACATTGCCTACCACCATTCATGTAGGAGTGTTTATAAGCAAAGTTCCTCCTTTCTACTTGTTCAAAAGAACATAAGGAGAACCTATGAACCACACGCGCGCGCGCGCACCGCACCGGACCGGATTCGGGATTTGGGGAATAATTGAATTGAATTGTTAATTTTGCTCCAAATAGTTTTGACTCGGCTGAACAGTAATTTCGTCGAGCTGCGGGTTCTTTTCATCGACCGCTTTCCTTTTCGTCGACCGCTTTACGCCTTTCGTCGACCTCTTGCTTCAGCGGTTTCGTCGACCGCAGTTCGTCGACCGCAGTTCGCCAACCCCATTTCGTCGACCGCATCTCGTCGGCCTCTTGCTTCAGCGGTTTCGTCGACCGCATTTCATCGAACGCTTTTTCGACCGTTTTCGTTAAATGTTTTTCGTCGAGCGCCTTTTCGTCGAGCTTTGATTACGTTGACGTTTCAAACGTTTCTTTTCTCTTATTTACTTGTCATTCATAACCGTCAAAATTAATGACGATTTATTTCTTACTATTTACCGAGATTTCAGAAACTCCTTTTGAGGAATCGTTTTAGAGACGATATATTGTTTCCTTTTGAAGCGTGCGTGAAACATTTTTGTTGTTCTTGAGTTTTCATCTTCTTCACATTTGCTTCATCAAGTGGTGGTTCGGGTGCTCTGTGCTTCTTCGGTGTCCGCGCACATCGGAGTTTCGGGATCTAGCCGGGTGTTGTACCTTGGAGGAGTGAGCATCTATTGAAAGCCCTGTCGGAGAGTGGTGCAACTTCTTTAGGGCAGTGATCACACGCCTTACCCAGGCTCGATTCTAAACTATAAAATTTTATTTCTCTCATTCTCTATTTAGATCAATTTTAAAAGATCTAGATTTTCAGATCTATATTTTGCTGCTATTATTTCTTGTTCTCGAAACGATATATATATATATATATATATATTATTCTGGATTAAATAGGAAAATTATTCTAACAGTAAGTAGAAAAGGCGATGGAATTTTAGCTAATTAGTTCGTCATAGGAAAGAAAATTATTAATGTCATTAGTGCTTATGCGCCACAGCCCACAAATATGATTAAGTAAAGTTATTAAAGCGCAATTTTGGGAAGACTTAGATGATTTGATAAGAGAAATCCCACAAAACTAGAGGATTTTCATGGGAGGAGACTTAAATGGACATATATGGAAGGAAAATATTAATTGCACAGACGTTCATGGAGTTTTGTGTAAAGAGGACGAAATGAAGAAATAAGAATCATTTAAGATCTTGTCATAGCGCATGAGCTAATTGTGACAAATACTTCTACGTGAAGAGGGGGGACATTTAATTACATTTAAGAGCGGACCAAATAAGTCGCAAATGGACCATTTTATGACTCGCAAAATGTATAGAAAGATTTGTAAGGATTGCAAAGTCATACCGGGAGAAAGTTTGACAACATAACACGGGCTAGTGGTGTTGGATATGCAAATTAAATATAGTAAATTCATGAGAAGGATAAAAGTGTTGCTAAAAATTCGATAGTAGAGCTTGAAGACGGAAAAACGTGATGATTTTGAGACAGCTGTTATGGAACAACTAGTTGATGATCCTTACATTGATCATATTATCACATAGGAAGTTATGTCTTCACATGTAATGATAAATGGAAAGAACGTGCATGGAGAGTCAAAAGGTCGTGCGCCCTCAGATATAGAATCTTGGTGGTGAAAAGAGAATGTACAAGACAAAGTGTGAGAAAAGAGGGCTAGATATAAAGCATTGTACGCTTGTAGTAATGATGAAAATTTGGTAAATGTATAAGTCGTCAAGAAAGAAACTAAAAAGACAGTAAGCAAAGCAAAACGTCAAACTTATGAAGAATTTTACAAATGACTAGATACCAAAGATAAAGAGCATCATATATATAAAATTGCACGAGTTAGAGAGAAGAAAAAAAGAGATTAAAGCCAAATTAAATACATAAATGATGAATCAGATACCCAAGTGCTCAATTCGCAAAAGTGTTCCCTCCGCACGCTCTCGCTCAAGTGTGGATTTCGCTCTCCATAGTGGTTGCTCCAATATGTGCTCTAGAAGCCGCTTTCGCGAGCATCAAAAAAGACTTTCTTCTTCTTTACCTTGTAATCAGAGTGGCGGCTTGTCTGTCACCCTCTCAAAGATTCCAACACATGTAACCTCAAACAAATCAGTGGATTTGGTCAGCACCGAATCGCCCGTGGTTTTTCCCTTTCTTAGTTTTTCCACATACAAAATCTTGTTGTTTCTACTGTTGGTTCACATTTGCCTATTTGCGTGCTTGGCTCACTCTCGAGCTATGGTAGTTCGATTGTTTTGGACGGCGAGAGCGCTAAGTGACCCACAACAATTATCAAGAGAGCTTTTGTAGAGAATTTAATCTACTTCATGTTGTTTTTGACCTTTTTTAGTTTAGAGGACTATGCAGCTCAAAACTAGCCCAAAGTTGGCAGAAAATATGAATTTTGCAAAACATTCCTGTATTTTTATCAAACTTTAAAGCAATTTTTGAAGGCCTAAGAGGGCTTTCTGGAAAAATATTATCAGGGGAGCTTTTATAGAGAATTCATTGTACTTCAATTTTGCTGTTGACATCTTTTAATTTAGAGAAATTTAGGTACCTCATAATTTAACCCAAAGTTCACAAAAAATTCAAATTTAACCTTCATGAAACTATCCTGATTTTTATCAAACCTTAAGGCAATTTTTGGAGCCTTAGAGGAAAATCTAGTAAATGTTTGTGAGAGACATATTTGTAAGGGATTATATTGCCCGCTACCTTCATGTGAAATTTACTTGATTGGATATCTCTAGCTAGGTCAAAATGAGTCTCAAAGTCAATCCAAAATAAATTATGATGTTTTGTGTAGGGTAATTTTGCAACTTACATCAAACCATGAGTTGAGATAATCTAGTGAGCGAGAAAGCCCATAGGTTGTATGAAACATCGTTATCAAGTCCTAGGGTTAGGTCTTAGGTCATCATGGGCATCCCCACCCGGAAGTGCTTTGAAAAAAACTTTTGGGTTAATGTTGTCCTCTCCAGTGTGATCGGGTAAGGCTTGTTGTATATAAGAGTGTGGAATGATCTTTGTAATCTTGAGAGAGGATGATCCATGGATGACTTAGGATCGCTTAGGACACAGACGGGTGCCTCGTAATTACGAGTCAACCTGCAAGTGGTTATAAAACCTCCCGAGAGTAAATATACAAACATTTCATTCACCATCCACCGAGAGCTCTAGTTTTTTGGGTCTCTTACCGGGCTCTCCATGGTATCGAGGCATTATAAGGGGGTTGTCGATCTCTGCAAAGAGGATTGCCGACCCTCTCCTTTGTGTTGAACACTTGGCCAAACGCATCCTAATTGTGAGGTTGACGTCGAGTGGAGGAGTGTTGCTGCCTTTAGGGGTGTTATTGAGCCTCTTATCGAGCTTGATCGACTGAGAGACGCTTTCGGAGCTCAAATCGTCGAAGAGGAGTTTTGTTGCCACGAAGGGTTGTCGAAGAAACACTTGCAGAGGAGGTTTATTGTCGAGGGTCGAGTCAAAGCTCGGATCTTGGATAGGAGGCCGAGTCCGAGAAAAAGAGCCTCTACAGTCGTTGCCATGACAATGAAATGTGTGTCAAGGGTAACAATCTCTTTCCCCGGTCATATGACCGTTGTTTTTGTACTTCTATGCTTTTTTATTATTTTTTGTGCAATGAGAGTCCACTCATGTCATTTCGATTAAGGAAGGGGACTCCGTCACGGCATAGGATTGCGATCACGGGGTATGTTTGATGTGAACAACACGTAAAGTCTCCCTCCTGCTATGCGGCAGAAAGCGGGGACTCCCCCAGGGCGTGGGATTGCGACCTCGATATAGTTTTCTTCTTTTACTTTGCTTAGGGGGTCTCCCGCCTCCAATTGGACGCGGCGTGTGTTTCCCTCGGTTCATTGCGAACCACCGGGTCGATTGTGTCCATCCTCAACATAAATGTACATTTGTTATCCGATGTGCGAGTCTGGATTTAAGCATAATGTGAAGCCAACCCGTAGCGATTAACCCGGATCAGTGATGTTATGTGATGTGCATTGTGATTAGCCCTAAGTGCGCAAACAAGAATGTCCAGTGTTATTTGTGGGCTTTCTTCGTGGAGGCCCCGTTCCAAGGAGGGTCTGCGCTAGGCCCGATAGAACAAGTTTTGAGAGATTTCGTAGGACAGGGGAGTTTTTCGTTCCCTTATAGTTGTGTTTACGAGCTTTCTTAACTTTTGACGTGTTGCCCATGTATGTTAGAGTCTCCTAAGACTACGCTTGAAATCTATGTTGGAAGTTGTGGGTTATGAGTTCCCATTTGTTGTTACCTTCGAAGGCATGGGTTATGAGTCCCCCTTCATTGTTATGTTGGAAGGCATGGGTTATGAGTCCCCCTTCGTTGATATGTTGGAAGGTGTGGGTTATGAATCCAACATCATTGTTACATTGGAAGGCGTGGGTTATGAGTCCCACTTCGTTGTTATGTTGGAAGGCGTGGGCTTTGAGTCCCCCTTCGTTATTACAAAGGAAGGCGTGAGTTATGAGCCCACCTTCATTGTTACGTTGGAGGACATAGGTTATGAGTCCCACTTAGTTGTTATGTTGGAAGGCATGGGTTATGAGTCTCCCTTCAATGTTACGTTGGAAGGCGTGGGTTATGAGTCCCCCTTGTTACGTTGGAAGATGTGGGATATGAGTCCCCCTTATTGTTGCATTGGAGGGTGTGGGTTATTTGTACCACATATTGTTACGTTGGAAGGCGTGGGATTATGAATCCCCCTCTGTTGCTACGTTCGAGGATGTAGGTTAAAGAGGCCCTCCTATAATGTTTGCTTTGATGCTTGTAGGTTTGACCCTCCTGTCACTACATTTAAGGGAGTGGGGCAAACTAAAACTTTGTATAGGGCAGTTGTAGGTTTTGTCCCTCTTATTGCTACGTTGTTAACGAAAGGCGGTCTCACACCTCATGTTGTGGTTGTACTATTGTGCATATCTTTAGAACTTAGCTCGTGCTATTGTTGGGATTCCACGACACGTGCATGATGATTTAGAAGGTGACGCTTAGTGTTTCCCTTTGTCCTTTGCTTTGCATATTTTAGTGTTTTGTGCATACTTGCAGAAGAATGATGTAGTCGCCTTGAAGTCCGCTAGGATGACCGGGGGAAGGGGTAGTTACGTTGAGAATTGCATAGAATTTGAAACATATCAGTAAGATATCATTTATATCAGCCCCTAAAAATTGTAAAAATTTTGGAGAACATTTGTACTATAGTTCATCATAAATTTAGGTTCATGTCACACCTCAACATAAATAAATTAAATGTGATCATAAGAGTTAAACATAACTGTTTTAGTGGCATTTGGAGTGTCATAGACTTCGGGTTGAAGTCTTAGTGTAGGTCACCATAAAGTACCGAGTGTAAAGAGAGGTTTGGGCTTGGAGCCCGACGATAGATCGTCTCTCCCCTATAAGAAACATAAACCATCTTATGACAATGTAATATTGAGATGGGGTTTAAATAAGGGTAGCCACCTATAAGAATAAATATCTTGAGAAATGGAGGTTTGGGCTTCAGCCCAACGTACTTCCTAGTATCGTTGCGAGCCCTTGACCGGGTACACTTCGGGAAGTCCACGATTCACCACAAATCGTTAAGTATAACTAATCACTAAGAAAAGAATAGTAATTGTAGAAGAACTACATAATCTGTAAACAACATCCCATAGGATGATGTGTTGTGTTAAGGATTGGTTAGTCCTGGGAGCTGGAGGCTTGATTATGAAAATGTGTGGTGACATTGATGTGTGTGGAGGACTTGATAGTTTTGCGAGCTGTAGGCTCGGATGTTGAGATGATACACTTGCATGTGCATAGGATGTGGCGAGTCTTCGGTACTGCCTTGGTCGTCACGCCAACATGAGTATGTTGACTTGACAAGTCGATGCGGCTTAGCGGACCAGCTTAGCCTGGTCTATTGTCACGTTTCCCAGAAGCCCATTACTTAGCCCAAAAGACTAGGATACCCTCAGCAATAGTACGCAGAGACTATAAAGTACACCTGGAATGTGTACAGAGGCATATGGGAGGTCTAGGCCAGGTAATGTGTATACCCGCCTAATAGTGGAGAGCCTGGAGACGTCCGCTCCACTGCCACTGTAAGCCACGACGGTTGGTACCAGAGAGGTTAGCTGCCTCCGAAAAATGGGAACTAAAAGTCTGTGCGCATAGAGTCATGTGTGTGAGTTGCACTTGTATGAAGCATAATATCGACATTACATTGAATAGCATAACATTCATTTCTCGCAGATTCTCATCATATAAATTTTTATGGGCGATGAGTTATTTACTGGAAACCTTAACTTATAAGTTTGTATGGGCATTCATATAAGTTAAAGTAAGTTTCTGTGATAGTAGAGTAGATGTTCTTTACTTCTTTATATACTTTTCGCACTTTACTTGTCATTTATTACTGTTATACCTCTATAGAACTGCTAGCTTAGATGATATGATATATTGTGTACCTTTACATATATTCTTGCTAGTTAGTTCCACTGTCAGCTGCTTGTACTATTACTGTTACTATTATACTTTTTTCATTCATCCTTCCGCCCGGTGCCTAGGAGTCATCGGGGTAAGTGGATCTCGAAGTGTCTTAGTATTTTTAACTTACGGTCGGTGACTGTATCATTTCAGGAACACCAGGAGCCGAGAAGCAGCACGACACCCCGGAGGACCGGCAGCCCAGGACGACAGGACTTGAGGAGCTGATGCGATGTACTGTTACTCTACCGCAGGTCAATGTGAGTGACAATGATGACTTGTACTTCCGCAGTTTTGAGTGAGAGATAGAGAGTTATCTTTTGTACTGGGCATAAGTCATTATTGACTACTTTGATGTATTGGGCCTAAGCCCTTCTCTCTATTAGACATTTTATTTTTTTTGTGGACATGTTATTATATATAGTGTGATGTGGATGTTTCCTCATTTATAGTATTTCTAACTTGCCTTAGTGATTGGCCTGGATGATAACTAGCCAACAGGATCAGCGTCTCGTGGTGGCGACTAACTCGTGAGTTGGTGTCACCGCAAGGCGACGATCCTGGGCAGTAAGACTCCCCTCGGGTCGGTGTTAGTGGACTCGGGGTAGGTTCGAAAAAGGGGTCTTATACCAAGCCGGCTAGCCCCATATTGATGGTGCATAAATGCAGGGGCAAGACAAAGGTGTTAGACTTTTTTATTCTGTTGCTATTTACTCCAGGTCCTCTGTCTTTATGATGGGCCCCCGGTATTTTTGGGCCCAATGTATCTGTATTTAAGTTTGCTGGTTTGCACTGTTGAACTCAATCGGGGTTTATGGAAAACCCTAATCCGCCGTCTTCTTTCTCCTGTCTATGCTCTGTTTTTTCTTTGTTTCTTCTTGGTGTACCTGCGGGTGTTTTCACTTAAAAGAAAAGGTATTAGCAGTCTCAACAATTGGTATCAGAGGCGTCGGCTCAAGCCATCAGAGGATCAAGTGCAGGGAAATCTGTATTTGAATCTACTTTTCGATTCTTCCTTCTGATCTTCATCATATGGCTACCTCATCAACCGGTCAAGCCTTCTTGTACACCCAAACAGGAATTCCCATTTTTGAAGGTGAATCTTATGATTACTGGAGCAAGCAGATAAAGGTATACTTCACCTCTCAAGGTCTGAGGGATCTTATCCATTTTGGATCCTCCTTGCCCTCTGGATCAACCTCTACAAGCAAGAAAAAAGAAAAAGAAGTCGATGAAGAAGAAAAGGCACGTGCTCTGCTCTTGTCTGAAAACCAAAAAGGGGTGCCAAAGCAACCCTTTGTATTCAGCAAGGAGTAGGGAGGGTCATACTTCCATTGATTATCGATGCTCAGACAGCCAAAGAAGCCTGAGAAATTTTAAAAACCGAATACAGAAGAAGTGAAAGAGATGTTGCCATCAGGTTAACTCTCCTGTGGCGTGAATTTGACACATTAACCATGCAAGAAGGTGAATCAATTCAGAGTTTTTTTTCTCCAAAACTACCGTTCTTGTTAATCAGATCAGAACCTATGGTGACGACCTTCCCGAAAAACGTGTGGTATCCAAGATCTTAAGCAGTCTAACAGCTTGTTTCGAACATGTTGTAGCTGTTATAGAAGAGGCCAAGGATATTACTAAGCTATCAACATCTGAACTGATGAGTTCTCTACTGGGCCATGAAGAAAGAATGAATAAAAAGGGAAACACAGATTGAGAAAGCCTTCCAAAGTAAACTATCCATTGGACCAAGCAGGCCAACGGTATCTAACTGGCAACAAAATCATAATGACAGGGGAAATGAAGAAAGAGCTCAAAAATCCTCTACCATTTTCTGCAAATTGTGCAACAAGAATACTCATCACACCAGAGATTGCTTTTCAAAATGCAAGAAATGCAAAAGACACAATCATTTGCAGAAGATTGCTGGTATCGAGACACCAAACCCAAAGATGAAGCTCACTTCACCTCCAACTCAGAATCTTTGTTTTTCTCCTCGTTCACCTCCAAAAATCAGTGCACTGAAGTTTGGTTCCTTGGTAGTGGTTGCTCCAATCACATGTCCAATAATAAGAGTTCCTTTATTCAGTTAAATGGTGTGGGGAAATCAGAAGTGATAATGGGAAATGGAGATGTTGTTACTATTCAGGGAAGTGGGACGGTAGCTGTACAACTAAAAGATGGCACTATCAACCATATACATGAAATCCAATATGTTCCCGGACTATCACAAAACCTTCAAAGTGTGGGACAACTGTTGAGGAAGGGATATAAACTAATATTTGACAATGAGGAGTGCACTATAATTGACAAGAGTTCAGAGAAGTTGATTGCTAGTGTCAGAATGTCAAAAAATAAGATCTTTCCATTACATATGGTAAGTCCTCAACAGCAACAAGACATCAGACATCATGCGAATACTGCACAAAGTTCCTCAAATGTCATGTTGTGGCATATCAGATGTGGGCATCTCAACTTCAGCGACTTAAGTAAGATGCCAAAATTAGTAAGAGGTGTGCAAGGAGCTCTAAGTTCACAAGAGTTTTGTGAAGTATGTGCTGAAAACAAAATACACAAAATGTCATTCCCTCAATAATCTAGCTGGAGAGCCTCTTTGCCCCTAGAATTAATACATGTTGATCTATGGGGGCCTGCTACTCTGCCTACTTGGGTTGGTAACCGCTACTATTTCTTGATCGTAGATGATTACAGTAGGATGATGTGGATATACTTACACACAAATCAGAAGCATTCTCTAAGTTCACTGAATTCAAACGTATGGTAGAAAGTGAGTCAAAACACAGGATAAAGTGCCTCAGAACAGACAGAGGTGGCGAGTTCCTGAGCACTAAATTCAATTTATTTTGTGAGAACCATGGCATAAAAAGACAGCTCACTGTAGCTCACAGCCCTCAGCAAAATGGTGTTGTTGAAAGAAGAAACCGAACCGTGGTTGAAATAGGACGCACTCTTCTACATCAGAGAGGTCTCATCAAAGAATTTTGGGCAGAAGCCATGCACACAGCCATACATATCTTAAATAGAGTTCCCTCCAAAGCTTTGTGCAATTCAACACCCTATGAATCCTGGTACAACTGAAAACCATCAATTCATCACTTTAGAGTGTTTGGATGCATTGCTTATGCCTTAATACCTAAAGAGCACAGAGACAAGTTGGATAAGAAAGGAGAAAAATGTATTATAATAGGATATAGTCATGAGTCCAAGGGATACAGACTATTTAACCTTGTCACAAAGAAGCTTCACATAAGCAGAGATACTATATTTGATGAGGAAGGCTGCTGGGAGTGGGGTGACAAGGTGGATCAGAATGAGCCATTTCCTGAATTTCTGGAGGATGTTGACTGTAATTCTCAACCGCCCAATCCAGAAAATCAAGACCAATTGTTACCTGAACCTTTGGAGGATGTCAACAACACGTCATAAGAAGACAATGCTGATCAACCGCCCAATCCAGAGATTCAAATCAACTCGACTGAAAATTTCAGGTATGATTCATCACCTCCACCAAAATATCGAAATCCAGCACACATTTATGAATCATGCAATGTGGCACATATGTGCAAAGAATCAAGTTCCTATGCTGAAGCAGTCACTCAACCAAGATGGATAGAAGCCATGGAGACGGAGATGAGAATGATACATAAGAATAATACTTGGGAGTTAGTAACAAAACCTAAACATCAAGAGGTTATAGGAGTGAAATGGATTTATAAAATTAAGTTGGATGAAAAAGGGGAAGTGCAAAAATTTAAGGCCCGCCTTGTGGCAAAAGGATATGCGCAGAAACCAGGAAGGGATTTTACAGAGACATTTGCTCCTGACGCCAGAATGGAGACTATCCGCATGCTTCTCTCTTTTGGAGCCCAATTGAATCTGCCAATTCATCAACTGGACGTCAAGTCCGCCTTCTTAAATGGAGAAATAAGTGAAGAAGTTTTCGTGAGACAACCAGATGGCTACATTGTTGAAAAAGGTGAAGAGAAGGTGTATAAGTTGAGAAAGACTCTCTATGGGCTCAGACAGGCACCAAGAGCTTGGAATGCTCGCATAGATACATTTCTCAGAAATATGGGTTACACGAGAAGCCCATATAAAGCGTCATTGTATTATAAGCATTACCCTGATAGCCACTTCATTATTACCTGTATATACGTGGATGATTTACTCGTCATGGCATCAAAGTTCAGCCTAGTTGAAGAGCTTAAAAACATCATGAAAGATGAATTTGAAATGAGTGATCTTGGACAAATGAAATATTTCCTTGAACTTCAAATTCATCAGCAACCAGGAGCATTTTCGTTCATCAAAACAAGTATCTGCTTGAATTATTGTAAAAATTTGGTATGCAGGACTGCAGGCCAACTTCAACCCCCATGGCAACTGGTGAAAGATTGATGAAGAATGAAGAAGAAGAGAGGGTTAATGAAGAAAAATATCGCAGCATTGTTGGTTCACTAATTTATCTCACAAGCAGTCGACCGGATATAGAACAAGCAGTGGGACTTGTCTCCAGGTTAGTTAGTGAACCCAGGGCCAGCCACATGGTAGCCGTAAAACGCATTCTGCGCTATTTACAGGGCACACAAGATTATGGTCTCGAGTATATAAGAAAAGAAGAAGGAATTCCCAAGTTAATTGGTTACTCAGACAGTGACATGGCAGGAAGCACAGATGACCGCAAGAGCACAAGTGGGTATGTGTTCCAGATTGGAGGACACAATTTCGTGGAACTCCAGGAAGCAGAAAAGCATTGCCCTATCTTCGGCAGAAGCAGAATATATGGCTTTAGGCGAGGCGGCTAAGGAAGGTGTGTGGTTGTGCAGACTGTTGAAAGAATTGAAGAGAGAAGAACTTGAACCAACAACCCTCATGGTGGATAGCACCTCCGCCATTTCGATTAGCAAGAATCCCACATTTCACAATCGCACGAAGCACATACAAATCAAATACCATTTCATCTGTGACCTGGTGGAAGAGAAGGAAGTTGTGCTGTCTTATTGCAACACCAAAGACCAACTCGCCGACGGGATGACGAAAGCCCTCTGCTCAGAGAAGTTTCGTACCTTCCGTCGCGAGCTAGGAGTCACCGGCACTGCAGAAGACCTGGACTAAGGAAGGGTTTGTTAGACTTTTTTATTCTATTTCTATTTACTCCAGGTCCTCTGTCTTTATGATGGGCCCCCAGTATTTTTGGGCCCAATGTATCTGTATTTAAGTTTGCTGGTTTGCACTGTTGAACTCAATCGGGGTTTATGGAAAACCCTAATCCGCCGTCTTCTTTCTCCTGTTTATGCTCTGTTTTTTTCTTTGTTTCTTCTTGGTGTACCTGCAGGTGTTTTCACTTAAAATAAAAGCTATTAGCAGTCTCAATAAAAGGGATCCAAGAAGACTAAGGTAAGACTTAAGTCATATCTTGATCTCAAGTCTTCAGCACTGAAAAAGAAATGCTTGACTAAGGAAGTGAAGTGTCAATATTGTGACAAGATAGGGCACTAGAGGATGAATTGTCCTCTTTATCTTGAAGATCTGCAGAAGAAGAACAGAAGTATGACTTCCAATTCAAGTATATTTTTTATAAAGATAAACTTTTCTGCTCCTTCAACTTGAGTATTGGATACAGTATATGGTTCTCATATTTGTACAAATGTGCAAGAACTGCGAAGGAGAAGATTGTTGGATAAAGGAGAGGTGGAGCTGCGCGTTGAAAATGAAGCAAGATTTATTATAGTTGATGTAGGTGTTTATCGCTTTTCTTTACCCACTGTGCCTGTAATAAAACTGAATAATTGTTATTTTGTTACAAGCATAATTAGAAACATTATATTTGTTTCATGTCTTGACATGAAAGAATTTGATTTCATTTTTAAGAATAATTGATGTTCTATTTATTTGAATGATGTTTGTTATGGTGTAGCCCAATTATTTAATGATTTATATATTTTGAACTTAGATCATCTGATCAATAACGTAGAGAATACTAAAACACTAAAAACTAATGACGCAAATCTCACAAACATTTGGCATTATCGTTTGGGTCATATAGACGAGAAATGCATATCCAAACTCCATAAAGATGAACTATTAAACTCATTTAATTATGAATCGTTTAAGAGATGCAAAATTTGTTTATTAGGTAAAATGGTTAAATCCCCTTTCACTGGTCATACTGAGAGGGTTGATAATCTTTTGTATATAATACATAGTGATGTATGTGAACTCATGAGTTCTTTGGCAAGAGGTGGGTTCCACTACTTTATTACATTTACTGACGATTTCAGTAGATACGGATATGTGTATTTCATGAAAAACAAAACAGAAACCTTTAAAAAGTTCAAATAGTTTAAGAATGAAGTAGAAAATAAACTAAGAAAAAGGATAAAAGCACTCTGATCTGATCGGGGTGGCGAATATCTGAGTCATGACTTTTGTGATCATCTGAAAGAGTGTGGTATTGTATCACAACTCACTCGACCTGGAACACCACAACATAATGGTGTGTCTGAGAGCAGGAATCGTACTTTATTAGACATGGTACGATCAATGATGAGTCATATAGATTTGCTCGTTTTCTTTTGGGAATTTTCTTTAAAGACTGATGTTTTTATACTAAATCGTGTTCCAACGAAAACAATTCTAAAGACACTACATGAGATCAATGTTGTGGATATCGGCCGACATGTCCGACATGAAGGTTTGGGAGAAAAAACGACACAAAACCGGCACAAGTTCTTGTAATGGCGTTTTGAAAATAGCGGGTCGACATGTCGGTTAAAACCGACATGTCGGCACCAAATAACGCCCGATATCGGGCGTTATTTTATTATTATTTTTTATTAAACTTTTTTTTTTATTAAACGACCTTCTCATCTAATTTCATCCCCGCTCATTTCACTTCATCCCGCTCTGCCCTAGCTCTCCCCGTCGCTCTGCCTTAGCTCTCCCCGTCGCTCCTGCCCTAGCTCTCCCGCGCGCGTCGGCGACACTGTCTCTCTGGTTATTTCTTCTCCCTTCTCGCTGGTGCTCTCTGGTTCTCTGATTCTCCGGTGCTCTCTAGCTTGTTGGTGTTCTCCCTCTCTCGCGCGCTGTCGGCACTCTCTCTCTGATGCTTTCTTCTCTCTTCTCGCTGGTGCTCTCTGGTTCTCTGATTCTCCGGTGCTCTCTAGCTTGTTGGTGCTCTCCCTCTCTCGCGCGCTGTCGGCACTCTCTCTCTGGTGCTTTCTTCTCCTTTCTCGCTGGTGCTCTCTGGTTCTCTGATTCTCCGGTGCTCTCTAGCTTGTTGGTGCTCTCCCTCTCTCGCGCGCTGTCGGCACTCTCTCTCTGGTGCTTTCTTCTCCCTTCTCGTTGGTGCTCTCTGGTTCTCTGATTCTCCGGGGCTCTCTTCCTCTCTCGGGCTCTCTCGACACTGGTTGCGTGACTGACTGTTGCCTATACCTACGGGTGCATTCTTCTCCCTACCTCCCCCCCCCCCCCCTCTCTGGTGCATTCTAATTTCTAATATGCCTATACTACTGAGTTATTCAGTGCCTTATACTACTAATTTCAGTGTTTATACTAAAATGATGTTGGTAATGAGTTGCTTATACTAATTTCAGTGTCCTATACAACTAATTTCAGTGCCTATACTAAAATGATGTTGGTAATGAGTTGCTTATACTAATTTCAGTGTCCTATACTACTAATTTCAGTGCCTATACTAAAATGATGTTGTTAATGAGTTGCTTATACTAATTTCAGTGCCTATACTAATGAGTTATTTATACTAATGAGTTGTTTATAGGCAAGGCTAATGAGTTGTTTATACTAATGAGTTGTTTATAGGCAAGGCAAATTTCAGTGCCCTATACTACTAATTTCAGTGCCTATATTAAAATGATGTTGCTTTATTGATTTGGGAGTTTAGATTTTCCTGTTGAATTGTTTCTTTGTCAACAAATGATTTTAAATACCCCTACTGCTAGTTATTTATCCAACTTCATTTTTGCAATCGATGATGCAAGTATACCCAACTTCATTTTAGTTGCCTTACTGCTAAGTATCTTTTGATAAAAAAAATGAGATCCTTTATAAATTTTGATAAATAAAATGTGGATGCTTTGTTGGATAGTTTGATGGTTTGATGGTTTGAATGATAGTTGGGGATAAATAAAATGTGGATGCCTTTCATTTTAGTTGTCTTACTGCTAAATGTCTACACTAGTATACAACTGATGATGCAAAATATTGTTGGATAAATAAAACGTTACGCGTATAATATGAAAGGTGACTGAAGATCTAATGATCTAATGAAGTTATGGGGATTTTCTGATGTTGATTTTTTTCAATTAATATTTTCTCTCGTGATTTATTATGTACGTATGCAATTATTTTATTTTATTTCATCTAATTAATATTGCTTTCATTTCATACTTCCATAGAATGTCTTCTTCTGCTGGATCAAGTGAGGTGCCTGTATCATTGGTACCAACTGGCCGAGATCCGTTTTGGGCCTTTGGTAAGAAGTTGGTTGCAAATGACACCAACCGAATCAAGTGCAATTACTGCAAGTAAACAGTGAACGGTGGAATTACACGGTTCAAGCATCACCTGGCTGGGTGGAAGGGTAATGTTAAGTCATGCCCTCAGGTTCCCGCCGACGTTAGGGTGAAGGCAGAGTCGGCTCTAAACTCAAACTTAGAGAGTAAGAGAACTAAGAGTGCAAAGTTGGCAAATAGTGCAGAAGGAAAGCAGGTAAAAGTTAAAACTATTGCATCTTTGTTCATTTGATCATTTAATTTAAAATATAAAAAATATGTTTGCAACTGATGTTTTATAGTATTTTCAATTTTCTTACAAATTTATTTTTCATATAGTAGGCTGCAATGATATTGATGAACGCCAGATTCTGGGCGAATGTCGAGCTGACAGTTGGTATATTCACACCATTTGTGAAGATTTTGAGAAGAGTTGACGGGGATACACCTTCCATAGGGTGGTTATATGGGGATATTAAAAAGGCGAGGGAAGAGGTTGCTGATGTTCTCGATCACGAAGAGAACAAATATCTTCCTATATGGAAGTTGATTGATAGCAGATTGGAGAAGAAGATGTGCAGCCATCTGCACCTTGCAGGTTATTTTTTAAACTAATATTTTTAATTTTTAATATTCCTGTCGAGTGGAGATTAAGGAGACCTGTGCACCGTGCAGGTTATTACTTAAACCCCCATTTTTATTATGCCCGTCGAGTGGAGATTGAGGCTGATGGTAGGTTTATGAGTGGATTTGTTGAGTGTCTCTCGAGGATATATAGGAAGGATCCTTCCACACAGGATCACATCAGCGCTGAGCTTGATGTTTACCAATACCAACATGGGTTATTTGGTAAAGACATGGCAAAGAGACAGCTACAAAATCCCAACTTGAACCCAGGTACATTTTAATATATATTTTTAAATTTTGTTAATTATAATTTTTAATGATGTATTAATGTATTATGTATATATGAATTTTGTTGTCATTTTATTATTTTAATTTTCACAGTGCATTGGTAGAGGCTTAACGGTGCTGATACGCCGTGCATGAGATATGAACTGGGAAGCACCCCAGTATGTCTTTTATTAAGATTTGGGGTAGTGAGACATACATGCGACGTCAAATATCTGACAAGCTGGAACACAAGTCAAATAAATATTATCTCACATGATATCCTAAGGAAAATAAAGAGTACTACTTCTACCTACCATCCGAGGGCAAAGTGTTTGTTGTAAGGACTGGTGTCTTTCTTGAAAAAGAGTTTTTATCTATAAATACTACAAAGGTAGAACTTGGAGAAGTTCAAGAACCATAAACCGTAAGTGAATTGGAATTGGAGTCTGAGCAAAGACTACAAACTGTTGTAGCAAGAGAGTCTGCTCAAGAAACATAAGTCATACATAGATCTGGTAGACCAAAATTTAAGTCTGAGAGATACGGATTTCTCGTGTCTCAAATAGGTAATGTGTTGCTTATGTATCATAATGATGAATCTACAACCTACCAAGAGGCTATGAATGGACCTGACTTCGAGAAGTGGCTTGAGGTCATGAAATCTGAAATGTACTTCATGTATGCAAACAAAGTTTGGACCTGAGTGGAACTAGCTGAAGGGGTACGACTCATAGGGTGCAATTGGGTCTTCAAGAAGAAGACCGACATGAACGGGAATATACAGACATTCAAAGAGATTAAAGGTTTTAAGCAAATTCATAGTGTTGACTATGATGAGACTTTTTCTCTTGTTCTCATGATAATATCCATCAAAAATTTGTTTACTATTGCTGCGTATTATGACTACGAGATCTGGCAAATAGATATCAAAACGGCTTTCCTTGATGTAAATCTCTTTGAGTAAGTGTACATGACACAACCCGAGGGTTTTGTATCTTCAGATAAAGTCACTAAAATATGCAAGTTGCAGAGATTCATTTATGGATTAAAACAAACTTCTCAAAATCGGAATCTACGTTTTGATGAGAAAATCAAACAGTTTAGTTTCATCAAAAACGAAGATGAGTCTTGTGTTTACAAGAGGATTAGTTAGAGCATTGTTATTTTCTTGATATTGTATGTAGATGGCATACTGTTGATCGGGAATGACGTTCCGACCCTGCAAGCTGTTAAGAACATGTTAGAGGACTGCGTTTTTATGAAAGACTTAGACGAAGCGACTTATATACTTGGTATTAAGGTCTATAGAGATAGATTGAAGAAGTTGTTGGGTTCGACCCAAATTACATACATTGAGAAGGTGTTGAAGCGATTCAACATGCTTGAGTTTAAAAGGGGATTCTTACTTATGTCTCCTTGTGTGATTATCTCTAAATACCAATGTCTTAGATCTTTGGAAGATAAGATCTACATGAAGTTGATTTTATATACTTCGGCAATTTGATCAATCATGTATGTGATGTTGTGTGCTCGACCCGAGGTCTCATATGTTTTGAGCATGACTAGTAGATATCAGTCTGATCATGATGATGGTCACTGGACAACAGTCAAGAATATCCTGAAGTACTTAAGAAGGACTAATAATATATTCTTGGTATTTTGTGGAGATGAAGAGCTCGATGTAAAGAGTTATACGGATGCTAGCTTCCAAACTGATAGGAACGAATCAAAGTCTCAGTCAGGTTATGTGTTTTGCCTGAATGGAGGAGCTGTAAGCTGGAAGAGTTCCAAGTAGGAGACAGATGCTGATTCTACAACTGAGGCCGAGTATATCGTTGTTGCAAATGCAACGAAAAAGATTGTGTGGATTAGGAAATTCATCGGTGAGCTTGATGTAGTTTCTAGCATTGTTGATCTCGTAATTCATTACTGTGACAACAACAGTATTAGTGCACAGGCTAAGAAACCTAAATTGTATCAACGCTCCAAGCACATACTTCGGCGGTTGCATCTTATTCGAGAGATTGTCGATTGAGGAGATGTGAGCATATGCAAAGTACCGACTGAAGAAAATATTGCGGGTCCACTGACGAAAACTCTTGCACAGAGAAAGCATGATTGTCATACTAGATCAATGAGTATTAGATACCTGAATAATCAATTCTAGTGGAAAACTTGTGGATCATATATATATATATATATATATATATATATATATATATATATATATATATATATATATATATCGGTTATTATTCATTTGATGAATAGAGTACTGTATATTACTTTTTACATTTTTAACAAGTTCTTTTGTTTTGTGAATTTGTTTCTATATAATATATTAATTAGCATAATAAATGTCCTTAAAGTGTTTGCTTTCATAGCAATTCAAGTGTGTGACTTGAATGTAAGGGCCTATGTTCATAAGAAGCAGCATTCTTAAATGGTCCCGAGTCGGCGTATCATCTTAGAAAACAAGGCGATGATGATACATTAAGACTAATATGTGCGTTGACTGATGACTGATTCTCACGGGTCATAATATTGTGATATTAAGTCATCACATAGGTACTTGTTAGTGAACAAGTTGTACTGGACAGACTCACCCTGAGACTACTCTATGGATTGTTATATGAACGTGTCACAGGTACATCTCAAGTGTTGGTGTTTGTGATTTTTTGAGCTAAAGTCGCGGCATTCATCAAGTGAAGAATACCGTACTTTGATGTCATTGAAGTCTTCCTTGAGAAAGGTTGATGATAATGATGGTTATGTGGTATGTTACGAATCATTTGGGTGTTTGTGTGAAATGAGATTTGTCCTCCTATATGACAGAAGTTGCATCCAAGAGTACCCTTGATGGAATGGGACTGAGAAATGCATGGTCAGGCTTGATTGAGACAATATATGATATTAGGCTCACCAATTTCTGAAAGACCATTCTAGAACAAGAAATTAGGATTGGAAAATTATGAGGGTGACACGGTCCATACTTCTAGTACAATCTGGATGTAAGGGACAAAGGTACATGACAACATTGATATATTGGTCACAAAAGGCTTGTTGAGTTGTGAACTCTTATTGCTTGGGTAGCAGTGATACATTGCTAGATGTCGCTCATTATTAGTGAGACATTTTTTAAAAACGTTCTGGATCAAGTGAGAGACTGTTGGTGTTTCCAAGGTGATCTGGAAGCAATCAGGCACTTAGTCTCACTACCAACACGATATGAGCATATAGTGTCGAGCATAAGAATATTTGAGGAAATTGGAGGAATGATTGTGTTGGCCTAACTCATATTGGATATGGGTGAAGGACCAATCCTATGACATAAAGAAAATCAACGGGTTGGGGCGAATGCGTATCGACGCACGTCGAGTGCATTTCGACGCACGTGGACTTCTACTAGACGCAGCCAGACTCGAAGTTACAGCGGGTCATAGTCGATGCTACGTCGAATAGATATCGACGTAAGTCGAGTTCTATTCGACACGATTGCGTCGAGTGCATGTCAACGCAAGTTACGTCAAGTGTCGTCGAGTGCTTCTTGACATTGCGTCAATTTCTTATCAACGCACGTCAAGTGCAAGTCGATGCATGTCGACGTAAGTCGGGATCTTAACTGATTGCGGAGGTTTGTTTGTCTGATACCCTTAGGTATAAATGGACATGGAAAGTGTTTCCTGAGAAAAAAAAAGGCAAACCCTAGAGTCCGTTGTGGCAACTTATGCGTGATCCCGTTCAGTTGTCGTCTCCTCTCCTGGAGACGAATCTAGTCAGTCGTGGAGATGCAGAAGGCACTTCTTTTTTCCGACCTAATTCTTGTGAGACAAGACCTTGGGATTCTTTGTCGCTCGTATGCATACCTGTAGAGTTGCAGATCTATTTCAGTGTGGACATGGTCACCTACTATTTAGACAGTTTTCTAGAGCAGATTTTGGGAGCATCTTAGTTGAGTAAAGACTCAATCCCACGCAGATACTATGCATTTGTTGTTTATATATATATTTCTTGATTCATAGATATCGCAAGTTCTTTTACAGTTTAGGATTTTTCTTGTATATTTATTCTACTGCGCACATGAGATGTGTTCCACTCCAGTACAGAAAACCCAACATTCTAAACCTCAAACCAGAAGAGGTGTTTGCACCGGTGACCGTGACTGTAAGTATCGTCACAATTGTAACAAAGTTCCTTAGAATGGTGGTCGGCAATTTCATGGGTCGATAGGATGCAGATTGTTGTCGAGTGCCACCTTCCTTGCCCTTACTAGGTGTACAGCTGGACTGGGCTAGGGAAGCACTGAAATCTCAGGAGGTCCATTGCATCTACGACGTCTGAGGTGTGGCTGATCCATCAAAATACGCCTCTCGCAGACACATGCGAGGCTCGTGGCGGTAGTGAGATCTATAGGATTTTGAATCTCCACATCCAGATGGAGAAGCTCATGGAGGCCCGCAGTGAAAATGGACACCAGATGTGTCGGCGGAATGGATAGGGTAATAGCGAGAAGCATATGAAACTTCTCCAAATAATCGTTAATGGATCCTGTCTGACGAAGGCAGATGAGGACCCTGATGGGGTTACTGACGAAGGCAGATGAGGACCCTAATGGGGTTAATGCGAAGGGTCGGCCCATAACGAAGGTTGCAATGGACCATGAAATCATCCCAAATCAAATGATGTTTCACTTGTTGTAGTTGGGAAAATCATAGTTGGGCCAAACCCAAAAGGTGAAAGGTGGAAGCATTGATCCAATCCTCCTAAGGGCTATGCTGATTGGTAAAATATTGTTCGCAGCGCGTGAGTCAAGTCAAGGGGTCCTCGCGCCTGTCAAAGAGAGGAAGATCTATCTTCACATAGCAGAAAATCTCGCTGCCTTCAGAACAAGGTGGTGTGAACTATGGACCGGGTTGGGCGGATGGGCCATCATGAAAAGTGCTAGAAGCGGTTTGGATGGTGGCGAGTCGGCATTGAGGCGGTTGTTGACTGCTTCAAGGATGGTGTTGTTGTGAGTTGTTGTCATTTTCTGAAAGTAATCCAAGAACTATGACAAGGTCAGACCGCTTGATCCTCCCCCCCCCCCCCCCCTCGTCCATGAGAGGAGCAGTCGGAAGGAGGAAAGAGTGACAGGGGCAGGCAGGATACTGACAGTGTTGTAAACTAGTGTATCCGCAGGAGGGGGTAATGCAGAACATGGCTATGCGACCAACGGCTTGGACGGAGGCACATGCGCGGGAAGGAGTGTAACAGGTGACTGTCGGGCAGATGGAATGAGCGTGCACACCTCCTGTATTGGTCGTTCGAAGACGGGAGTGGAAGATGGCAGAATGGGCTAATCATCGGCGGTGGGAAAAGGTGGAGGGCCGACGGAAGAAGGTGGAAGCTCTGACACCAAGTTGATAAGGATTCCTGTTTGAGATTTTGTGTGTGGTCGGGCGACGTAAAAATCCTGGAGGAGGGAGTTCCCCTCGTTGGACCCATGGGAAACTATCTCGGCGATGGAAGATGACTGAAGAGGAAAAAAGAGGGGTGTTCCGGCGAGAAGCTAGCATGCGGTTTGCGGATCGCGACAAGGGCACGAGCAGGCAGAGGAATCAGTATAACGAAAAGAGAAGAGAGGGAGAAGAGGAAAATAGAATAATTCTTTGATAATTCTCCACACACATATATCCTCCCCCTATAACCGGTGGACACAAAAGCAAACCAAAATAATGTTTTTTTCCAAAATACCCCCTCATTGGGCTTAACAACAAATGAGATCCAAAATTTTGTAATGATCGTCACCTAAGGTTCCACGACGTCGGCACCGAGGAGGGATCGCTGGAATCCGGGAATACTTCTCCAAATTCTGCAATGATCTTTCTAAGCCTCTAACACTCCTATTTATAACATTCTAAGCATTAGGGCAACCCGGAATCTATGGCTATAATTGGTCGAAGAGTCCGTGTGCCAAATATATGAAAATAAAACCAAAAATAACAAAGCTATATATTTAAAAAGTTCGCGACGCGCATCCGGACGCATCCGCGGGATCGGATCGTCACTCCGATCAAGTCTTCCGGCGAGAATAGACGAAAGTGGGCCCCGCTTTGTCATGGGCCGATGGTCCCCCATCAACTCCCCCCGACTGAAAAGAATTCATCTCCGATGAATGGATATGATCATACTGTCTTCGAAATCCAGGGCGAGTCGATCCAGCTCAGTAGGTAGAATCCACGTGTCATCAGAGGCGGAGCGGCCTCTCCAACGAACCAGGTAGCGGCATGAAAGTCCAGTGGTGGTAGGGACGTACTCATGGGCGATGATTTTTGTAATGCTCTCAGTACGCTGCTCTCGTGAAGTGGATCCCGGAGCGATCAGGGGTGCAGGCGGTGTCACCATAGGTGAAGGACTCCCAGGGGTGCGTACAGCTGGGGGCAGGGCAAGTGGTGGTAAAGGTGAGTGGGAGGAAGTTGTCGCTGGTGATGAGGTGGAGAGGTGGTGATCGTCCCGACTCGGGTCCAAATATTCGCGAGGTTCGTAATACGGATTCAAATCCTCAACATTGAACACAGGATGGATTCCCATACTAGCGGGGATATTCAGCTCGCAGACATTTGTCCCGATCCGTTTAATGATCAAGTAGGGACCCATTCGTTTAGCGCATATTTTTTTGGCAGGCCCCGGTGGGAGCCTCTCCGCCCGGATTCGGACCATTACCTGCTCACCTTCGTTGAAGACCTGTTCACGCCTGTTTAAATCTGCATGGATTTTATAGCTTTCGTTACTTGAAATAATTTGTCGACGAACTGACTCATGTAATTCATGCAAATGACGTGCAAATGACTCGGCGGACTCACTTGGACGAGACTCTAATGGACAAGGAATGAGGTCGATGGGTTTCTTGGGTTCATACCCTAGTACTATGTGAAATGGGCCTAACCGGTGGACCTATTGACCAAACTATTGTAGGCGAATTCAGCGACGGGGAGGACGGAATCCCAACTCGTCGCATGCTCGCCGACAAGACACCTAAGCAAATTCCCTAGAGTGCGGTTCACGACCTCAGTCTGTCCGTCTGTCTGGGGGTGATATGCAGATGAAAACTTCAGGGTAGTGTCCGTTTTGTATCATAGGGTCTTCCAAAAATAACTCACGAATCTAACATCCCTGTCGGAGACTATGGACTTCGGTAGGCCATGTAACCTAAAGACGTCCCGAATGAAAACGATCGCAACACGTGATGCGTCAGCAGTCCTAGAGCAGACTATTAAGTGTGCCATCTTGGAAAAACGATTAACGACTACAAAGATGGAATCGTGCTTCTGAACCGTGCGCGACAGTCCAAGTACAAAGTTCATATTAATGTCCTCCCAGGGTCTAAGTGGGACTGGTAAGGGCGTATATAACCCTGTGTTCTGTTTAGTTCTCTTCGCAGTGTGACACGTACGACAATGTCGGACAACTCTGGCCGCATCCGTCTTCAGGCCTGGCCAATAAAATTGATCCTCGACGATAGCTATAGACTTATCCCTACCAAAATGCCCGGCGGCACCGCCCGCATGAAGCACCCAAATCAGATAGTCGCGGTATGATATGCTTGGGATACACATGTGGGAATCCCGGTAAAGGTAACCTTCCCAAATCTGGAAACCGTCGACAGGTTCGGGTGGGTCTCGGGATAATGCTGCGTATATCTCACGGAAGTCCGAGCAACCTGGGTAATCAGCGATAATCTACTCAAGTCCGTCCACGTGGGCTCTCAGGGTCTGCAGAAGGGTGACCCGCCGACTCAACGCATCAGCGGGTTTGTTCTCAACACCGGCGCGATGTTTGAGAACATAGTGGAAATACTGGAGGTACTCAACCCACTTCGCATGCCTATGCCCCAACTTCTTCTGGGAATCTAAGTACCGAAGCGTTTGGTGGTCCGAATAGAGAACGAACTCCCGGGGAAGGAGGTAGTGTCTCCAGTATCGTAACGACTGAACGATCGCATAAAACTCCCTATTATAATTGGAGTATTTTTGCTTGGCTTCATTTAACTTCTCGCTGAAGTAGGAGACTGGGTGTCCCTCCTAGCTCAACACACCACCGATTCCTACCCCAGAGGCATCACAAGCGACCTCAAATGCCTTACCGAAATCAGGAAGTCATAAGACTGGTGCCGTGGTCAACTTCTCTTTAATTTCCTCAAACGCTCGAGTGGCCACGGGGGTCCACTGAAACTCGCCCTTCTTCAAACAGCTAGTGAACGGGACCATAATCGTACTAAATCCCCGAACAAACCTCTTGTAGAAGGTAGCTAGACCATGGAAGTTGCGGGCCTCGTGAATGGTCGTAGGCAAGGGCCACTCGCAAATGGACTTGACCATCTCAGGGTCGACTGACACTCTCGTGGACGATAAAATAAACCCCAAGAACTGAACCGACTCGGCATAGAACGAACACTCCTTTAGATTCACGAATAACTTCTCACCACGAAGGGTCTCGAAAAGGAGTCTCAAGTGCTCTAGGTGGTCGCCATGGGTCTGACTATAAATCAGAATATCATCAAAATACACAACAAAGAACTTGCCCATGTAGGGCTATAATATCTGTATCATGACCCTCATGAACGTGCTCGGGGCGTTGTGCAGCCCAAATGGCATGACCAACCACTCATACAGGCCATCTTTAGTCTTAAAGGCCGTTTTCCATTCATCACCCTCTCGTACCCGAATCTGGTGGTACCCACTCCGTAGATAGATCTTGGAAAAGAGTTGGGGACCTGACATGGTATCTAACAAATCGTCGAGTAGAGGAATGGGGAACTTGTACTTCACCGTAATCTTATTGATGGCACGGTTATCGATGCACATGCGCCAGCTACCATCCTTCTTAGGGGTAAGAAGGGCAGGGACGGCACAGGGACTCATGCTCTCTCGAATGAACTGCTTCCGGAGAAGCTCGTCAACCTGCCGTTTGAGCTCGGTGTGCTCATCTAGATTCATACGATAGTGCGGCAGGTTAGGGAGAGAAGCTCCCGGGACTAGATCAATAGCATGCTGGATATCTCGCAACGGTGGGAGCTCATCAGGTAACTCCTCGGGCATGATGTCAACAAACTCCTCTAGTAAAGTCTGAATCTCCGGAGGGAGATCTGGGGTCACCGTAGGACTCTCAGAAGTCATGGTGGCGGCAACAATGTAAAATAGGCTGGCGTCCTTGGTCTCCCGCAGTAACTCACTACACCGCAGGAGGTGCAGTGGCCTCGATGACATGGTGCTCGTGGAAGGCACAATTGGACCCTTGGATTTCTCCTTAGGTCGGGTGGGTGACAACGTGATCTTCTTACCTTTATCGTAGAACGCATACGTATTCGACCGGCCGTAGCACGTGGCGTCGCGGTCGTACAGCCAAGGTCGTCCCAATAATATGTGGGAAACATCCATAGGAATTACGTCACACCACACGTGATCCTCAAATGTAGCAAGCCGAATGGGAACGAGACACCGTTGTGTCACCTGGATGGCGGTCTTGTCTACCCCGATAAGGATGAGGGTGGGGCTTCGCTTTCACTTGCATACGCTTTAAACCTCTCTGGGCCACAATATTAACACAACTCCCACTATCAATGGCTAGCTTGCAGGGTCCGTCGGCGCTAGGAAAATACGTGTAGAAGATAGTGGTGCGGCGTCAATCCTTGTCAGTACGCGGGGTATATAGGAGGCGTCGCACTACGCCCATCTCTAGGGATCTCTCAGCCTCGCTATCCCATCCCTCCTCAATCGTAGCCTCGACCTCCTCAGTGACATCCTCGGCTCCCTCTAGTCTCGGCTCCTCTTCCTCAACTAGCAGACTTCGTGTGGGGCAATGTGCCGCCACATGTCATCTGCCGGAACATCTAAAACACTGGATACCCCCCAGGTCTCTGGCCCTCAGCGGCGATGGCCTTGCCCTTCGTGTCAGCGGTGACCCGTGGGGGCGGGGTGGCCGTGGTAGTCTGGAAAGGGGTGGGCTTCGTGAATGTCGAAGCATCAGTCCGCAAGGGGAACTGCTTCGTACCCGATGTACAGAGATACTGTTCGTACTCTAAAGCGAGCTGGAATATCTAGTCGACCGTCTCGAGGCGATGGGGAATCAACTCTCTCCAGAGCTCCGAACGAAGGCCAGCCTTAAAGCGAGACGCGGTGGCAATGGGCTCCTCCGAAATATCGCTCCTAACGACAACCTCATCGAATCGAGCTATATACTCAGCTACCGTAAGCGTCCCCTGGCGTAGGTTTTGTAGCTGATCAAGTAACTGATCACGGTAAGAGGTAGAGAGATATTTATCCTTCAGTCTCTCCTACATTTCATCCCAACGAGTGATGGGATAATAGCCTTCTCTCTCGACAGCTCTCTCCACGCTAATCCAAAATACATTGGCTTGTCCAACCAACTTCATCTTCGCGAAACGGACACAACGCTCATCTCTCATATCGTACCAGTCAAAATAGTGGTCCATGTCTAGGATCCAATCACTAAAGGCCTTCGGATCCAAGCGGCCATCAAACGATGGGGCGTCGAGGCGAATCCGACGAGTGATGTCAAAGGCATGGCCACCTCTCCGCGGGTCAGGGTAGTCCCCCGGATAGTCATCATAGTCATAATCAAACCTTCGTCGGTCTGGCGGGTAATACTCATCTCGGTGCTGGTCACGGCGACCGGGTGGAGGCACACGGTCCCTAAGGTCAGGTTGCGGCTAACGGGGCATACGATAATCTTCACGCGGAGGTGGGGGTCTATCACGTGTTGGCTCAGGGTTTCGCCTTGCCGGAGGGGCTGGGGCCCAGTAGGTAATGTCACTGCGATGACGTTCCACTGGTGGCTGACCCATTCTCGGGCGCTGGTCGAGACGTAGGGGAACATCAGGGTCATCCTCCGAAGAATCGTCATGATGTGTTGGCGTGTCCATGACATTCTCTAAGTGATCCAGTCGTAGGTTTACCTCGGCAAGGTCTTGTCGCACGTCATTAAACTGGGCGCCTAAGGTGTCAAAACGATCTAAGATGAGGCGCTGGAACTCAGCAAACGCGGTGCCCGAATTCAAGCTTCCCGCTCGGTCGTCGGTTACTTGTGGTTCTGTCATGCTAGTCCTAAATGTCCTACCACTACGGAGCATGCAAATGGCCTAATCTTGCCTCTAATACGAATTTAATGTAGGGTAGGATGTGTGCCGTGCAATCTAGGCTAACTCGAGTGAGTAGACACGTGAACACTTTATGATGATGCATAGAGTCCGTTCGGCAATTAATTCAAATAAAACTCACAACCCACGCATTCAATAATATAAGCGGAAACAATTTCAATTATGGCGATTAAGCAAGGCTTTCCTCCAAACGGAGGGTCAAAATAACGTCACGGATGGCTCCTTCCTGCAATCACTGTTCTTTACGGGGCAAAATTCCACATATAAATATCCAAGTAAATATGAGTAACTCAAACAACGTTCAAGTGTTGAAAATCAAAAGTCCATACAACAAAAAAACTCACAAATAAGGGAATGTCCGAGGCAGGGAAGACCCGGCAGGTTTGGAAGTAGATCCGGGTTTGCGTGCCGGGATGGAAGATGTCCGCGGTGGAAAAGGGTTGCGGTGGCTGGAAACGGATAGATCCGACCAAATATGGAAGGATCCGGCCAAGGGGAGGGTAGATCCGGTGTGTTGACGGCGGATCCAGGCTGCGGGAAGAGGAATACGGATGAAAATGATGGATCAGAGGGTGGTAGCACTAGATCAAAATAGATCTAGGGTTTTCGGAGCGGTGGGAGGTGGATCCACGGAGAGGAAGGGGGAGGAGTGGTCGGCTAGGGCAAATAGGGCCTTGGAGGTGGCCGGTTTTGAGGTGGAGTTGGGCGGTGGGGTGTTGGAGGTGGGGTGGTCGGCTTGCTGAAAGGAAACGGGGGGGTCGGCAGGCCTATAGCAGGAAGGGGAGGCGGAAGGCACAGGAAGATCAAAACTTAGGGAAATGAATAGTGATTATAATTAATGAACAGTAACCGAACAGGAAGTTGCCGGAAGGTTTTCAGCGGGCTGTAGGGGTGATTCCGGGTGGTGGATGGAGGGTTCGAGGTGGGGAAAACGAAGGTGGAGGTAGGGATTACCTTGGGGAGGAGTTTAGCGGTCTAGGAGTCGTCGCCTACGGTTCCACGACGTCGGCACCGGGGAGGGATCGCTGGAATCCGGGAATACTTCTTCTCCAAATTCTGCAATGATCTTTCCAAGCCTCTAACACTCATATTTATAACATTCAAAGCATTAGGGCAACCCGGAATCTACGGCTATGATTGGCCGAAGAGTCCGTGTGACAAATATATGAAAATAAAACCAAAAATAACAAAGTTATATATTAAAAAAGTTCGCTACGCGCATCCAGACGCATTCGCGGGATCGGATCGTCACTCTGATCAAGCTTCCGGCGAGAATAGACGAAAGTGGGCCCCTCTTTGTTATGGGTCGATGGTCCCCCATCAGGTTGGCTTCTCTTCCTAGAGGATACATCACTATGTGGGCCAAAATGACAGAGAAATTTCTTTCCAAATATTATCCTCCGGACAAGACTGTTAAATTGCACACCGATATTGCTTCTTTTATGCAAATCGACTCAGAGACTCATTACGATATATGGGAGCGCTTCAAGGAGATTTTGCGTAGATGTCCTCATCATGCACTTCCCACTTGGCTTCAAGTACAAACTTTTTATAACGGTTTAAATTTTCAAATGAGGCAGATGATTGATGCAGCTTCCGGGGGTACTCTAAATAATAAAATTCCAGAGCCCGCTCAAGAGTTTTTTGAGGAAATGGCCCTGAAGGCTTACCAATGGAATATGCCCCGGTCACGCCCTAACAAGACGGACGGACTTTATGAAGTCGATGTTACGACTAGTTTAGACTTATTAATTGAACGCTTAAGTAAGCAAGTAGCAGAGATGTATGCTTCCTCCGCCACCCATATGTTCGTAAATAATAATAATTTTATCGAAGAACAGGTTGACTATATGGGAAATCCTCCTCGACCTTCCTTTAACCCGAACAACGCTCCGTATAATAACACTTACAACCCGGGTTATAGGAACCATTCAAATTTCTCATGGAGCAACCTAAGAAATCCCCAATGTCCCCCAAATATGAATCTACCTAGATTTCCGCCGCAACCACCGAAGCTCTCTTCAATCGAAGTGGTTTTTTCAAAATACGTCGTCTTGAATAAGTCTAATATCCGGAATCTCGCTGGATTTGTGAAAAACTTAGAAAATCAAATTGGACAAACTGTTAAAATGAACTTTGAGCGCCAGCATGGAGCTCTGTCAGGCAACACTAAGCAGAATCCAAGAGAAAATGTCAATGCAATCACCTTTCGCAGCAGAAAGAAGGTAACTTCTTCGAAAAGGATTGAGCCCAAGCTAACTATTTCTGTTTCACCAACTCCTATTTTATCTTTTACTGTATCTCCGCATATTTCTAATTTTGCGCTCACTTATTCGTCTAAAATTAAAAGCGGGCGAGTAGAGGAACAATATAAAAGAAATTAGAAATTTTAAAACAAATTCATATAAATGTTCCGTTCTACGAGGAAATCTCTCAAATGCTCAAATATGTGAAATATCTCAAACAGTTACTTCCCAACAAAAGGAAACATGAAAATATTTTGCGTGTTTCTCTCAACGCAGAATACTCGGCACCCTTACTTAATAAATTACCTCAAAAATTAAACAATCCAGGATGATTATTTATCCCGTGTTTATTCTGCAATTTATTAGTAAAGCATAACCTCGCCACTTTTGGGCGCTAGCATAAATTTAATGTCATACTCACTGTTTAAGAAGCTAGGATTGGGTGATCAGAGCCCAATAAAAATGAGTATTCAGCCAGCGAAGCGGATTGTTTAGTTAAATATCCAGTAGGGGTTGTGGAGGACGTGCTCGTCAAGGTTGAAAAGTCCATCTTTCTGATGAACTATGTCATTCTTGACATCAAAGAGGATGTCGAAGTACCTCTCATACTCGGCCGCCCCTTCCTTGCCACCTCCCGCGCGAAAATAGATATGAGTAACGGAGAGCTCCTCCTTTGAGTTGGAGATGATGAAGTTACTTTTAATATCAACCCCTCCATGCGAAATTCTCTTTCCAATGATGATTTATGTTTTAATTTGGAAGCATCATTTGAAAAAAAATCTTTATTTTCTAATCTTGCTTCACCATCCTCTGACGATTCAGAGCTTGCCAAATTATTTTGTTTAAAAGAACTCCCTCGTTCTTTACCCCCTGAGACAAATGGTTTAGACAATATTAAAATTACAACCTCTTATGAAGAACCACTGAACCAGGACGGTCCGGTGTGAAACGTGAATATGCGGAATGAATGTGATTAAGCCCAAAATAAATGATACGTGCAAATGAAATTAAGATTTTCAATCCAGAATTAATATTAGCAAATATAATCTTATAAGTTTTGCAAAATCTACACAAGGTGAGCTTTGAAATTTTTCAGCGCACAAGCAAAATCACGCTCGTCGTCACAAGTAGTGCTTTCAACTACAAATTTTACAAATGAATTATAGGAGAACAAAGTGATGAAAACAAATAGCACAACAAGATAATATTTCCACTAAAAAATATGCAAGGTTCACCCCGAATATTCAATAAAAAAATAATATAACACGAGAACAATAATACTCACAAACACGGAATCCAACGGTGGCGGAATGTGGCGATCTTGGCGGTGGGAAGCAACGACGTCAAGGTTGGTAGCAGTAACAGGACAACAAGAAGGATTAAGGGTGGCTCCACGGTAAGAAATAGGAAAATGGTGGGGAGGAGTGTGTGAGTTCAACGGCTAAGTGAGGGAGGAGGATGAGGTTAAGGGGACTGGAAGGGGAAGTCTTTGATCTGTTGTAGAGGGGAAGATTGAATGGTGAGTTGCGGTGGTTACACGACAGGGAAGTAACGGCGATGTTCATGCGGTGGGATCGAGCCCAGACAGATAGCGCACGAAGGAAAGGAAGGAATAGATGCAATGCTCGCAGGAAGGGATTAAAGATGAACCCAAGAGTTGTCGATCGACTGGAAGGAGGAATGGCGATATGAGGCTGGAAGTTGTTCCGTCGAGAGGAAGATGACGATGAATTGGGGGTGCACGGGATTAGGTGGTTCAGACGAAGATGAGATAGAAATCCATGCGGCTTGCGATGGGAAGTTATCGAACGGCTAGCGTCTTCGTCAAAGAAGATGAACAGGAGCAAGATTCGGCGGTTCCCTCCTTTAGATTACAGGGAATCATGGGATTTAGGGTTGGTTACGGGAAAATTCTCACGGGAACAGTGAAATTAGATAAATGGATAGAAGAAAATTGATAATTAATCGGGATGGCACCCCGTGCTCGCGGCGTCGCGCCACGAATGATTGTCGGAATCTGGATTCTCACAAAACTCAGCAATCCATGTAAACTGCAGCGTCGACCCATATTTATAACAAGAGGGGGTGGTTGGGGACCCAACGTGAACAGCTACAATCGCCCTTTACTCCCGGTGTCCTACCAAAAATATTTTAAAATACATATCAAATGAAAAAGGGCGCTCTGGACACGCTCGCGATCTCGGATTGCCGATCTGATCAACGAATCTACGACAAAATTGCAAAAGCGGGTCCCGTCACGTAGTGGCCCAATCTCCTCCGATCACGAACATGCGGTCGATCCCCATCAATTTCCCCCGACAGAAAAATATTCATCTTTGAGGAATGAAGATGAATATGTTGTAGTCGAAGATCGGGGGTAAGCCCAATAAGCTGTCACCAATATCCAAGTATCATCGAAGGTGTAGTAATGGTGTCCACTCTAGTGCACCAAGTAACAGCAAGAAGGATCGTTTGTAGCAGTGGTGCATTCGTCACAATATTACTCATGCTCTCAACTCTCACCTCTCATGCTGGTGGATCCAAAAAATCGATAGAATCATAGCAGGTGCAGGCAAACTCATGGGTGCTCGTCCAAGGTGAACATGGGAAGTGTGAACCTGTAACTGGAAGAGTGTCAAAATAAACTCAAGATATGGGTCTCTATGCTCGAGAGGATCAAAGTAATGTGTCAAATCTCTTTTATTAAATACAGAATGAATACTCATATCTATAGGGAAATCGATCTCGTAGGCATTTGTCTCAATTTTCTTTATAACCCTATAAGGACTCATTCGCTTAAGTTGTAGTTTAGTAGCGATTCCTTTTGGGAGCCCCACCTTGCAAAGTCCGACTATGACATGCTCGCACACCCGAAAATATTGTTCGTGTTTGTGCATATCTGCTCATGTCTTATATAATTCAATATTGTTAATAGCTTTCTTCTGGATTAGTTCATGCATTTCATGCAAATGATGCAAAACAAACAACATGTGTGACTCACACACCACAGATGAATCATGCACTAAATGTAAATGAACAAACAACAAATGTAAAATATGAACTTCGAACATAAATAACTTCGTACACCGGAGATTTTATATACCATAAGAAACTCCTAAAATGGGTACATGATCAGGAGGTTCAGGGGGTGGATCATAGAAGAAGTCATCATGGGGAGATGAACACTCTAATGAACGTCAGAGACACCAGTAATAAGATGTGTCAATATAGTGTGTGTGAACTGTCTCTGCAAGTGCGAGTAGTTGGACATAAGATTAGTGAGTCAGAAGGTGGTACGTCCCAAAACCCATTTAGAGTGAGTGATCAAATGGCTACGATCAAGCCCCACTATATGAATGTTACACTCAAAATCCTCTCTTTGCAGCACTATCGACATCAGGGGTGATAATGGAAGAGATGTCAGCGTCTTAAAACCTCTATGTGTGTCACTCACGTGAATCTCAACCACACAAGGATGAGGTGGCTCATCTAGAGTCTCAATAGAGTGGTCGTCCAAGAACCCATCACTAGAGTGATGGTCCTCCAGAAGCAAACCATAAGAAGGGATCATGTTCCACGAAATGGTAGAGGTGGCTACCTCGAGATCACTACTAGGCTCTTGGATCTTGATCGTGATGTGACTCGGTGCCCCATCGGGAAAAGTGTGTGAAAAGTCCACACTCAATAGAGACTTAATAGATATAGAATCGAGGGCGGGCTTTTTAAGTGAAGCACACTCTCGTGGGGATTGACACCACGCATTCTGTGTTAGGAAGGAAACCCGCTCTGCCTCAAATAGAATATCAGATGGAGTGGGTGAAGTTTCCCTGCTTTGGGAAATGGAATGTCTTGATCGACCCTCAATGGCAGCAACGCGGGTGCGAAGGTCATAAAATTGTGCATCCAATTGATCAAACATCCTAAGGACCCATTGTTGAAATTCGGACATCGTCATGTTCGTTTTTGGAACACTACGAAGCTCATTAGGTGTGATGTAATCTTGATGAGAGTGGTCTCTATAGGATTCTTGAGGGTCATCGAGACGGTCTTCCATAGCATAATCACGTCGTACTCGTGGGTGGACGTGGGTGGGGTCCTACGAACATACGATGGTGGTTGTGTATATGTAGACTCAGGTTCCTTAAATAGAGATATGTAGTGTCGATGACTTGAGCGATGTTGAACTCTATCATAATAAAGACGTGTCGAAGGATCAATAGGATCCACTCGAGTGCGAGGATAAGAAGACGACAATCATCATACTGATCGTCTCTAGCATAATGAAATTGTATCGGTGGATCAACATGATCTCTGGAAGTATTGTGTAGCGATCGTAGATAATCATCGTAATATCGTGAAGATCTCTCAGATGGGGCTCTATGGGAGCGGGTGTAAGTGGGTTAGAGATCCTCAAATAGAAGATTAGTGTAGTGCCGACGATCATGATAAGACATTGAGTGACAAAACATAGTCTCGCGTATTTTAAAGTAAGCTCTAACATGGGGCTCTGATGCACTGTTGAAGCAGGACGATCTGGTCTGAAACGTGAATGTGCGGAATGAATGTGATTAAGCCCAAACTAAATGTAACATTTTCTATCCGGAATTAATATTAGCAAATATAATCTTATAAGGTTGCCAAAATCTACACAATGTGAGATTTAAAATTTTCTAGCACACAAGCAAAATCACGCTCGTCGTCACAAGTGGTGCTTTCAACTACAAAATTTACAAATGGATTATAGGAAAATAAAGTGATGAAAAAAAATAGCACAACAAGAAAACATTTCCAATAAAAATTATGCAAGGTTCACACCATTCAATACAAAAATAATATAACACAAGAACAATAATACTCACAAACACGGAATCCGACAGTGGCGGAATGCGGCTATCTTGGCGGTGTAAGGCAACGACGTCGTGGCTGGTAGCAGTAACAGGACAGCAAGAAGGATTAAGGGTGGCTCCACGATAAGAAATAGGGAAATGGTGGGGAGGAGTGTGTGAGTTCAGCAACTAAGTGAGGGAGGAGGATGAGGTGAACGGGACTGGAAGGGGGAGTCTTCGATCTGTTGTAGAGTGGAAGATGGAGTGGTGAGTTGTGATGGTTCCACGACAGGGAATTAACGGTGATGTTCACGCGGCAGGATCGAGTCCAGACAGATAGCGCACGAAGGAAAGGAAGAAATAGACGCAATGCTCGCAGGAAGGGATTAAAAATGAACCTGAGAGGTGTCGATCGACTGGAAGGAGGAACGGCAATAGGCGGCTGGAAGTTGTCTCATTGAGAGGAAGATGACGATGAATAGGCGACGCGCGGGATTAGGTAGTTCAGACGAAGACGAGACGAAAATCCATGCGGCTTGCGATGGGAAGTTATCAAGCGACTGGCGTCTCCGTCGAAGAAGATGAGCAGGAACAGGATTCAGCGGTTCTCTCCTTCAGATTACAGTGAATCATGGGATTTAGGGTTGGTTACAAGGAAATTCTCACGGAACAGTGAAATCAGATAAATGAATAGAAGAAAATTGATAATTAACCGGGACGTCGCACCTCGGACTCACGGCATCGCACCACGAATGATTGTCGAAATCTGGATTCTCTCACAAAACCCAACAATGTCTGTAAACTGCAGTGCCCACCCATATTTATAAGAAGAGTGGGCGGTTGGGCACCAGGCGTGAAAGACTACGATCGTCTATTACGTCTGGTGTCCTAAACAAAATAAATACAACTCCAAAAAATATAAAAATATACATATAGAATGAAAAAAGACGCTCTGAACGCGTTCGTGGTCTCGGATCGCCGATCCGATCAACGAATCTACAGCAAAACTAAAAAGCGAGTCCCTCCACGTGGTGGCCCGATCTCCTCCGATCACAAACATGTGGTCGATCCACATGAACCACCCACTCTCGAACTGAAGTAACTTCCCGACCACCTAAAATATGTATTTTTAGAAAAAAAATATATAAACTACTTGTCATAGTTTCTTCTATTTTAAGTGATTCAAAAATTTCCGAACTAATTCATATTTTAAATAAACACCGTCGTGCTATAGCATGACAAATTTCTGTTATCAAGAGGATCAGCCCCTCGTTATGCACGCATAAAATCTTACTATAAGATAATTTTTGAGCATTGTCCATCCTCAACGAAGACTTAATCCCAATATGAAAGACGTCATTAAGGCTGGAGTAATAAAGTTTTTAGATGCGGGAATAATCTACCATATTTCGAATAGTACATCGGTTAGCCCAGGACAAATCGTGCAAAAGAAAGGTAGTATGACGGTAGTGATCAATGAAAATAACAAACTAACTCTGACTCATACTGTTACGGGTTGGTGGATGTGCATCAACTATAAAAAATTAAATGATGTCACCCGAAAGGACCACTTTCTGTTGTCATTTATTGATGAAATTCTAGAACGACTTTTCAGTCACTCTTACTACTATTTTCTTGATGGTCTATCGGGATATTTCCAAATCCCAATTTCACCCGAGGACAAGGAGAAAACCGTCTTTACGTGTCCCTTTGACACCTTGGCTTATCGAAGGATGTCATTTGGCCTTTGCAACGCGTCGGCTATTTTCCAAAGATGCATATTGGCGATCTTTGATGAGTTGGTGGAGGATGTGATATAGGTCTTTATAGATGATTTTTCTGTCTTCAAAACTTCTTTCCAATCTTGTTTAATTAATCTAGATCTTGTTCTTCAACGCTGCGAAGACAAGAATTTGGCACTCAATTGAGAGAAAAGTTATTTCAAGATCCGAGAGGGGTTAGTCCTCAGCCATAAAGTTTCTGGTAAAGGAATTAAGGTCGATAGGGTCAAGATCGAAGTGATTGAAAAACTTCCCCCTCCTACGAACGTAAAATCAATTAAAAGTTTTTTAGGTCATGTGGGTTTTTATCGGCGTTTTATACAAAAAATTTACAAAAATCACAAAGTTGCTAACCCACCTCTTAGAGAAAGTGATGTAAGGTAGGCTAAGGGGTGCATAAATCCAAGACCACTATGGATGAAAATGAAGACTAGACACGCTATTCCTAATCTATATGCAATGATACTGTCGGTAATGGAGACGATTAATACGAGCAAGAATAATCAACAAACTACGCAGTAATACTTGAAAACAAAAATAAGCATTCAGTAAGCAAATAGTTAACGGTTTTCCTCCTCTCGGAGGGCCAAGGAAAAACGCACGGCGAATGAATCCCACCTGCAAGTCACAAGCAATTAGAGGCGATTTTTCACAGACAATATATCCAAGCAAAATAAAATATCCAATTCAATAAATAAGTGTTGAAAATAATCGTTCATTACAACAAAAAAACTCACCAAGTAGTGGGTTGTCCAAGGCAATGGAGATTTCAGAGCCGGAGGCGTTTTGACGGAAATCCAATGTGGAACTGGAGGCGGGTGACGATGTAGGTGGCTGGAATTCGATGGTGGGAGGCGTAATCGGGCCGAAAATGAGTAGATCCAACTATATAGGGGTGGATCCGGGCGAAGGAGGATGGATCCGGTGATTTGGGAGCGGCTCCGGGTTATTGGATGTGGGGTGGGTAAGGGACGAGAGTTGGATCTGGGCTGGACTGCCCAAATCTTGGCAGATCTGGTGAGGAGGGAAGTGATTGGGGTGGTTCCACAGAGTGGAAGGGCAGTGGTGGTACAAGGTGGCTGTAGACACCCGACTTGCTACTGTAGGGTGGGTATTAAAGGCAGCAGCCGCTGTAGAGGGGTGGGAGGGAGATTGTCATAACCCGCATTTTATCTGCATTTAACGATATATCAGAGTAAGAGAAAATGCGCGTCATGATGCCACGTCAGCAGGGGATAACTGCAGACGCTCAGGCAAAACTCTAACTTAACACTTTTATGAAAGATCTGTAAGTTACTAAGAGGAAAATCAAGTTAAAGTTTAAGCGGTTAGTCGTATCCCTCGGCTCAGTGGCTCAACCAGTCCACGAAAAAAAGATAATTATATGCAGCGAAAAATATTTTATTAACACTATGATATGTCCTACATGAGTATAAACATCCCCAGAAGACAACTCATGCTATACAAGACACTAGATTTATAATAATTATGAAAGTAGCTTTTATGACAGTTAAATATAGTGGTTTAGATTTCAAACATGGCATGTATGAGGTAATAATAATAACAATTTTTATATTTTAAACATGGCTCAACCAGTCCACGAAAACGCTTGATGTTTTCGTTTTGAAGCAAAACGAAAATCATAAATGAAAACCTTCCAAACAAACGGGGCCTAAGTCCAGCTACAATTCGGCGAGTATACCCGACGAACACTGTCGATACTCGACGAATAGATAAACGATACTCGACGAATCGTACCCCATTAGGCGTGTAAACTCGATGAATATGACTTAGCTGCCTGGTCACTCAACGCTTCCTAACATAAGCCATACTCGACGAATCAGCGAATGCACTCAACGTCACACTGTCGATACTCGACGAACCTGACGCCTTGATATTCGACGAACCTACCACACTCAACGTCGCGCCAGTCGATACTCGACGACATAGTCTAAAGCTAATTAACCTATACTCGACGAATATAATGACGTTACTCGACGAATTTCAGATAGTCTTCCACACCTATATTCAGCGATTTTTACTTAGCATGACTAACATTCTCGACGGATACTAGCCGAAAAATCCTAACTATCCTAGGGATTTTCTCTAGGCTAACTCCTATACAACTCCTACATACAAGGACAGAAAGAAAAGGAAAAAACATGAAAGGAGAATTAGCAAGCAAGGGGAAAATCGTCACTTGCCTCAAATCTTGGAAGAATCCTCCTCCTCCAACGTTCCACGACAAGGATCGGTCGTAAGAAGACCTAGGCAACGTTTCCTGAAACTTTTGGGGGAAGAAAGAGGTCAAAACCACAAACCCTAACGCCTAAAAATTGTAAGAACGGGAAAAGCTTACCACGACCGCATAGCTCTCGGCGAGAGCTTTCCAAATCTCTAATCTATTTGACAAAAGCAACCACCGAGTCGCTAGAAATCGTCGGCCGAGAGCACGCGGGATGCCGAACTCCTCCTTTTTCGCGAAACTGAGGACGGCTCGGTAGGGAAGACGATGAATAGGGTTTTGACGCGACGGTTCTCTATTTATACATAAAAATAATACTAAATCGTAATTATTTAAATAACGCCAAAACAACCCGAAATCCAAACCAACTCGAAATTTTACGAAAATCGCACCGTAGCTAAATACCGACGCTACGAATCCAATGGCAAAGTAGAAATAAAAATCTGACAAACCAAACCCGGGTAAAACACCACCCGAAGATAAAACGTCACCACATTCCTATAAAAGCTCCACCGAGTCATCAAAACAGACCCGGCTCGCGAGGGAAGGTGCACAACCAAGCAAAAACCAACCACTCAGGAAAAACCCACTGAGCAAACCCATGCTCCAACAAACGACACTCGTTAACTACGTGTCAACGTAACGCTCTAACGTCATAAATACGTCACTACAGGAATTAAAATAAACACCGAAAAATCAGGGGCATTACAGAGATGGAGGCGGCTTTGGGGGCAGTGGAGTGGCTGGCGGCTGCAGGGAAAGGGGAAATGGCTGGTTGTAGGCGGTTGGTAGCAGCAGGGAGATAGGAAGGGCGGAGACTACATTGGGCGTCTGTGGAGGTGACGTTAATGGGCTATGAAGTTGAGAAAAGGAAGAAATATCTTGGGGAGGAAGATACAAGCATAGGAGTCGTCATCTAGGGTACTATGGAGTCGGCACCGTGGGAGGATCGCGGGATTCTGGGATTAGACTCTCCAAAATCTGTAATAACCCTAAAATAGCCCCTTAACACATTATATATAATAAGACAACTAGGGCATCCCACCATCAACGACTATGATTGGCCGGAGATGGGGCTACCCAAATACATAAAAATGCTAAAATAATAAAGAAATATATGAAATTGATTCGCGAAGCGGATTCGGACGCATCCGCTGAGTTGGATCGGCGATCCGATCAAATCCTCATGCACGAGTACACAAATGTGGGTCCCACCATGCGGCGAACCCCTCTTGGTGCATGATCTAATGGAACCCCAGAAACTCCCCCCCCCCCCCGACTAAAAAGTCTTCATCTACGATGAATGGAAACGGTCGTACTGAAGTCGAAGTCCAAGGGCGAGTCGATCGAGCTCTGCTGGTAGTAACCAGGTGTCGTCTGCATCTGGGCGAACCCATCAGTGTACTAAGTAATGGCATAGAGGACCATCTGTAGATGGAATGAACTGGTGGGATCTGATCTCTGTAATACTCTGAGCTCACTCACGAGTGGTTGATCCTAGTGCGATCGGCGGTGCCATTGGTGAAACCAAAGAAGACGAGTTCCCAGGTAGGTTGGTGTCAGGAATGGGTGAACTGTGGTGGTCATTAGACATGGGTGGACTATACGAGTGGCAAGGCAACCAGAGTGGAGGTGTGGGTGACTGGGAGTCCCCATTGCTTAGGTCCATATGCTCGTGAGGCTCGTAGTATGGCGTCAGATCTTCAACATTAAATACTGGGCGGATATCTATACTTGTAGGGATATCGAGCCAGTAGACGTTCGTGCCAATGCGACTTATGACTGAGTAGGGCTCATTCTCCTGGCGCTTATATTTACTGCAGGCCCCAGAGGGAGCATCTCAGGGCGGATTCGCATCATCACTTGTTCGCCTTCCTGAAATACTTGTTCCGACTTTCGCATATCTATATGGGTTTTATAATTTTCATTGCTCGTGATAATTGGTCAGCGCACCGACTCCTGCAACTCATGAAAATGACGTGTAAATGACTCAGCAGACTCGCTAGGACATGAGTCTAGAGGACCGGGGATAAGGTCGATAGGTTTCCTAGGTTTGTATCCTGATACTATATGGAACGGACTCAACCCAGTGGATCTATTGACTGAACTATAATATGCAAACTCCGTGATGGGGAGAAAAAAGTCCCAACTAGCTACATGCTCGCCCACTAGACACCTCAGTAGGCCTCCTAAGCTACGGTTCACTACCTCAGTTTCCTTGTCCGTCTGGGTATGATAGGCCGAGGAAAACCTAAGGGTAGTGTTAGTCTTGTACCACAAGGTCTTCTAAAAATATCTCATAAACCCTACATCGCGGTTTGACACGATAAACTTGGGTAGGCCATGTATCCTAAAAACGTCCCTCATAAAGATAGATGCAGCGTGTGGCGCATCCGCCGTCTTGCGACAAGCAATAAAGTGCGTCATCTTCAAGAAGCGATCGAGCATCACAAAGATGGAATCGTGTCTCCGAAGAGTGTGGGGAGTACGAGCACGAAGTCCATGCTGATATCCTCCCAGGGCTGGTGTGGGACGGGTAGTGGTGTGTACAGACCTATGTTTTGCTGGCCGTCTGACAGGTACGGCAGTGGCGGACAATGCGAGCCACATCCTTATTGAGGCTAGGCCAAAAGAAGCAATCATTAACAATAGAAATGGGCTTATCCCGCCGCAAGTGCAGAGCATCTCCGCTCGCGTGCAACTCCCAAATCAAGTAATCACGGTAGGAAGTCAAGGGTGTGCACAGGCAGGAGCCCCGGTACAGAA
Organism: Platanthera zijinensis; assembly: GCA_039513925.1. Classification (NCBI taxonomy): domain Eukaryota; kingdom Viridiplantae; phylum Streptophyta; class Magnoliopsida; order Asparagales; family Orchidaceae; genus Platanthera; species Platanthera zijinensis. Next base: position 4,080,636 of record CM077097.1, read on the forward strand.
ATCCCTCATAGATCTGAAAGCCCTCAATAGGGTCTGAAGGGTCTCGGGACAAGGTGGTATAAATCTCGACAAAATCAGGGCACGTCAGATAGTTCGGGATCACTCTCAAACCCATCCACTCGTGCGCTCATCATCTGTAACAAGGAGCTAGAACGCAATGGTAGTCCTAGAGGTACTCAACTCACTTGGCATGCCGGTTTCAGAACTTGTGTTGCAAGTCCAGGTATCGTAAAGCCTGATGAGCAGAGTAAAAAAACAATGTCCCGGGAGGGGGAGATAGTGCCTCCAGTAGTGCAGTGACTAGACGATAGCATAAAATTCTCGATCGTAATTTGAGTATTTTTGCTTGACTTTGTTCAGTTTCTCACCAAAGTAAGAAACTGGGTGTCCTTCTTGGCTCAACACGGTACCAATACCAACACCATATGCATCACATGCGACCTCAAAAGCGCGTCTAAAATAAGGCTAAACATATAAATTTTGGGTTTTATTATAAAAGAATTTTAAAATATTGTATGTCATAGAAAATGAGAGGATAAAATTTATCATTTTCCAAACATATACAATTAAAAAATATTAAGTTAGGTGAAAAGATAAAATTCAACACTTCTAATTCAAGTATCTTACCATATGCCATTTTTGTGACCCCTCCTTAGATAATTTTACTGATTCTAGACTTAAATTCAATTATTGAGAGAGAAATATCTTGTAGGTTATTTTTCCTTAAGTATCTTTTGTTGAATTTTCACAAGAAGCTCAGCAAGATAGCCCAAACGCCAAATTACTATCTTTGGAACTACCCAGATCACAACTTGAACAAGAGGAAAACAGGAAGAATACTCAAGCAAACAGAGTGCATAGACAGAAACAAACAGATCAAAAATTTATCAATCTTCTTTACAGGGCGAGGTATACGTGGCGAGACATGATTTCGCCAGTACATGAAAAAACAGAAACTACAATCAATTCGGACGGACAGAAACACTGAGACCGTCGAGGCCGCCTGCCCGCAAAGACCGCCCGAACTGAGCTGAAGCCGAACTGAACACAGAGTCCGCCGAGACCGCGAGGTCGCGCGGACACGCCGTTATTCGCAGAACTTCCTGTTGTTTCCGAACCGAGGAACAGACCGCCTACCCGCCGAGACCGCGAGGTCGCGCGGACAGGTTATTGAACTGGGAAAGTTGATGCAGAAAACTGGTAACCGCTGAACGCAGTCCGCTAACTTCACTGAGCCTGACCGAGGTCAAAACCAAGCTCCTGGCTTCACAGTGCTAGCTGTGTCACCTGCACACAGCAACCGGTTAAGTCTAATCAACCCGCACGGATACAAAAACCGAGTCTGCAGCCTTAAACCAAAGTCCAACTTACTGTTCACTCTGTTGTAAAATGACGAGTCGGGGGGTCCTATTTATAGGCGGGGTGAGGAGTGTGATCACCGCCCTATGAGATAGGCTAACCGCCCCTTGATCGCAGCTAGAACTGCCAGTCCGCACCGACAAGCCGGACTCGCGAACAGATCGCCAACCCCGCAAGAGCGCCACCAGCTAAGCACCATGCCAGTCCGCATGGAGAGAGGACACAGCATCTGTCTGCACGCACAAGTCCACGACCACAGGAAAACCGCCTGGTGAGAACTATGCGGACACCAACTCAGCTCGCAATGTCCACGACCACAGGCAAACCGCCCGGTCACAGCGGACAATGCGGAAACCCTGGACTTCACAGAAGTGCAAGTCCAGACAACAAGATCGCGCGAGCTCGGCGGACACCAAGACAGTCCGTCAGCTCCAAGGCCAGATCGCTACCACATTGCGGCTCACCGCAACTCCAGACTAAACGTTGATCGCGCGGACTCCAAGACTCAGTCCGCACAGACCGCGGACACCATCCCGCACTGCTCAGCCAGCCACTGCCGGACTCAACCAGTCTGCGCAGTCCGCGGAATCCAATCCGCAAGAACAGCCAACAGGACCACAGGCCGTCAACACCAGCCCGCCGAACTCAAGCTCCAGTCCGCGCGAGCAGTCCGCCCAGGCCGCCCGGATTGCCCGATCACCCACTTTCACTTCACAAATTTCAACACTCTCCCTTGAAGTGAGAAGTGGAGATCAAGCCCAGTAAACCTCAAAGTCGCTGGAAAGGCCCCTTCGACAGCGGCTTTGTGAAGATGTCAGCAAGATTGTCCTCACTCCGAACATGCCCGACCACTAGAGATCCCTCCAACACCTTTTGCCGAATGAAATGGTGCTCGATCTCAATATGCTTGGTCCTCGCGTGGCAAACTGGATTGTTCACCAGCTTGAGAGCACTCTTATTGTCACCTCGGAGCAGAGTGGGACCTTGCACTTCCTTATAGACGTCCTCTACTAGCCTCCTTAGCCAAATGGCTTCCCGAGCTGTCAAGGCCGAAGCCTTGTACTCTGCTTCCGTAGTAGAGACGGACACTGAATCCTGCTTCTTGCTACACCACGAGATGCCCGCTGATCCACAGGTGAACACATAACCTGAAGTTGACCTTCGGTCATCCGAATCACCACCATAATCAGCATCTGTGTAACCTAGCAAGGAAAAACCCGAGTCCCTCCTATAAAGGAGTCTCATATCAAAAGTCGTCATCACATACTTCAGAATACTCTTCGCCGCCATCAGATGAGACTTCCTTGGCTCCGCCATAAACCGACTTACTTGGCCAACAGCGTAAGCAATGTCTGGCCTTGTAATCATCAGGTAGATCAAGCTCCCCACCAGAGCTCGGAACACCAAGGGATCAGGAAGAATCCTACCCTCATCTCATCGAAGCTTCAAGCAACAATCCAAAGGAGTAGAGCAACTCTTTCCCCTTTCCATGCCGAATATTTCACAATCCGATCCGCATAACCTTTCTGGGAAACAAGAATCCTGCCCTCCTTCTTTTCCATGCCCGTCATGAAGGCTCACCCCAACCAGCTTCCTCATTGCTAGAGGAAGCTTCCTCCTTGCCTGCAGCATGTCCAGGCTGCAGCTTGACTTTACAGTCACGCTTAAGTGACCCGGCTGATGACACCTGTAGTACTTCAAGTTCTTCTTCCAATCCTTCTTAGGAGCAAAGCTCCCCTCTTGTTGATTAGAAGTTGAAGGTTCATCTCCAGCCGCAGTCTTCTTCTTCTTTCCTTCTCATCTCTTCTTCTTCTTCTCAGTGAAGAGAGCTTCACTTCCTCCTTCAGAGACAGTCATCCCGGCCATCTGTCTAGCCAAGCTCTCCTGCGAAGCAAACAGGTTCTCCAGCTCCAGAAGAGAAGGCTGAGTCGCCCAGCCTTGAACTAAAATAACGAAGGCCACATACTACTTCCGCAAACCGCGGATTATGTGTGTCTTCAGCTTAGCCTTGGAGATCGTCTCATCAGGATCAAGTGTTGAAAGCTCAGCACACAAGCTCTTCATCTTCAAGAAATATCTAGAGATAGAAAGATCTCCTTGAGTTGTCTTAGCAAACTCATTTTCCAAGAACTGTAGTTTAGCTACATTCTTTCTGTTGAACAACCCATCGAGGGAAGTCCAAATCTCAGCAGCAAACTCACATCCTAAGATATGATCAAAGAGCTCAGGTGACACCGCCCGCTTGAGAGGAAACTCAGCCTTGGCATTTGTCTTCCTCCACACTCTCACCTGCTCGGCAGTTCCAAACACAGCTGTAATTTCTACCTAGTCATCACCACCGACGACCTCCCACAGCTCCTCGCCCAGAAGATAGTTTTCATGCACGACTTCCACTTCTTGAAGTTAGTCAGCGTTAAAAGCTCAATTCCCAGACCTCTTGCAAAACCTCCGCCCATTGCACTATCCTGGTCAAACTTTCAGAAGCACAGAGCAACAATAGAACTTGTTGATCACCGCTCAAGCAACTGAACCTCGCTCTGATACCATGTTGAATTTTCACAAGAAGCTCAGCAAGATAGCCCAAACGCCAAATTAATATCTTTAGAACTACCCAGATCACAACTTGAACAAGCGGAAAACAGGAAGAATACTCAAGCAACCAGAGTGCATAGACAGAAACAAGCAGATCAAAAATTTATCAATCTTCTTTACAGGGCGAGGTATACGTGGCGAGACATTATTTCGTCAGTACATGAAAAAACAGAAACTACAATCAATCCGGGAGGACAGAAACATTGAGACCGTCGAGGCCGCCTGCCCGCAGAGACCGCCTGAACTGAGCTGAAGCCGAACTGAACACGGAGTCCGCCGAGACCGCGAGGTCGCGCGGACACGCCGTTATTCGCAGAACTGCCTGCTGCTTCCGAACCGAGGAACAGACCGCCTACCCGCCGAGACAGCGAGATCGCGCGGACAGGTTATTGAACTGGGAAAGTTGATGCAGAAAACTGGTAACCGCTGAATGCAGTCCGCTAACTTCTCTAAGCCTGACCAAGGTCAAAACCAAGCTCCTGGTTTCACAGTGCTAGCCGCGTCACCTGCACACAGCAACCGGTTAAGTCTAATCAACCTGCGCGGATACAAAAACCGAGTCCGCAGCCTTAAACTCAAGTCCAACTTACTGTTCACTCTGCTGTAAAATGACGAGCCAGGGGGTCCTATTTATAGGCGGGGTGAGGAGTGTGATCACCGCCCTATGAGATAGGCTAACCGCCCATTGATCGCAGCTAGCACTGCCAGTCCGCACCGACAAGCCGGACTCGCGAACAGATCGTCAACCCCGCAAGAGCGCCACCAACTGAGCACCATGCCAGTCCACATGGAGAGAGGACACAGCATCTGTCCGCACGCACAAGTCCACGACCACAGGCAAACCGCCCGGTCACAGCGGACTATGCGGACACCAACTCAGCTCGCAATATCCACGACCACAGGCAAACCGCCCGGTCACAGCGGACATTGCGGAAACCCTGGACTTCACAGAAGTGCAAGTCCATACAATAAGATCGCGCGAGCTCGGCGGACACCAAGACAGTCCGCCAGCTCCAAGGCCAGATCGCTACCAGATTACGGCTCACCGCAACTCCAGACTAAATGTTGATCGCGCGGACTCCAAGCCTCAGTCCGCACAGACCGCGAACACCATCCTGCACTGCTCAGCCAGCCACTGCCGGACTCAACCAGTCCGCGCAGTCCGCGGAATCCAATCCGTAAGAACAGCCAACAGGACCACAGGCCGCCAACACCAGCCCGCCAAACTCCAGCTCCAGTCCGCGCGGACACTCCGCCCAGGCCGCCCGGACTGCCCGATCACCAACTTTCACTTCACAAATTTCAACATCTTTAAAATTGGGATTTTTATAATTTCAATCTAATTTTGTTTAATTATTTCTACAATATTGTTAGTTAATTAGTTATCTTGAAAAGTCTTTAGCTAAACATTTTCCTCTTTTTAAATTAATATTAAAATCTAGGACTTAATTCTTGAATTTCTAGAATTTATTTTTAACTTACTTTTGGTTTAATAAAATTTTAGATAGAAATTATATTAATGTCTTATAAAATATATTTTTTTGCTATTGAAAAGCAAAAGCTCAAGTATTGACGTATTTGATAAGTGATTTTTATATGTAATTTATTTAGTATTTATTTAATATAAATTTGGTTTATTTTTTTAAGTCCGTAAATAGTTATTTTTTAAATTTGATCTAATTCAACATATATTCCTGTTTTGTAGGTTTCCTGCGTGTCAACATAAATATCAAGTCTAGTTGTGTTGTCGTGATGCTGAGCCAAATTCATGAATGAATTCAATTCACGCCCTTGGTCACGACGTGACCGAGGCCGTGGAGCTTGTCGTGGTCATGTCTCGACGATCCCGAGTTAATCTCGCTAATATGGATCTCTTCACGACGAAAATTCACGCCCATGACATCTAGTGTGAAGTCAAATCCCTAGAACATCCTGCCGAAATATTGACCACAACCTTGGTCACGTCCGTGTAACTCACGTCACGCCTGTGACAGTCACGCCCATGTTCAATTTTGACTACCTATATACCATCCGCCAAAGTCAAAGCCGTCGCAATGCCAACATAAACTCGCCCCAGGTCACGCCCGTGACAAAGAGCGTGTACCTCCTAATTTCCACGGTCTCCAATATCGACGCACGCCTCATTAATTGTTGTCGGAGAATTCAACGATTCGCATATTACATGCCCTAAGACATGGGCGTGACCTAGGGCATGTAATCATAATTTTGAGCCTATAAATAGAGGCCAACTCCAGCTGATTCAGAACACTCACCTCAGCCTAAATTATGTAAAGGAGAGATCTTTTGAGAGTTTTTAGAGTGTTCTAGCATAATGTTTTAATTGTTTTAATTTTCTACTTGCACTTTTCAATTTTATCTACTTGCACTTCTCTTTTCTTGTATTATTTGTATTTCTTCTTCACTTGTACACGCCTTTTTCAAGGAAATAAACTTGCAATTTTCATTTCTCTATTTCGCTAGTGTATTCTTAATCATGTAATTTCTTTATATTTCTTTTGTTTCTACCATCTCCATGTGTAACTAAATTCTTATTAGTAATTGATTGAGATAATCCGAGTAATGAAATGATTTTCTTTTCTTAATCTTTAATTTCTTTTTTTTCTTTTAACAAATATCTAGGATTTACCCTTGATTAATATTTAGTGAAGTTATATCATTGATATATTATTTTCACTTCTATTTTCGTACTCTAGTAGTTGAAAGGTTCATGTGTACAGATCGATCACTCACGGGTAAAGGGAGTTAAATACAATACTTGAAAGAGGACGACGTAAATTTCTCGGATTAGAGTCAAATCCAATGGAGGGATTCACTAAGTAAAACGAGCTTGAGGGGTTTTGATTGTAGAACGAAAGTTTGGCCGATCAACTTAAACTCAATTGGGCGTAACCTTGAAAGAGGTGCGTTCATATTTTGGAAATTTTCACAGTCCAAGCATTTTTGTTAAAGAGATTTAGAACTTTATTTTCTTTTAATCGTTTTCATTCAGAGGTGACTCGGAATCAAGTGCTAGCTTTTTAAACATAATCTAAACCACCATTTTTAATCATAGTCTTTCTTTTACTTCCAAGGTCCAAGCAATTTCATTAACGTAAAAGTAATCGACACACTCCGAATATAATACGACTTTGATATTTTATATTATATACTATAATTGATAAGGTACACTTTCTTTTATCAGATATAGAATCGGAGAACAACAATTCTCCCTCAAGTTGGGCGTGAGATGTTGATCATGCCTAACTTGAAAATAATTCATCCAAAGGTAATTCCGCTCAAATCTTTCGTGAGAATATCAGCAAGTTGTCTGTCTCAGGAAACAAAGGGAGTACACACAAGTCCCAATTCAAAATTCTCCTTGATGAAATGACGATCCACCTCAATATACTTTGTACGATCATGTTGGACCGGGTTGTGAGCGATGTCGATGGCAGCCTTGTTATCACAGTATAATCAGATAGGCTCATCTTTAGAGAGACTCAAGTCACTTAGCAACGACCACAACCATAGACCTTCACAAACACCATGAGCTAGAGCCCAAAACTCTACTTCAGCAATTGATCTCGCCATGACTTGTTGTTTTTTACTTACCAGGTAACAAGATTTCACCAACAAGAGAACAATACCCTGAGGTAAATCGCCGATCGTCGACAGAATCGGCCCAATCAACATCGGTGTAGACCTCAATTTTTAGGGCCGAATTGGGGGGGGGGGGGAAATATTCCACTCCCAAGTGAGGACTTGAGATATTTGAGTATTCTGTTGGCAGCATCAGCATGACGAGTCTTTGGAACGTGCATAAATTGGCTGATAACGCTCACAGCATAAGCAATATCTAGACGGGTATGAGCCAAATAGATCAGTCTCCCTACAAGCCTCTAGAATTCAGGAATATTTTCAATCACATTCCCATCATCACAACTCATTTTATGGTTTGCTTCAATTGGAGTGTTCGCTGGTCGGCAGCCACTCATGTCAGTCTTCTCAAGAAGATCCAGATTATACTTCCTCTGAGAGATAAAGATCACATGCTTGGACTTGTCACTTCAATACCCAAGAAATATTTGAGAGCACCCAGGTCCTTGACCTCAAACTCAGAAGCCAGCTTTTGATTTGGAAGTTTGATTTCTTTCATATCATCGCTTGTGATAACGATGTCATCAACATAAACAATGAGAGTTGTAAGTTTACCGATCCTATGTTTGATGAACAGAGTATGATCGGCATTGCTCTGGTGATACCCAAAAGACAAAATGGTTTTGTGAAATCTCCCAAACCAAACTCTTGGAGACTGTTTCTGTCCATATAGGACTTTCTTTAACTTGCAGACGTGTCCCACTGAACTTTTGGGAGTAAGGCCTGGTTGGAGAGACATAAACTTCCTCATCCAGATTTCCATGAAAAAGGACATTTTTTACATCAAGTTGTCAAAGATCTAACTCTTTACAAGAAGCACAGGATAGAAGGACTTTGATGGTGTTCCTCTTTACTACAGGAGCAAACATTTCCTGATAATCAATTCCACGAGTTTGAGTGTACCCTCTAGCCACCAACCTTGTTTTGCACCTTTCAATCACACCCTGCGAATTTTGCTTGACTGTGAACACCCATTTGCACCCAACCAGCTTCTTCACAGGGGGAAGAGGCACTAAATCCCATGTGTTGTTTTCTTCAAGCACGGCCATTTCTTCAAACATTGCTTCTCTCCACACGGGAATCTTATGGGATGTGGAGAAAGAGTCATAAGAAACATAATTAAAAGAGGATGTTGAGTGCAGGACCGGATACCTTTGCGGAGGGCAATTAGAATCTCAGAAGGCCCTGAGTCCGGGTCCAATGATTGTTCTGGTAGCAGGTCCAGTGTGTCGTTAGGCCTCTTTCTCCGCCGAGTGTACACTTGCAAAGTAGGAGCAGTAGGAGGAATAGTAGTATGGACAGGAATATCACTCACTTTCGACGGTAGAAGCTCCCCCCGACGTGAGGGATATGAAGGGGGAATAGGCAGTGGTATAGACGGTGAGGGCACAGACGAAGAGGGCAAAGAAGGTGAGTCACCTGGAGCAAGATAATAGGCCTCAAATTCATGAAACATGACATCAATGGTAACGAAGACCCTCTTAGTAGGAGAATGAAAACATTTATACCCCTTTTGAGTAGGAGAGTAGCCAATAAACACACTGTAGGGCGCGAGGATCAAGTTTGGTGGGAGGAGGGTGATGGATGTGAACAAAGCAAACACAACCAAACACCTTAAGAGGGAGTTGAGAGGAAGGAACATATAAAGTCCCGAGGGAGTGGCATTCCCAAAAACACGAGAGGGCATGCGATTAATAAGATACGCAGCCGTAAGGACAGCATCGCCCCAGTAATACTTGGGAAGAAGCATTGTTGCTAAGAGACAACGAGCCACTTTCAAAAGGTGATGATTCTTACGCTCCGCAACCACATTTTGAGCAGGAGAATAAACACAAGTGGTTTGGTGTATAATGTCATGCTCAGCCAAAAACTCAGCAAATTGGGAATCCAGATATTCGTGACCATTATCACTGCGGAGGATCTCAATTTTAACATTGAACTGGGTGGATACCATGTTATAAAACGTTTTGAAGGTGGAGAAAACCTCACTTTTCTTTCGCAGTAAATATAATCAGGTAGTGCGAGAAAAACAGTCAATAAAAGTAACAAACCAAGCACAACCAGAAAAAGAAGGGACGGGATAAGGTCCCCAAACATCAGAGTGAATCACATTAAAAGGAACTGAACTTGGTAATGAAACATAATTAAAGATAGTACGATAATGTTTGTTAATAGCACAGACATCACAAATAATAGAAGTAAAAGCAGCAGCAGGCATAGCAGGTAACAAAAGCCTCATAATAGGGATAGATGGGTGTCCTAAACAACAATGTCAGAAATAGAGGTCGGGCGTGCTGGAGTGAAGGGCAAGAGAAGATGCCACCGGGCTAGAGTCGAGCACGTACAGAATATTGACCAGGCTACCAGATCCAATCACCGTCCCCGTCTTCAGGTCCTGAAATACACAAGAGGAAGGGTGAAAGGTTACTGACAGTTCATGGAATTAGTCAAATGGCTAATAGAAGCAAATTACGTGTGAAATTTGGAACATGCAAAACTGATGATAAGGAGAAAGAGGAACAGGAGATGGAGCCCTTCCCAGCAATAGAGGAAAGAGAATCATCAGCAATGCTCACTTTATCACGACCGGAGAGAGTAGTATAGGAGATAAAACCTGAGGCGGAGCCAGTCATATGATCGGTGGCCCCGGAGTCAATGATCCAATGAGCAGAAGGGTGAGAAGCAACTGAGTAAGCACCTGGGGTCCCTGTGTGGGTATATGAAGACAATGCAAAAGACTGCGTATAAAGACCATGCATCATGTGAAGAAGAGCAAGGACTTTTCATCAGCCGAGAAAGCACCAGGGAGGGCAGAAGAATCAGCACCCGACAGAGCAGGAGAAGTTTCTGCAACAGCCTCAGTGAGATGAGCCAAACAGGGAGGTTTGCGACCAGTGGGGCGATCGAAGCCACGACCACCACGAGGAAGAGCACCACCTCCCGGTAGAAGAAAACCATGGAGACGAAAGCAGGTGTCTCTGGTATGATGGGTCTTCCCTCAATAATCACAGAGGAGGTGGTCTTTATCAGTACCCATCAGCTTAGAATCACGGGCAGGACGAGCCCCAAGCAAGGAAGGTGTACCAGCAGCTAGATCAGAACTCTCAGGAGCAGGGTCGGGAAGAAGGGACTGATGACGATCAAACTCCTGTTGGACAATGTTATAAACCTCTGGAAGGGATGGTAACGGCACAAGCCCAAGAATCTGAACACTAATCTGATCCAAGTCCCGATGAAGACCATGAAGGAACTCAAAGGTCCGGTTGCGATCCTCCCGAGCACGGACCATAGCCTCATCAACAGGGCTAACAAAGGTGAGGGAACCGAAATGATCGTATTCCTGATATAACAGAGTGAACTCCTGCAAGGAATTCGTTAGCCAAGATATGACTAAGGAATTTTCGGAATCCCATTGAGGACAATCAGGGGCAGTCGTCTCCGGTTCCGTAATTTGCCCAGTGACATGTCCAAAGAGGCGACGGCTCTTAAGAGCAAGAGTGATAGAGCGTGATCAGGACAGATAATTTGAATCATCTAATCGGATAGTGGTAATCTGCGGAGTATTGTGATCATGACACCCACGCAGATGACTTGCAGGAGGAACCGGAGAGAGAAGCGGTGTTGAGGTAGAATTGTTAAGCGCCGACATAGTGGCTCCAGAATAGAAATCCGGAGATCACACGCCACACAAGGCCACAAGGGGAAACCAATTCCACCAAACAGCAATCCAATTAGGAGATAGAAGGAATAGAAATCAACTCCATCCGATAACAAGGCAACAAACCCTAGGAGACGGCGTCGGAAGGAAGGCTGATCTCACCACATATCCGGCGCCGGATGAGGAAGGGCTACAAACCCTAGGAAGCCCGACTAGGGCTAAGAAGGAAGCGCTGGAACCGGCTGTGGTAGAGGCGCTGGAAGAGCGGGAGGTCGGTCGCGGGTTGACGCGGCCTGCGCGTGTTGACGTGGCTGTTGCGGGCGAGACGCGTCGGTCGCGTTCTATCGCAAGCGAGACGCGGAAGGGCGGCGAGATCGGATGCGGGAGAGCAGCGAGCGGGCAAACGGATCGAGGGAGAGGCGGAGCGGCTAGGTCATGCGTGGCTTTGATACCATGTTAGAGGAATTGATAACGAATTTTATTGAGTTTGTCCCCTCTATATATTGAGACGGACACAAGGCATAACAAAATAATACATATAACATATTGTAAAATACATATTGTAATAGAATCGAAGAACATCTCTTTTATAAACAAATAATAAATTTTTCTCCATCACATTTATTTTTTATATTTTTTTATATATGATGGTGTTATTGCTAAATATGTTTTATCTTTAAATATTATAAATAATGGTAGAAAATTTAGATGACAATGATGACCATGATAGTCATCTATATATATGAATTCCCATAGTATATATTATAGATATATAAAACAGGACCGGTGAGCAAGAAATTTTTCACCAAAATAAGAAATTGTGGTAATTGAGAAAGAGTTATGTGCAAAATGTCCAAATTAGATGTATGATCTAGAAAACGAGTACAAGCTGCACTCCAGATTAAACAAGATTATCATTATATATATATATATATATATATATATATATATATATATATATATATATATATATATATATATATATATATGAGTTAAACAAGAGATGACTAAGCCTACCCTAAGCAATTTATTTATAATATCAGAATCATAAACTAACATTAGAGTCAGAGACAAAGACTTTGTTTGGCACGGCTTATTTGCTCTGATGAGTTTGGTCAAAAACGTCATTATCATATAATGTATGTTTGGCAAAACAAAGGCTATGACCACTACCAAGAAAATAAACTATTTTTGAGCATAAAATGCATGAATATTTTTAAGTGAGGTCAGGCGTTCACGAACGACCGCCGCATCACGGCCGCCACCACCACGACAAACCAAGACAAAACCCCCACTTCCATAAATTTTATTGTCTTCCGCAATAATTTTAAGGGGAGAAATTCGGGCATGCTATCAGGACTGAATATTATAAACCATTCAATCGTGAATTAAATAGATTAGTAGGTCAAATCAGTTCAGATCTAGAATAATGTACTCACCGATTGATAGAGCTGGAAATCCCTGCTACTGCCTTCAATGGAGACGCTGACCAGCTGGTTGGCCACAGCCTTTTTCAAGACTTCCTCGTTGCTGCTGAGCACTTGTTCATAATCATCAATGCTCACCGCACGAGCATCTATCTGGAATCATGGATGATTTCATCAAATACTGGACTTCATACGGAGCAAGGATAAGAAATTCGGCAAGTGATCAGTGGTCAAATACCTTGTTAATATCACATTGTCCTTCTATGCCCTTGTAGGGGTAGTCCGCTTCCGTGTCAACGCCGCCATTGTTGATGATGAACTCAAAGGCATAGTCCATGAGCCCACCGCTGCATCCTTCATTGAAGACTCTGTCACAGTCTACCAGCTCTTGCTCTGACAGTATGATAAGGTTTCCGGTTTCGATCTGGTTGATCCCTTCCACTGCGGCGATTGCCGAGAAAGCCCAACCGCTACCTGATTTCATCAAACACGATTACGTTGAGCTAAACCTAAAGGAGTAATCCCAAAGAGGACGAATTTCCTAATCAAACTTTTACAATCTTTCTCCCCCATGGAACAACAATGAAACCTGGAAAGACTGTAGAAAAGGATTCTAACATCAAGAGGGCTGAAAACGGAAAGATAGAGGGGTTCCGTGCTAACCGCAGCTGCCCTGGTCTTTGATGGGACCAACAGCGCCTTTCTTCCTCCAGTCAATGGACTCCAGCAGCGAATCTCCGTCGGTTACAAGGTACCGATCGCTTACACTGCCGGCAAAATGTCGGCGACGCCCGGGAGAGCGGAGACCGAGGAACTGAACGCGGTACTCCTCGTTTGTAAGATCTGCAAAGCGGTTGAGGCCAAGGCGGAAGGTGGACTCGCCGGCGTCAGCTGCGGTGTTGTGCTTGTCGATGTATTGTAGGTTGTGCTTGAAAGCTTCAAAATGCTGTCGTTTAGCGTCCACAGCGTTGAAGAATTTTCCATGCTTCACGAGCCAATTCTCGTACAGCAACCGGACATCCTCCTCACTACCCTCTGACGCGGCCGCCAAGACGGCGTAAGCAAGTAGGACTGTTAAGAAGCGTACCACCACTCTCCTTGAACTCATTCTTAGATGGAGGAGTACGAGAAAAATGGAAATGCTTTCCTTTCGTTTGGTAGGGGAACGACTGTGATTAAATATAGAGAATGGACTCTAAAGAATATAAATGCATAGAGACTTTAAAGATTATGAGACGGATTATTTGAGTGAATCTACTGTGTCAGGGCAATGAAAAAAAATTTGTTGCTTAAACACACGCTCTAATGTTTTGTGCACGGAGGAGTATGTTCTGATACGTGTGTATTTGGAAAATGAACACATACTATTGAAATAATGATCGTGCAAATATATTTTCTTCCGCACGTGTGTTAAATAGTATTAAAAAAATTTCTCTGATTAGAACATGGTGATTTAAATTGAGTTTGATGTATTCAGTGGGAACAAAATAGGTCTAATATGACTCATGATGCATCTATTAGTTTACTCTGATCTATTTGGTGTTCGATGCGTTAATTGGGACCTACTTCAAGCATTGTGGGGCCAATTAATGCACATGAATCAGGAAGGACACGCTGGATGTTACACATTCAGTAAATACGAAATGATTTTCTTCCCCAAAAAAATTTATGGGTCATGGGGAATATGCAATGGATGCATTAATGAAAGAACTAGGTTATACCTCGTATGAAAAGATGTGGGTATTTTTCTCGCATCATATCTTCGGGTTCCAGGTGGACACCTCATGTCGGCAATTGTCCCAAACCACTCAAACCAGGAATATCTTCTTCCTCTAAATAATATAAGTTCCTGTATAGACAATTTGTACTATTGTTATGGATATAGACATATCTGGCTCAATGGGCAGTGGTAGCTCCCGTTTGTGCTCCTGATGATCTCTCAAAGCACTCTGCAGAGACGAGACTTTGAACATGTCGTGTAGTTCTTTAGACTCAGGTGGTAACTCGAGTCGGTAAGCAACTTCTTTGATATTTTCAATGATGGGTTAAGGTTTACACATCTCACCTATATCACATGGATTCAGCTGAAACCCCATAACATACAACATACACTAGCTAAGCATTACATAATGCACAAAAATGAAAGCTAAACAAAGAATAATAAGCACTATCAGAACACTAACATCAACATATGAATGTTCACAGTTTACTAAAGAAATGTTCAACAGCAAGTCGTATGGCCTTACTGTAAGATCCTTCTCCCAAAGATAGAGAGAGAACATATGCCCAGTGTAATCGTCTCGTGGTAATGTCATAACAAAAGGTAACCACTATTGCATGATGCTTAGGCTACATTTGGTTCGGCATTGGCGGGTGCATCCGGTGGGTCGAAACACCACTTTGGAACAAGATGGGGAGAAGTGGAGGTCGAAACAGAGCGGATCGGGATCGTTTCCTCCTTGCTGCGGGCGCAAACGGAACAAACGCAGTCGGGGGTCGTTTGTTTACCCGCCGTCCAACAGTGTTTGCTCCAAACGGAGGCAGCGAAACGCCGAACCAAACAAAGCCTTACTCTACCGGTCAATTCACCATAACTTCACCACAACAGAATATACATATAGAATAGAGGATGCAAAAAATGTGAAAACGCACTAGCATAAAATAGTGTCACAAGCAATACAAGTAATTTCTAATGTAAATGTTGGAAAGTGGGAGAGATAAGAGATAATACATGCTCTGACCAATACATAAAGACATAGACACAATCAGTCAATAATAATTTCTATGACCTTCACATCCACTGGATCATCCAACAAATCTGCAGAGGAGATTAGAGCACTAAGGTTGTGCGGGTGTCGTCCTGACAGCACGCGTCTTCTACCACAGTGTAACGCGCCAAAAACCACTTTTGAGAAAGTGTTTGAGAAATGTAGATCCTAAGGACGTATGTGCATTTCGAGGGAAGTTCAGGAACTTTCTGGAGAAATTTTGGGTTGGCACATTTTTTTGTCCACTCGCGAGCATGTGCACGATCATGCGTAAAACGCACGATCAAGCCCTTTCTGAGGGGCTCACTGTCTTTTCTAATTAACTCACGCACAAGCGTCTGTTCTGGAATGTACGATCGTGTTATCTGCGATTGAACTGTTTAAGCTCATAAATCTACGTCGTTCATTGACATTTACCTAAAATTGTGCGATCTGTTAAAGAGATCAGCATGCTTCATCTCAATCTATTAGGACGGTCTCAATTCGCATTGATCATCTATGCCGCCCAAAATAGCTCTATAATCTTCAAAATGGTCAAGGTCAACTTCCAGTCTGACCACTGAACCGCACGGTCAAATCCTTTCTTCTTTCTTGTTGCTTTTCACACACAATGTAACCTCACACCTCTACTCGATTATCATGTTTCCTATGAAGCCTAAAATCTTAGGGTCTATCCAATTGGGCAGGCCCTCATTAGTATAAATAGGAGTGAACATTGCCCAGGAAAAAGCTGACTCAAACTCTTAAGACTAGTTACTCTGGTCGTGGTCTCGAATCTAGACTCTTTTTGGTCACTTAGTCACCGGCTAAGGCAATCTTAAGTTTATAACCGCATTTATTAAGTGAAATAATATTGCTCGCAACAAGTGGTAATCGATGTTGTAGGTAAATTTGTCATCGTCGCTCTACGACCTCTATTTTCCTTTATTTGTCCATTGTGAATCAGAAAGTAACCGGCAGCTCACAGTCTCCCCTAATGTCTCTCAGAGTGAAGTCATGGAGGTGAACTTTTTGCACCGGTAGAATGAACATGTGACCTTCTGATTAAGTTGTCCAGCGAATAAATCAATGAGAGTGGTTGACCGTGAATATCAATAGTGCCCACAAGTAAATATTGGAATCAGTTCGAGTAATGTAATGACCTTTGATGCCCTGGAGTTTAGGTTTGAGTAGGCTTGTTGTGAGGCCGCTCTGTTAGATCTTACAGTACCCTTAGAGGGGGTGCATAAAGGTTTTAAAAGAATTTAGATTTTAAAAGAAAGAAACATCCAGTTTGTAGTTTCTATTGTTGCCGCCAGCGGTATAACTATTGCTCGATGTTAGTAACAGAAATTCCTTTTTTTCTTTTAAACTTAGAACAAAAAATTAGCAAGCTAGTAATAAAAGAAAAGATGACTATATTTCTAAAATATTGATTACAAAACTTTGACACCAATGATGCTTGGAATCGAGGTGAAAGTAAAAACCTTTTGGTTTTTTATACCGACCCTTCTCCTAGGATTGATAGGTTTTAGCCTATCTCTCCAAGATACAGCCATGAACCGTCCCTAGATCTACCCCAGACCTAGTCGCCACAACACGCGGCAAATTACGGAATACTCCTCGGAAACCGACGTCCGCACCGGACAATTTTCCCCTAAGTCTCGCAAGACTTACTCAATCATACCTGAGGTGATTTTACAACATCCAGAAACAAAAGAAATACAAACGTGTACAACAATATTAAAAACTCCCTCAATATGATGAACTCAAAGATGACAAAGGTTGTTGGGAAAAACTCATATGATTTACCTTAACTAATTATGTTTTAAGTTATTTTACATCCTAAGTTTATTGGTTATGATGTATAGAGAGGATAATGTGGTCTTAGAAGTACTAGGATATCAGTAGAGTCTAGGATTTGAGAAAGGCATAATGAATTCTAGAGCAAAGTCAAGAAAACCAACATGCGTTGACTAGAAGTCGACACAACATCGACTTGATATCGATTTTACTTCAAATAGAAGTAAGATCAGTCGACGTTACTTCAAGATACATATCGACGTATACTTTAACATGTTGTCGTCGTAGAGTCAATTATAAAGATAAGTCGACATACAATCAATATGAAGCTAGATTTCGACGCAACTATTATATGAAATCGACGTTACACCAAATAAAGTTCTGAACGAGATTATCTGAGAATTAATTCAGGCATAATCAAGAAAGATTTATTGGAAAATTTGATTCTTAGAGACATTGGAAGACGATGACATTAAGAAAATTCTTCTCTGTCAAATATATATAGAGAGAGACACGCAAATTAAAAAAATCAATTGCACCCAGAAAGTGATTTGACAATTTGAATCGATAGAGCTGATTCTGAAGACGATTATTTTATTCCTGCTGAAGAAGTTTGTCACGACCCGTCTAGTAACAATTATCAGAGTGTGCTACGGGTGGGTCGTGATGTCATAGGCATGGGCGAAAGAAATTTCATGTATGTTAAGCAGAAGCTAAAATTGTAATATTAGATTTTAAATATTTAATTTGGGAAAAATATGTTTGTTATTATTTGCAAAAGCTTTAGAGTTAGTCAGTAAAAAACTAGATGCGCATGTATTTTTAATAATCTTATGTCACACAGTGCTGATACATGATTTTTATGCAATAAACCAAAAAGATGAACATGTCATTAATATTACATCACAGTCATTAATAATTGCCTAGCAGTTGTCCATGACACAAAAGAAAATGGCTAATAATAACTAGTACACGATAAATAAATCCGACAGTAATGGAAATAAAATACATAGAACCTGACAAAACAATCAACAAAATAAACCTCCAAGAACCAGGAACTTGAAGCAGCTCGGGCTCAGCTAGCAGCTCGCGCAGTCACGAACGACATGACAAATTCCAAACAAGAAGGAAAAAGCCTCTAAATGTTGAAATAGTACGTAAGCAAAGAAAATAAAGTACAAGCATGGAAAATAGAAATATATGTATCAATTTATCATGTAAGGCTAAGCTAGAAGGACAAACAAATAAGAGTCGAACAAAAATAATGTAAGTATTAGCCTACTCCGATGTATAGTCTAGATTCAAACACGTAATGACATAAGCTGTAATCGATGAAAGGTGTATGTGTTATAATTTGATGCACATGATTTTAATATTAGTTAAAATGCAAGGCTTATCAAAACATTTGTGTTTGTTGTGGTCATTTATTGGTTTTCATTATCAGTCAAGCAAAAACTCAAATCGAAACGTCACATCAATTCAACACTACATTTCAATAATTGCTTATGACATTAATGCATTTAAATATTCATGATTTAGTGATTCATGACATATCAAGAAAGGTTACTAATTTAACTGTTCATATATTCAAGAGTAGAATTCATTACGTGGAAAAGAGTGTATGAGATTAAATTTAATGTTTCTAAGCAAGAGAAATTCTCTACTTGCCTTAGGATGAAGCTGAGAAATGATGGCAGTGGCTGAGCGGTGCAATCAAAATTAACACTCTTATTTTGCACCTGTTCAAGATCGCATAACGATATTCGACATAATGAAGATTCACATGATATTACATGCATTTGTTTAATGCAAAACTAAAACAAGAGTGTTTTAAGAAATTTACTTCCCTCAAAGGTGAGGGGAGAGGAGTTTATCACGCAGAAGTAAAAATTTGGCAGCGATTGGGTGATGGAAACCCTAAATCGGAGAGGGTTTTGGAGAGATCCCACCACTAGATCCGACGAACGGCACCAAAAAGAACAAACGTATTCAGGATTAGTCGATTATATGCTGGACATAAGTTGGATCAACGTAACCACAATGATTGGAGCGCGAAAATTTGCACGAAATTTAGGGAAATCTAAAATAGGGGAAAAGAGGAAATCCTTACCCAAGGAGGCCAAATTCTAGTCCAAGTGTAACACCCCTATCCGTCGAATAGCATATAGCAGTTGGTCCGGCCGGGGCCCGACGCCATATACCACGGACAGACCAGTGGGTTACTCTTTGAAACCATTCAACCAATACACACGTCCTACACAGAGCATCTAGCGGAAGTAATTTTTTAAGTTGCAACAATAAGAACCCTGCCAACAAGTAGGAATGAATTACAAAATACACAAAAGTACTGGCCTTAAGGCCTTACAATAGTTTGCTCAAATATAAGTGTCTTCCAAACCTCGACACGAAGGCCGGTCACACATGAGAATACAAGAAAACATTCAAAATTTAGTGTTGGGATTTGTCTCCACAATACCTCAGATTTGTAGGAGGTCAGACCTTGAACTAAGATGAATTAAGGTGTATTTGATATTGTGTTTAAGTTGTATGTGTGCAGGTTCTCATTGCCAAGTGTAGATCAATGTCAGTCTATAATGGGTCACCAAACACAGGACCATACAATGTAATCCCTCATTGTGTGATCCAAAGTGTTGGCCCATGTATAGCCTCTCTATTGGGATACACTTCCTATACAAGCACTTGGATTGGTGGACTGAAGTTTTGAAGTTTATCTTTTCAGAAGAAATATTTCTAAGTCCACATACTCGAGTATGTTTCTTCATATACTCAAGTAAGTGACTTAGTACTCAAGTAGATCCTTAGACATACTCGTGTAGACTCTGTGTACTCGTGTAGATAAGTTTATACTCAAGTAGATAGTCAGTCACTCGAGTAGGTCATATCTTATACTCGAGTAAATCCTTCTGCTTTTAGATCCAGAATTTTCTCTAAGTCCACATACTCGAGTACATCTCTTGTATACTCGAGTAAGTGGGTCTGCACTCGAGTAAGTTGGATTACATACTCGAGTAGACTGTTTTACTCGAGTAGATGATAACTTGTACTCGAGTAGTTGGTTAGTTACTCGAGTAAGTGGTATGTTCATACTCGAGTAGATCTGTGCTTCTCATCTCAGAATAATTCTAAGTCTACATACTCGAGTAGTTCCCTATATACTCGAGTAAGTGACGCTGAACTCGAGTAGATGTTTTTAATACTCGAGTAGTTCAATGATTACCCGAGTAGCTTTTCCAAGATACTCGAGTAATTCATTCTTCTCTTACTCGAGTATCTCCAACTCTTCTACTCAAGCAGTTCCTCCTCTTATCTGAGAAATTTTTCTAAGTATTTTTACTCGAGTATATACTCTCATACTCGAGTAGTTCTAAATTCACTCGAGTGCTGATCTTTGAATCACTCGAGTAACTTATCTTCATATACTCGAGTATGCTCCTTCTTATCCACTCGAGTATATACCATCTAATACTCGAGTATGTTTCTTTTATGACTCGAGTATATCTGTTTAAATTTTTCTGAAATTCTCTAAGTCAATTTCGCAGTGTATTTCAAATTAATCATTTCTGATTGGTCCACGTGTCATCCCTAATTAATTTTCTGACCGTTGGAGTCCACCTATAAATAGGTCCTCTCAGATTTGACTAACACAAGTGAACAGAGATTTTATTTTAAGAAAGAGAAAAAGGAAAACCCGTGAACCCTAATTCCTCACGTCGTCGTCGCCGCCATTGACGTTCACGGAAGAAGCTCTGGATCGACGATCTTCGATCGCTGCCTTCAACTTTTATTCTCCAGCGATCCAGACGAAAGTTAATCACTCGATCTCGCCGAGCCTCAAAGATTTCAGATCTATTTTCTCGATCGAGGTGATTCCGTTTTTCAGATTTGTGGATCTCTCTCAAGTCATCTTCAACATACTCTGATCAAGCCAAAGCTCTTAAAGAAGAAGACTGTCAAGATCCAGATCTGAGAATATTTTTGTTTGTATTTTTCCTTTCAAACAATTTACTTTGTAGGAGCTTTGTTCTCCGAGATTTGTAGGAAGGCTTTTTCTTCCGAGTTCTGTAGATCCAGTTGGATCGAGTTTGTAGGAACGAGTTTCCGAGGTGTAGGATTGTTTTCAATCCGAGATAGTGGAGTAGCCGAGTCTAGTGATTTGCTAGATCGGTGAGGAAAGTGGACGTACCCAAGATTGGGGAACCACTATAAATCTCTTGTCGTCTGTGATTGTTTGATGTGTGCTGTGTTCATTTTTTAATTCCGCATTTGACACGCATTTCACCTATTCACCCCCCCTCTAGGTGATTTAGGCTAACAACTTAGCACTCTCAATTGGTATCAGAGGGAGGTTGATCGTTAAAAGGTTAACACCTTTATCTTATCCTTCTAAGTTGTTTCTTGAATAGTATCAAGCATGAGTAAGACCAAGGATTTTGCTAAACTCCCTATCTGCACCAAGAACAATTTC
This sequence comes from Platanthera zijinensis, assembly GCA_039513925.1. NCBI lineage: Eukaryota > Viridiplantae > Streptophyta > Magnoliopsida > Asparagales > Orchidaceae > Platanthera > Platanthera zijinensis. Next base: position 4,102,365 of record CM077097.1, read on the forward strand.
CCTATGTGGAAGGAAAGAGTAAAGTTCTTCATGGAAGCAGTAGATCCCCGGATCTTCATGATTGTTGAAGAAGGTCCCCATACTCCTATGACTACTTCCACCATAGATCCCACCAAACAAGTTCCCAAGAAATTGATGGATCTAGATAAGGATGAGATTGCACTTGTCTCTCTGGACAAGAAAGCTAAAAACATTATAGCAAGTGCAGTCGATGACTCAATGCTGCAGAATCTGATTCATTGTCAATCTGCCAAGGAGATGTGGCAATCCCTAGTGACTCTAATGGAAGGTACTGAAGAAGTAAGGGATGATCGAAGGTCCCTACTGAACCAGAAGTATGAAGCATTCAGGCAGGGTCATAAGGAAGCCATAGCTGACACTTTTGAGAACTTCTTCAAGATAGTAAATGGTCTTAGAGTTTATGGACGTGTCTTCACCAATGGGGAACTCAACGACAAATTCTTAAGATCCCTAACCAAGGAATGGGACAATAAGGTATGTGCCATTCGGGAGTTTGGAAGGTTAACTGAGACAGACCCGCAGAATCTGTTCGGAAAGCTTATGTCTTACGAGCTGCAAATCAACTCAAAAAAAGCTGAAGAAGAGATAAGCAGGTCTGCATCCAAGGAGAAGTCTGTCGCTCTAAAGGCAGATAGCTCAAGGTAGACAAAGGCTAGCTCTCCTGCCCCAGTTCCTGAAGCTGATGAAGAAGAATCATCTGACCCAAGCTCATCTGGCTCAGAACTATCTGAAGGAGAGTTCTCATTGCTCTCCCGGCAATTCAAGAAATTCTTAAGTAAGAAGAAGCAATGGAGAGGCAAAGATGCCTCATTCAGAAGATCACGACGTGATGGTGATCAGAGAAAGAAAGGGTCAAGTAGCCATGACAGGTATAACTCTAAACAGAACAAACAGATTTCGACTGACATCGTTTGTTATTGTTGCAATAAGCCAGGTCACGTCATCGCCGACTGCCCTCACAAAAAGAAAGAAGGTGGAAGAAGAGAGGAAAAGAAATCCTCACACCAGAAGAAGAGGACAGAGAGAGTCTAGTAGCCAAGAAGAGCAAAACTCTCAGCGACTCCGACTCATCTGAGTCGAGTGAAGAAGAGGAAGCTTACTTTGGGCTCATGGCTCACTCAGATGATGAACAAGTCCCCCAGTTCACTGGGGAGGTAAAATCTCACACTCCTCTCTCTGATTCTGATGATGATAATGAGCAAGAGGGCTATTCCTCTGAAGATGAATCTGAACTCATGGCCCAGTACCAAGAGTTGCTCATGACCTACGAGAAATGTCGTAGAGTAGTGAAAACTCAAGCCAAAGAGATAAAATCTCTACAGGCTAGTGAGAGCAGCTTGAGAGAAGAAGTCAATAAGACTAACTCTCTTCAAGAGATCTTAAACAGTGCTATGGATGAATACAATCAAGCTCTTAAGCACCTCAACCTTAAAGAGGAAATCATCAAAGAATTGGAACAACAACTCGAGGCGGAAAAGAAACTTGTTGAGAGTTTCTCTAAGCCTAAGACAGTTCTTCCAATCGTTGCTGAGTTCTCTGCTAAGGCCAAGGGTGCTGGTTTAGGCCACATTGGCTCTTCCAGTAAATCCTCTAGGAGAAACAAGGCCAAAAGAAAGAATAAGGCTGCCCGGAAGGCTCTAGCTGAAGAAAAAGGGAAAGCTCTCTTGGAACCTGTTCTGTTCAAGAAAGTTATCTTTCCTACGAACGAGCTCGACTATGAGTCTACCTGTGGACACTTTTCTAGGCCGATCCCTGAGAAGCCTAAGTCAAGATACCAAGGTTGGACTCGTCCCCGTAACTTTGGCGAGAGTGTCTTCAAGGCACCTTATGAGGAGATTCAGCTTCAAAGCTATGGACCTCATGCTCATGGTCATAATATCAAAAAGACACCAAAAGTAAAACCCATTGTAGAAAAGCCTATGAAGGAGAAGACTTCATGTAATTGCCATCATCATGAAGCCTCTTCCTCCAAGGGCAAAGCTCCTGATAGACCTTCATTCCAGAAAGTCAAACAGGACTACACAAGGCAAAGATACAACAGGTTCGACTGTTGGTGTTGTGGCGGAATTGGTCATTTTGCCAGTGATTGTTGGTTCAATCCTAAAAATGTTGCAACCCCTAAAGTTAGCAACGCGAGAGTGACCACTCATGAGGCTAATACTCGTAGGGGGAGTATTCTAACTCGAGACCAAGGACCCAAACTTGTTTGGGTTCCTAAGGCTAAATGATTGTAATTGCAGGCATGTCCAAAGGCCACCAAAATGCCAATCTGGTACTTGGACAGTGGATGTTCTCGGCATATGACCGGGACAAGGAGCCTACTCCAGAATTACACCTCAGTTTGCAACGGACCAAAGGTCATCTTTGGAGGTTCAGATCGAGGAATAACTAAAGGCTATGGTATGATCTCTAACGGTAGCGTATCCTTTTCGGATGTAGCCTATGTTGAAGGATTGGAACACAATCTCATCAGCATAAGCCAACTATGCGACAAAGGATACGTAGTTGAATTTCATGTTGACAAGTGTTTGATAAAATCGATTAACAACATGGAAACTATTTTATCAGGCACTCGAAGCAGAAATATTTTCTGTTTAAATTTCATTTGTATAGACTCTTCGATACCAGTGTGTCTTTTGGCAAAAAGTAGTGCATCTCTTGCTGACCAATGGCACAAGAGACTAGCACATATTAATTTCAAAACTATTAACAAACTATTCTCTCAAAACTTAGTACGTGATGCACCTAAGGTCAAGTGCGTTACGGACAGTCCTTGTCACGCTTGTATCAAAGGCAAGCAAACAAGAAGTTCGTTTAAAAGCATAATAGGCAAGGATTCCAATAGAAGCTTACAGCTTCTCCATATGGACCTGTTTGGTCCACTGCAGGTTAGAAGTTTGGAAGGTAAGGAATATACGTTGGTTATTGTGGATGATTACTCGCGCTTTGCGTGGGTGTTCTTTCTGAAACACAAGTCAGATACCTTCGATATTTTCACTAATTTTGTTAGACAGATCCAGAATGAATACAACTGTTCCGTAGTCAAAATCAGAAGTGACAATGGAACGGAATTCAAGTCTGGAGCCATGACAGAATTCTGTGAAAGTCAAGGTATCTTTCATGAGTTTTCCTCTCCTCGTACCCCACAGCAAAATGGAGTAGCTGAGAGAAGGAACAGAACACTCATAGAGGCTTGCCGGACCATGTTGAGTGATGCCTCACTTCCAGAGTATTTCTGGGCTGAAGCCGTCAACACCGCTTGTCACGTGCAAAATCGAGCACTCATCAACAAAAATCATGATAAGACCCCTTACGAACTTCTAAAAGGCAGGCAACCAACCATCTCATACTTTAGAATCTTTGGCTGTAAGTGCTTCGTACTTAACAATGGCAAGTATCACATCACCAAGTTTAGCGAGAAAAGCTTTGAAGGTATTTTTGTAGGTTATAGTAGCCACAGTAAGGCCTATAGAGTTTTCAATAGAAAAACTCTGGTGGTAGAAGAGTCGATACATCTTGTATTTGATGAGACGAGTCTGCTGCAAAGCAACTTGTCTAGTGTGCCTATTGTAGATGCAGGTACAAAGTTGAAAGAAATTAGCTTGGATGAAACTACTAAAGGTAGAGATGAGACGTTCATCAAGATCACCTCTACAACCCCTATTGAAGAGGTGGATGATCAAAATGAAGAACACATCCCAACTGAAGATGCAACTCCAATGGCTGAAGACATCTCAGATGCAAGGACTTTTGAGTTCAGACACTTGAAAGATCATCCTGTTGACCAAATTATAGGAGATCCTCGGGATGGCGTCAGAACTCATCGAGGTACAACTAACGAGAATTTATACTTAAGTTTTCTATCACAGGTTGAACCAAAGAAGTTTGAGGAAGCAAACTCCGACGCATCCTGGATTCTAGCCATGGAAGAAGAGCTCAATCAGTTCAAACGATGCAAAGTTTGGACACTTGTTCCTAGACCCAAGAGTAAGAACGTCATTGGGACAAAATGGGTCTACCGGAACAAGATGGACGAAGATGGAACAATTATAAAGAATAAAGCCAGACTTGTCGCCAAGGGCTATCGTCAAGAAGAAGGAATCGACTTCGACCAGACTTATGCTCCAGTGGCAAGACTGGAGGCGATCAGGTTATTTCTTGCCTACGCTGCACTTAAGGGCTTTACCGTCTATCAAATGGACGTCAAGTCCGCCTTCCTAAATGGTGTCATAAAGGAAGAAGTGTATGTAGAGCAACCGCCAGGTTTTGTTGATTCAACCTTTCCTAATTATGTTTATTTACTGCAAAAAGCACTATATGGTCTTAAACAAGCTCCTCGAGCTTGGTATGAGACGTTGTCCACCTTTCTTCTTGAGAACAAGTTCACAAGAGGAAAGATAGACAAGACATTATTTCTTAGGGAAATAAAAGGCAAGATTTTGCTAGTGCAAATCTATGTCGATGACATCATTTTTGGCTCTACAGATAACAACCTCTACAAGAAGTTTTCTAAACTTATGCAAGGGAAGTTTGAAATGAGCAGTATGGGAGAGCTGAAGTATTTCTTAGGGCTACAAGTGAAACAATCTGAGGATGGAATTTTCATCTCACAGACCAAGTTCACCAAAGAGCTACTTAAGAAATTCGGAATGGAGAATGCAACCTCTATGAGGACTCCAATGGCCTCAGCTATGTCTCTGGACAAGGATGAGAAAGGGAAACCTTTTGATGAAACCAAGTACAGAAGCATAATTGAGTCCTTGCTCTACCTTACTGCAAGTAGACCAGATATAATGTTCTCAACATATGTATGTGCTAGATTTCAGGTGAACTCTAAGGAATCTCACTACATCGCTGCAAAGCGAATCCTGAGATACCTCAAAGGTACACCAAATCTTGGCTTATGGTACCCAAGAAGTAATGATAGTGAACTAATTGGATTTTCAGATGCAGATTTTGCAGGTAGCAAAGATGACAGGAAAAGCACCTCCGGGACTTGCCAATTTCTCGGAAGGAGACTTATTTCCTGGAGCAGTAAGAAGCAGAACTGTGTAGCTATCTCAACGGCTGAATCAGAGTACATCTCTGCAGCCAGCTGTTGTGCCCAGCTTTTATGGATCAAGAATCAATTTGAAGACTACAACATGAAGTTCCAGAACATTCCTTTATTTTGCGACTCATCCAGTGCTATAGCAATTGCCAACAATCCATCTCCCACAGCCGGACCAAGCATATAGAGCTTCGCTATCATTTCATCCGGGAGCATGTGGAAAATGGAGACATTGATCTACAATATGTCTCCACAGACAGGCAAGTTGCAGATATATTCACCAAGCCGCTGGACGAGTCCAAGTTCTCATTTTTCAAAACGGAACTCAGGCTGCTCAACAAAGAAGACTAGTAATGAACTTCCAAATCAAGAAGATATCAGTGATTTTGGCTGCTCAAAGTTGAAGAGATCAATGACAGTAAAATCTCTAAGGAAAATTGTCCTTAAGACATACTCGAGTAAACGGGAAATACTCGAGTAAAGAGTTTCACATACTCGAGTAGTTGACTACATACTCGTGTATGAACTTTACACACTCGAGTATGCTTCGTTACTACTCGTGTATGAACTCCACATACTCGAGTATGCTCCGTCTCTACTCGAGTATGAACTTGACCTACTCGAGAATAAGGACTTCTCTACTTTGAAATTTCATTTTCTCTATTCGCACCGAGCTATTTGCCGCTTCATTCAGGTATGAAATAATATTTATTTTTTTAAAAAAAACAAACCTAATTAGGATTATATATATAGAGAAATCAGGAAAACCCTTTCCACTTCTCATTTACTCGAGTAGCCGCCGACTCCTCATCTTCCAGAAATCGCAGAGCATCGTCTTCTTCGCCTTCTCATCATCCAGAATCGCAAATGGATCCTTCCTCTAAAATCGGCATCGGCTCTGAACTCGCCCCCGCGGGTATAGCCGATCTCTCAGATGATTTCAGAAATCTTCTGATTTTGTTCGATACTGCCGGATTATCATTCGTTCTCGAGTCGCCGTGCAGAGTTATTCTTCCAGCAGTTGAGGAGTTCTATCAGAATCTGAAGATCAAGCGTAATGGAAAGCTCCTGAAAACCAAGGTAAGAGGGATAAAAATTCGATTGGATAAAGGTTCTCTTGCAACTCTGTTGAAGCTCCCAGTAGTCGATGAAGATGCCGATATGACTGAAGAAGATTCCATAAGAACTAGCTTGTTCTGTGGAGCTAACCCTCAAGCACATTCTTTTAGTAGGGCTGACTTTAACTCAGAAGGAAAATTCCTGGTAGATGTGATTGCAAAAGTTCTGTTGTGCAAGACGTATTCTATTCGAGAAATCTCTATGGAAATGTTTGACATAATGCAAGCTATTGTCTGCCGCAAGCAGTTTCAGTTTGGACTGTTGCTCCTAGACAAAATCAGAGATAGTATTAAGCATCCCAGCTTTGCCAGAATCATCTCCCTCCTGCTTCATGAAGTTAACCCATCAGTGTTTAACCTATCCAAAGGAACTCCCCTACATCACATGAAGAAAGTCTCCATATCCTCCATCCAGAGGTATGATATTAAGATTCTGAATTCTGCCCAAGCCTCCAAATCTGCTGTTTCTTCAGAAAAGTCCCAAGAACCTAGTTTATCTGAAGACAGGATTCCATCTCCTCCTCTAAATCAAACTGCTGCTATCTCTGGTGCAATAGTTGAGGGGGAGCCTGCCTCTTCTCATCCCAAGTACTCAGCTTCTTCAGAACCTTCAGAACCAGCAGAGGTCAGAGTTTCTACTCCTCCAGCTTCTCCTCCTCCAGCAACTCTAGAATCAGAGCTTCCAGATCCAGCATCTTTACTGTCTACAACAGAAGATATAAATAAATTCATTGATGAGCTAAGCTCAGATGCTCCTCTATTTCAAAATGAATCAGCTGCAAAGTCTCCTGCCAAGTCTCCAATTCAGTCTCCAGTTCAGATTCCAGCTCAATCTCCTGCTCAGGACCCAGTTCAGACTCCTGTACAATATCCTGCCCAGTCCTCAGCTAAAGAGTCCAGCCAGTCTGAACAGATTCTGTTGTCTGATGATGAGGAAGTATCTCCAGAACCAGTGGATGCCCCTCTGAGGACAATGGACTTCACCCTTCCTTCCTTCATCAACACAGAAGACTCTGTTGAGATAGAACCCTTCAAAAGAGCTGTCAGCTCAGTAGTCATTACAGAAATCCCTCCATGGATTGCTCCTGCTCCTGCTCCTTCAGTTCCTACACCAACCTCAGCCCCTTCTTCTTCTTCAGATCTGGTGAGTAAGATTGAACAGATGCTCATTGAACAGAGAAAGCACTTTGATGAATCTCTAGCATCAGTCAATAACAAAGTCACTACTCTTGAATAAGAGATGAGTAGTGGCTTTGCTGAAATCCAAGCCAATACTGATGAGCTTAAAAGATTGTTTCAGATAGGTGGAAAAGCAATAGACCACACTATCACAAGCATAGGTGAACTGAGAAATCAACAAGAAACTGTTGCCAATAATCAGATACAGTTGGACAAGAATGCTGAAGCCAATCTTATGAAAATATGTGAAGAAGTTGGCACATTCAGAGATGAAGCTATTGCTCAGCTATCTGTAGATATCACCAAGGGGGAGAAGGTAGTAAAAGAACAAGTGAACACACTATCAGAACAAGCTCAAGCAGCTGTAAAAGAACAAGTTGAAATCCTATCTAAACAAGCTCAAGCAGCTATGGATGGTCTTGTAAAAGATATGAAAGCAGACATCCTAGCCCAGCTCCAATCTGTCAAATTCTACATTTATGATACAGCTGTATGGGTAAACAACCAGAATTTCCCTAATGCCCAGCTCAACCCTACCATCATTCCACACTTCTTAAATCCTCTTGTAGAACAACCTCCAGCAGATGCTCCAGCCCAGGCAACCATTCCAGAAGGTGTGCCAGTCTTCTCACCTAGACCTGATGGTGATGTGACTGAGCCCCCTCTCTCCTATGATGATATGTGGCAAGATGAAATTCCAGCCCCAAGGAAGAAGAGAAAATATGGTGAAGGTGCTTCTGCCAGTCGTTCTGTACCCAGAAAAGATCCTGCCCTTGCTTCTGAAGGTAGACCACCAATTGTTCATTCTGAGGTTTGGAGTCCAACCTCCAAATCCCTAATCCTGGATACCTTAAAGTTAGTGACAGATCTTGGTGAGAACAGAGATCAGTTTTACAGTTTTTCAGAATGGAAAGCCTATGAAGTGTCCCAAATCAAAATCAGACTTCATGATAGGAATTGGGGACACAATAACCCAGCTGCTCCTCCTAGGCCCAGAACTTATTTTCCTAAGCCATTCAGTTACCTAGAGAGGCAAGAGCTGAAGAGAGAAAGGATGCATAAATAAGCCCCTGCTTGAGTCTATGAGAATGTGGAAATGGATATTTTGATCTGTTAAAAACATTTCTATATATATATTTGATTCTGGTTTTGGCTATCTTTTATTTACCCTGCTTTAGCTTACTTTATTTTTTTTTTGGTATATGTGTATTATTCTTTTTACTCTTAAAGTAATTCACCTTAGTGTAGAGGGTGCTGACATCTACAAATAGGGGGAGATTGTTGGGATTTGTCTCCACAATACCTCAGATTTGTAGGAGGTCAAACCTTGAACTAAGATGAATTAAGGTGTATTTGATATTGTGTTTAAGTTGTATGTGTGCAGGTTCTCATTGCCAAGTGTAGTCCAATGTCAGTCTATAATGGGTCACCAAACACAGGACCATACAATGTAATCCCTCATTGTGTGATCCAAAGTGTTGGCCCATGTATAGCCTCTCTATTGGGATACACTTCCTATACAAGCACTTGGATTGGTGGACTGAAGTTTTGAAGTTTATCTTTTCAGAAGAAATATTTCTAAGTCCACATACTCGAGTATGTTTCTTCATATACTCGAGTAAGTGACTTAGTACTCGAGTAGATCCTTAGACATACTCGTGTAGACTCTATGTACTCGTGTAGATAAGTTTATACTCGAGTAGATAGTCAGTCACTCGAGTAGGTCATATCTTATACTCGAGTAAATCCTTCTGCTTTTAGATCCAGAATTTTCTCTAAGTCCACATACTCGAGTACATCTCTTGTATACTCGAGTAAGTGGGTCTGCACTCGAGTAAGTTGGATTACATACTCGAGTAGACTGTTTTACTCGAGTAGATGATAACTTGTACTCGAGTAGTTGGTTAGTTACTCGAGTAAGTGGTATGTTCATACTCGAGTAGATCTGTGCTTCTCATCTCAGAATAATTCTAAGTCTACATACTCGAGTAGTTCCCTATATACTCGAGTAAGTGACGCTGAACTCGAGTAGATGTTTTTAATACTCGAGTAGTTCAATGATTACCCAAGTAGCTTTTCCAAGATACTCGAGTAATTCATTCTTCTCTTACTCGAGTATCTCCAACTCTTCTACTCAAGTAGTTCCTCCTCTTATCTGAGAAATTTTTCTAAGTATTTTTACTCGAGTATATACTCTCATACTCGAGTAGTTCTAAATTCACTCGAGTGCTGATCTTTGAATCACTCGAGTAGCTTATCTTCATATACTCGAGTATGCTCCTTCTTATCCACTCGAGTATATACCATCTAATACTCGAGTATGTTTCTTTTATGACTCGAGTATATCTGTTTAAATTTTCCTGAAATTCTCTAAGTCAATTTCACAGTGTATTTCAAATTAATCATTTCTGATTGGTCCACGTGTCATCCCTAATTAATTTTCTGACCGTTGGAGTCCACCTATAAATAGGTCCTCTCAGATTTGACTAACACAAGTGAACAGAGATTTTATTTTAAGAAAGAGAAAAAGGAAAACCCGTGAACCCTAATTCCTCACGTCGTCGCCGCCACCATTGACGTTCACGGAAGAAGCTCTGGATCGACGATCTTCGATCGCTGCCTTCAACTTTTATTCTCCAGCGATCCAGACGAAAGTTAATCACTCGATCTCGCCGAGCCTCAAAGATTTCAGATCTATTTTCTCGATCGAGGTGATTCCGTTTTTCAGATTTGTGGATCTCTCTCAAGTCATCTTCAACATACTCTGATCAAGCCAAAGCTCTTAAAGAAGAAGACTGTCAAGATCCAGATCTGAGAATATTGTTGTTTGTATTTTTCCTTTCAAACAATTTACTTTGTAGGAGCTTTGTTCTCCGAGATTTGTAGGAAGGCTTTTTCTTCCGAGTTCTGTAGATCCAGTTAGATCGAGTTTGTAGGAACGAGGTTCCGAGGTGTAGGATTGTTTTCAATCCGAGATAGTGGAGTAGCCGAGTCTAGTGATTTGCTAGATCGGTGAGGAAAGTGGACGTACCCAAGATTAGGGAACCACTATAAATCTCTTGTCGTCTCTGATTGCTTGATGTGTGCTGTGTTCATTTTTTAATTCCGCATTTGACACGCATTTCACCTATTCACCCCCCTCTAGGTGATTTAGGCTAACAACTTAGCACTCTCATTTAGGCCTTCGAGAGCCGGCTCAGCAACATGGGCTTTAGCCTGATATTTACCGCTCGGCTCCGCAGCACCTGCAAGCACAATTCACAACAACGGTGGCAAACAAGAATAACGGTCAGCTAAAGCTAATCAAATTATACGATTCCGCCCCCAAACCGAGGCGGCAAAGCTTCTTATCTGCACTTGTTAGCAAAACCAGCAACATAGCAAATAAACATCACATCATAGGTGCACGCACACACGGCCGTACACCCCGTGCTCTCAGGGAACTTACTCGGTGAAGCCAGTCCGAACCCAGTCCGATCCTCGACTCCACCACCACCCCCAGGGCGGCAAACCTCGTGAGCATTTAGTCTTTTTAGCCGTAGCCTAGACTCGATCTCCAAATCATCGGTAAGTGCCATGTTAACTTTAGGTCTCTTTAACCGAAACAGATAGAGCGGGTAGGGTTCCACCAGCCCGTTGCTAACCCCGTCATGGCCATTTGGCCTTTGACACAGGTCAAGCTTCCCCCAGTCCCAACTATCGACAAAACACGGTGCATAGCCCCGCTATATACCCGGCTGGCTCCCAGACCACCAAAATGGAAGAAATGCATTTCCGCCCAGATTTCCGGGTGTACCTTGGGGTTAATCCCCAAGATTCCATGATGCATTCTAATGCATAGCAACCCGAAAAAAATCAAAATGCATAGAGTCTTCTCCGGCACAAAATGCATAGCAAAACATCACTGATCCAGACCAACATGTCCGGGTAGGCTTCACACACCATGCCTATGTCCATACTATGATTCCGGACTCTAACAAAGGGGACTTTACATATCTACCCCAAGGAATACCGCAAACTCACCGCACACTCGTGGGAACGGGTTTTCCCATGCAAAGGAAGAAGAGCTTCACATGCTCAAGATGAAAATCGTTACCCTAGCATTTTTCCTTGGCGCTATGGAAATCTAGGCGGATGAAAAGCACCGCAATCTCCTTGCCTCCGCAGATCCGAAGTTGGCTCGCGATTTGGAGCTCTGAAGCTCCGCCGGTGATCGGATCTAGCCTTCCTTCTTCCTCCTTGCTCTCTCCTCTCTCTAGATCTTAAAAAGAGAGTAACCCGAGAGAAATGGGGTTTTCTAAGCCCTAAACCCGGGTATATCCCTGGGGAAACAACCCCTAGCCATCAGATCTCAAAATAAGGAAACGGACGGCTGCGATCCGGACTTAAAATCCAAGATCTGGGCCGAACACGTCTTGCGACACGCCCATTTCCAAGGCTGTGTCACCCATTCGTCGTCAAAACTATTGTGTCCCAAAAAGAACACGGGCACTCGACACGCCCGTGTCAGCCAGTACACTCCCATGTAGCTAGGCGTGTACCTCCATTTATACAGGTCTAGAACGTCCAGAGCACGACACAGCCATGTGATATGCCCGTGTCACATGTCGTGTGCTAGACATGCCATGGGACACGCCCGTGCCCCAGGTCGTGTAACTTCCTTAGCATAACTCGCCAAATTACCGAGGAGGACACGGTTATTCGATATGCCCGTGTCAAATTTGACACGCCCGTGTCTGACCCGAACACGCTTGGGCTCAGGCCGTGCGTCCACACTCAACAATCAGTGAAAGGCTTTGAGTGTCTGACACGCCCTAGGACACGCCCGTGTCCCAGGCCGTGTTCACCCCCCCGACGACCGTTGACTGCAAAATCGTCGACCACGCGACCAGCGCCGAACCCAAGCATGACACGCCCTGGGCCCTGGGACACGCCCGTGTCCTAGGCCATGTCACCTCTACCAAATCCCAGATTTGGCTCAAAACACCACCTGTCACTCTTTTGAGTTTTGAGGCGTTACAACTCTCTCCCTATTAAAATAATTTCGTCCACGAAATTACCAAAGGAAAAGATATACAAAACCAAAAGTGGTACCTGAGTGAAATAACTCTGGGTACTCTTCAAGCATGGTCTTCTCCCGTTCCCAAGAGAGTTCCTCACGACCGCAATTGTCCCAACGGACCTTGACCATTCTGATCTTCTTGTTACCAAGTCGCTTGACTTCAGAGTGCTCAATACGAATGGGATTGACCCTGATCGTCAACCCTTCGTCCATCGGTACTCGATCCACTGAGATCACCTGCGAAGGCTCTTGCACCGCCTTCCGCAACACCGGTATGTGGAATACATCGTGTAGACCACTCAACTACACCGATAGCCTTAGGCGATAAGCCGCTTCGCTGATCCGTCCCAGAATCTCAAATGTTCTAAGGTATCTCGGACTCGGCTTCTTCAAGTGTCGTACCCGAGAAACACGCTTGAACGGCTTTAACTTCAAGTACACCCAAACGCCAACAGCGAACTCCACATTCCGAGGCTTGACATTGAAGTATTTGGCTTGCCTAACCTGAGCATTAAGCAAATGCGCTCGAATGGTTCGCACTAATGAAGTAGCGTTTACCACCTCTTGCTTTTTGTACAACCTTGCCTCACCCGTTTCCAGCCACGACAACGGCGTGCGACATTTTCTACCATAAAAGGTCTCGAAGGGAGCCATTTGGGTACTCGTTTAGTAGTTATTGTTGTACGCAAACTCCACTAAAACAAATAGTCTTCCCACTGCTTCCCGAAGTCCAGAACGCACATGCGAAACACGTCTTCCATCGTCCTGTTTCCCCTCTCGGTTTTCCCATCCGTTTGCGGATGAAAGGCTGTGTTGAACTTCAACTTAGTCCCCAGTATTCGCTGCACCAACCTCCAATCATTGGACGTAAAACGCCCATCTCGATCTCCCACGATGCTACGGGGCACACCGTGCAGTCTGACTAGATTATCCACAAACATCTTCGCCAGTTTCTCCACAGAATCATCCTTCCTATGTGGAATGAAGTGCGACACTTTTGCTAATCGATCTACGATCACCCAGATGGCGTTATTTCCCTTCTGCGACCTTGGCAAGCCGTGCACAAAGTCCATCGAAATGTCGTCGAACTTCAACTCCGGAATTGGCAAGGATTTCAAGAAACCCCCTGACTTTTGGCACTCTGCCTTCACTAAGGTGCAAGTCTGGCACTTAGCCACAACAGTGCCACAACCTTCTAGAGTCCTGACCACCAGAATAACTTCTTTAGATCTCGGTACATCTTCGTTCTCCCTATGTGAATTGAGTACTTTGTATGACCGTACACCAACTCCACCCATAACTTATCCACATTTGGGACACACAAACGATTGCCCTTCCTTAGCATCCCATCTTCAACTGAAAACTGAGAATTTGACCCATCCAATGCTGCATCCATGAGCTTCTTCATGCTGCCATCCAACTCCGTAGCCTTCCGAACCCGATCAACCAGGCCACACTGATCTTCCGACAAGTTCAATAATGCTTTGACGCTAGTCTGCTTGTCCACACAACAGATCTCTAATGCCTCCAACTCCCGTATAATCTCTCATCATGAACCGACAACCAGTTGGCTTGGGCAGGAGCCCTGCGACTCAACGCATCCGCAACTGCATTGCCTTTCCTGGGTACACAATGAATTTTGAGCGTATAGTCTCCCAGGAACTCCATCCATCTCTGCTGCCTCATGTTCAGATCCTTCTGATCCAACATGTACTTAAGGCTTTTGTGGTCGGTATAAATTTCGACCTTTACATCGTACAAGTAGTGCTTTCATAGCTTTAGCGCAAAAATCACGGATGCCAACCCCAAGTCGTGGACCGGATAATTCCTTTTGTGCACTTTGAGCTGACTCGAGCCATACGCTATAACACTTCCAAGCTGCAGCAGCATAAAACCCAAACCACTGTCTGAGGCATCTCTGTAAATCTCGAAGCCTTCGGTCCCACTTGGCGAACTTAGAATAAGCATCGTGGTCAATCGACTCCCCAACTCCTCGAAAGCTTGTGCGCACGCAGGCATCCAAACAACTTTTGATCTTTCCTCATCAAAGTCGTGAGGGGGGGGGGGTAACTCTCTCCGCGAGAAGTTCCCTACGAAGTGTCTGTAGTAGCCGGTCAGCCCTAGAAAACTCTGGTCTTCCGCTTCCGAATGCAACACAGGCCACTCGCGTATCATAACTATCTTCGCTGAATCCACTGCAACACCCACTCAACTAACTATATGACCGAGGGACGCTACCTAGGATAACCCAAAACTCGCATTTGGAGAACTAGGCATAGAGTTGGTTCCTCAATAGCACTTCCACCACCGAAAGCAGATACTTGAAGTGATCCTATTGCTCTGCGAGTACACCAATACGTCGTCGATGAAGACGACCACAAATCCATGAACACTGACGGCGCATTAGTCAGCCCGAACGACACGACGGTTGTCCATACCTTGCGCCAAACGCTATTTTTAGACATCGCCTTCCCTTATCCTCAGCTGATAGTAACCGGACTTAAGATCCAATTTTAAGTATACCGATGACCCGACCAACTGATCAAAAGGTCATCCACCCTTGGGATCCCATACTTGCTCTTTTCCGTTAACTTGTTCAGTTTCCCATAATCGATACTGAGTCGCAACCTTCCGTCCTTATTCTTAATAAAGAGGACCGGCGCGCTCCAAGGCGACGAACTTGGACACACATAACCTTGCTCCCTCAACTCTTCCAGTTGATCCTTTAGCTCCGCCATCTCCTTAGGCGTTAACCGATATGGAGAGCGAGGCACAGGTTTGGCACTTAGCACTAGCTCAATCGTGAAGTCAATCTCTCGCTACGGTGGGGCTCCAGGGAGACCATCATGGAAACACATCAGGATATTCAGATACACCCGAGATATTATCCGATGTAAGTTTAGGATTCGAAGCCTCCCATGGTGACAGTAACGACACTTGCAAGTCGAACTGCTGACTCCCAAACTGTAACCTTGCGACACAGACACTCTCTCTCTCCGCGCATGGAACGGCCATTAGGCAATAACACATCCAAATTGCCCTTTACCATCGAAGGAGATACTCTGATGTGTAATACTAAACCTTTAGACAAAAGGAGTGCGAAGTTCCCGTATCGAAACTATGCCCTCGTCGGGTGACCAAAAGTCCAAAACAAAGCCTAGAACTTCTAGTCCTAAGATAGCACGCATAAGTTAACAGGTATAAGAAGTTAAATTACTATTAATTAAACCATACCTGACATCCCGACGGTCGGCCATAAGACCTCCTGCTGACCAAGGATGCCCACCCTCGGTTGGGTCGGAGTATACAGTGATTTGGTGGACTCCACCTCCTTGCCCTTCTCCTCAACTATTGCCCCCGACTTATTCTCGGACATTGGGAATCTACTCCAACAATCCCGGGCATACTGTCCCGGCTTTCCACAGTCATAACATGCACCTTGGGTTTGGCCTGTAGTCGCTCTGGATGCGCCAGAGGAAGGGACTAGACCCGACATCCTAGCCTTCTTGTACCACCTACGGTACCCAGATTTTGATGTTGCCATTTTGAACATCGTATCCTTTGCACTAAAGTCTTCAACTTCTCCTGCCATATCTTTCAATGTCTTCTGAGCACCCTTCCGAAAATCTCGGGCAAAGTGCCCTTTCTTTCCACAAGAATGACAACTGTAAGTAGTCTGGCTAGTAAATGATCTAGCTTCTTTTCTCAGCGTTCTGCGGTAGGCAATCCTTCTAGGATCTATAGGGTTTGATACCCTATTAACTGGTATTTGATGAGTTTTCCCCAACTCTACTTCCAAAGTTCTGGCCGACTCCACTAAGGCTCGGAATCCCAATAGCTTTGGTCATAGCAGTAGGATGCGTAACTCGCTGCACAGACCATTGTAAAATCTATCGACTATAGACTGCTCGCTTTCCCACTCAAAGCCTGGATAGCGCCTTATTATAAGGAACGCCTGCAAATAATCGTCAACTGAGTGCTCTCCCTGCAACACAATCATGTTCTTCTGCTGCCCTAAAGGGCCTCTACATGCCATTTGCTCCATCACACTGCCCGGTGTTGGGGCCATCACAGGGATAGAGGGTTGCACAATTCTTCCATGTTGTGTGTTGGTCATAGTGAACACCGCTTCAACTACCCTTCTTATGGTTTCAAAATAAGTAGGAGTCTCAGGCACGTCGCTTGGTGCAGTACTTTTCTCAGAAAGTGTAACATCCCATTTCTGGCTAGACCCCTAGGAGTCGGTTGGTTGTGGTAGAACCCTAGGGAGCCCAAAACTTGAAATAAATCGACTAAGGAATCGGCTCACGGGTTGGTCACGCCCGTGACCCGCCATGTCACGCCCGTGACAAGGGCGTGACACGCTCGACGATCGTCGATCCCAACTCGACGATCGTCGAACCAAATTCGGCCACACGGGTCTGTCACGCCCGTGACCCTCCAGGTCACGCCCGTGACAAAGGGCGTGACACGCTCGACGATCGTCGAACCCCACTTCGACGATCGTCGACCCAAAATTGACCACGCGCCATGTCACGCCCGTGACTTGCATTGTCACGCCCGCGACATTGGGCGTGACCGCGCTCGACGATCGTCGATTTCTGTTCGACGATCGTCGAACCAGAACTAGTCATCAGGCATGTCACGCCCGTGACCCGCATTGTCACGCCCGTGACATTGGGCGTGACCACGCTCGACGATCGTCGATTTCAGCTCGACGATCGTCGACCAGAATTAGTCACCAGGCCTGTCACGCCCGTGACCCAAGTGTCACGCCCGTGACCACCCTTCGACGATCGTCGATCTCAGTTCGACGATCGTCGAACCCAGAACTGCTAACCGGGCTTGTCACGCCCGTGACCTACGTGTTACGCCCGTGACCAAGGCCGAAACGTCAGCCAGACTGGAAGTTTCGGTAACCGACGCCTTAATAAATTCTGGCTGTGGGAATGAAAAATCAAGAGTATTTATGGGTCGTTCCCTACTTTAATTATGTTAATAATTAAGGAAAAGTGGGTCCAATAGGAAACTGCCACCTGGCAAGCACCTCTTCATTTCCAACTTTCCAACTGCCATTCGGCATAACCGAAACGTCATAAGAATATGATTAATGGCCGCCAACGTTTCATCTCCAACGTTTCACCCTTTCCCCTCCCCATTTCCTCATCTATAAAAGATTCCTGAGTGCAAGAGGAAAAGGTTACACTCCCTCAACTGTTCAGACTTCCTCCTTGCTGTTGAAGAATTTCCGGCGACGCCACCACCGCGCAAATGGCTTCCCGACGCTCTGCACGCCTTCAACCCGCGAACAAGGTCCTCCCCTCCCTCTTCTTCTGCGGATAGATCTTAGGAATCGTTAGGAGAGATATCGGGCTCAAAAGAGCCAGATCGGGTGAGCGTAATGGTGGTTTTCCGAAAATATCATGGTGGCGGGTTCGCCGGAAACCGCCTCTCCGGCGGCTGTGCCGCCGCCCGACGTTAGCCCTCGCCTCAACGGAGGTGGTGGTGGTGGTGGCCGGCCAGGGAGATGGCTGGGTGGCCGGGAAATAGCTTGGAAAGGCTACAGGAAAATTAGGTTTTCAGTCTCTGGTTCGGGTTGTAGAAGAAGATGAACAGTGCCTTTAATTAGATTTTATTTGTAAAATCAATTTCTGAATGAGATTTCTGTCATGTTAAATAATTTGGGAAAAATACTTAGAGGCTCCTACAGGAAAAGTGGTCAACATAGAAACTGTAGCCCTTGAAGTCTAGTTTTATTCAAAATTAATTTCATTCAATTTGGATTCCTGGTTAGACCACAGCACCCTTTTTGGTGAGGTCTATCCAGAGGGCTGCCTTGACCTTAGAAAAATTCCCCACTCCAATCCAGTCGTCCAAACGACTTGAAATTTGGGATGTGGTCTAATCTTACATATATCTAGGTGCTATCCAAAAATGAGAATTTTTGGAGAATATTTTTCTATAGTTTTTAGAAAAATTCAATAATCCTAGCCGAATTTAATTAGGTGGTTAAATAATTTCCAAACCCTCCCAAATTTTGGTGAGTGGTCCCTGGGTTCACCATAAGGTTCTGTATAATTTTTCATCTCATTTGGAGATGGTTTGGTTTAGAATTGATCGACCCTAAGTTTTGCCCTAATAAGGGGTCTTAGGTTAAAAGTGCACTTTTGAAGTTTGAGTGGTGAGATCACCTCAACAGAGGCTGAGATTTTTACCACTGGCTAGTAATGTTCTCTAGCACCCCCTCATGGAGTTTGAGGTGGATCGGGGTAAGTTTACCCTAAGGACCAAGGCCAAACCCTAAGGATGGATCTTGGTGGTTTGTGAAGGTCATGTGGTCAAATGACCTTGGATTGACCCGAGGTCGGGTTATGAGAACCATAGGGCTAATATAGTTCTCTGGATGAAATTTTAGTGGATTTAGAGATCGTTGGGATGTCTAAAAACCTAACCCTAGTTTAGGGCGCAAAACTTATAGAGATAGGAAATGACACCAAACCACATTGAAAAGTGATGAGAATTGGGTAGAGTGGATTATAGGGGTAGTACAAGCTCTGGATATTTTTCTATGAATTTTATGCTCACTATTTTGGGTACTTCTTTAATGAATTGGTAGTTGCATGATTTGCTTAGAAAATTTATTAGAGTGTACAAACTTCCTGGAAAATTGATGAAATATAGGCAGAGGACCTCTATTATGATTTTAAAACTCTGTGAATTTTTATGGGATTTTTATAAGCTTAATTCTAGGGCTTGCTTCATTAAGTATTATTTATCATGGATATTGGATTAAATTTATTTTGGTGCTTAGCAAGCTGATAAAATTATGATTCTTGCACGATGATCTCTTCTATATCATACTATTAATCAGTAATTTTTCCATAATTTTATGAAGAGTAATTTCAGTACTTCCTTCTTTACATGAGAATAATAGGATTATAATGGATAAATTAATTAGAGGCTAAATATCTCTTGTAAAATCCTGCAAATTAGTGCCCCTTGAGAGCCCTTCACGGGGTATACCGGGGGCAGTCCTGGGCTAACGTAAACCTTAGGAGTAATAAATCAAAAGAGCAACTAGTATAACTAGGATTGCACACACTCACTCCCCGGTAGTTAGGAAAGTAGAATTATAGGATTACTTGCCATCAGACAGTAGCTCTGAAGGTAGATGCACGGACAGTACTGTCCGGGGGGCCGCGGGCTCGAGGGTTGGAGTACGGAGAAAGGTGGTGGGTCATCGGTACTAGGCGATCGATCACACCGACAACGGTACGATGACTCGGAGAAAAGTCTGGAGGGTACATCCAGCAGCAGTACGCGGATACTCTAGGTTGTGTTCTTCTAGGGGCATACGGAAGGGCTAGGCCTGGTAGTGTGGTTACCCGCCTAGGAGTGGGGGGCCCGACCCACTGTCTCCGTTTGCCACTACGGAGGTTCCTGGGGGTGAAGCTAGCCTCCCGAACAGGGGGAACTAAAGGTCTGTGCGCATAGAGTCGTGTGCGTGGGTTGCACTTGCATGAATCATGGCATAGCATGTTTGCATATAACCGTCACCCCAACGTATAAATCGGTATGGGACTTTTTATACGATGGGAGCCTTGCAGAAGATCCCTTAACTTATAAGTTTGTATGGGCATTCATATAAGTTAAGGTTACTTACATACTTACTTAC
This sequence comes from Platanthera zijinensis, assembly GCA_039513925.1. Classification (NCBI taxonomy): domain Eukaryota; kingdom Viridiplantae; phylum Streptophyta; class Magnoliopsida; order Asparagales; family Orchidaceae; genus Platanthera; species Platanthera zijinensis. The sequence continues at coordinate 4,122,470 of CM077097.1, forward strand.
TGTTCTCTAGTTGTCTTTTTATATAAATTGCTTCTTATTAATTGTTCTACCTATTACAACATCTATACTGCTCCCCGATATAACTTGCTAGTTAGGTCCGCCGACACTTGCTTGTCTATTCTCCACTTTTATAGCTTCCCTTTCCTCCTCTCCGCCCGGTGCTTAGGAGCCGTGGTGGGAGGGGTAGGGGATGATAGGGCTTAGTCTTTATGACTAATGGTTTTCGAACCAAACATTACAGGAGCTCCGGATGGGAGACAGGGACCAGCACCAGCGGAGTACGGTGCGCATGGAGGTGGGACAGTCTAGCACCGGTGCACCTGCGACCAGCTCCGTGAGTGATTAGCATTTTCTTAGCTTCCGCGATGAGAGACTTGTAGTGAGGACTCTGATGTACTGGGCTCAAGCCCATTTATCTATTTTCCTATTATTGTATTGATGGACTGGATATGATTCTCTTTTATATACATGTTTTCTGTGGACTTGTCTACACTTTTGTATAAATGCTTCTCTCGTTTGTGATCGAAAAGGGCCGGCAGAATTGGCGATTTGTAGTGGTTGCCTTCCCGAGATGTCGGTGCCACCGCAAAGCGGCAATTTTGGGCTAAGACCCCCGGTGGTTGAAAAAGAAAAAAAAAGAAGGGGGTCTTACAAGTGGTATCAGAGGGGACCTCGATCGAAAGAGAAGTAGTCCACAGAAACCTTGGGCCACCCCCGTGCGAGCTTAGTTTGCGGACAAACTAGCAGCGGAAGCAGTGGTGTGCCCATAAGGGAAATCACATGTGAAAGTCCATTATAACTCTTCTTAAATTCCATTCATTCGCTCTCTAACAAATGGAATTTTTGCTTGTAGCCTGCGACGAACCCTACATCGCAGCAGGGGACACCTCAGGCCCCGGATGTGGTCCTGACTCCGCCAGCACCCATTCCGTTCCAGCAGACGGAGATGGGGCAAACATTGACGGCCATCCTGGAGGCCTTCAGAGCTCAGCAAGCCCCGGCCCCACAGCCGAACCCCGGGGCCAATTGGATGACTGTCTTCCGGGGACTATCCCCTCCATCCTACCAGGGGACGGAGTCCGCAGTACATACGGAGGAGTGGTTGGACACCATTTACGAGATGCTGGCAGGGATTCGATGCCCCACGGAGGAGGCAGTTACCTTGGCAGTCTCCTGCTTAGAGTCACACGGAAAGAGATGGTGGAAATCTCAGCTGGACACCACCTTTGCAGGGGTGGATTGTGCTGATATTACCTGGGAGGAGTTCAGAGCAGCGCTCTTGGGACACTTTGTACCTCAGTCGGCGAGAGATGACCTGGAGGATAGGTTCCTGCGGTTGAGGCAGGGGAGCAGGACTGTGGTGGAGTACTATCAGGAGTTCACACACCTAGCCCGTTATGCGGATGCTTACCAGTTAGACGATGCTGGCTATGCCCGGAGGTTTTATAAGGGGCTGCAGGATGACATGAGGCAGGCCCTCCTTTTCGTTTCAGAGGGGAGTCTGGCCAGGATTCTGGAGATGGCTAAGAAGAGAGAGGCGGATCAGCTTACAGTGAGGAGCCGGAAGAGACCGGCTGATGATACAGTGATTGGAGGACGTAGAGACCGCCCTCGAGGCCAAGTTATTGGAGAGAGAAGGAACGGGGATCAGCCCCGTCAGGAGTTTGGGCAGGAGCAGAGGACTCAGGGGATATTGGCTCCCCAGCCTATACAGATGCTGGAAATGCCAAGGACGGCAGGGCAGCCACCGGTATGCTATCAGTGCAACCAGCCGGGGCATATCAAGCGGAACTGCCCTGTGGGGCGAGCACCCCCACCAGCACATCAGGGCGCTCCACCCCCCAGACAGTTTGGCGGACGAGGACAGGACCGAGGACGAGGATTTCAGGATCGAGGCCGTAGGCAAGAGAGGGAGCAGGTGTACGCTCTAGACCTGACACAGCCTCGGAACCCGGAGCAGGTTATCACAGGTATGGCAGCACTTTTAAATTTTCTTCATACAAACTACTATTTCAGACGTAACCTGCTTAGAAATTTAAGAGAAGATGAACTGCAACAAAATACTAAGACACTTAATCACCCCAGGCATAGTTTTCATTAGCGGCAAGCCCGCTCACACCCTCTTTGACACCGGTGCGTCGCAATCATTCGTGTCAGAGGATTTCGTGAAAGGACTGGCAGGAGTGGAGCTGAGCACCGGGAAGATGCTTAGGGTGCGCCTACCCGATGGATCGGAGATATTGACCTCTACTCATTGTGATATGGAAGCAAGGATCGGCGGAAAGGCGTTTGAGGCACCCGCGACGGTTTTGAGGATGCCAGATTACGATCTGATTCTGGGCATGACCTGGCTGTACTGGAACCATGCCCAGATCGATTGCGTGGCAAAGAGGATCACCGTGAGGCACGGCGACTCCTTCATTGTTATCGAAGGTATTACATCAGCACCCCGTACCTTACTTTCTTCTATACAGGCCGTTAAGGCCCACCTGCAGGGGGAAGAGGTTTATCAGATCCTCTTTGAGGCGGTCGTAGCCAAGGACTCCATTGCAGATATTCCAGTGGTGCGGGACTTCGCCGACGTGTTTCCGGAGAAGCTACCAGGGTTACCCCCGCACCGAGAGAGGGACTTTCAGATTCAGCTTATACCAGGGGCTAAGCCGGTATCCAGAGCTCCCTATCGAATGGCCCCAAAGGAGTTGGTGGAATTCCGGAGTCAGCTTCAGGAGTTAGTGGAGGCCGGGTTCGTTCGGCCTAGCTCTTCACCATGGGGAGCTCCGGTGCTGTTCGTTAAGAAGAAAGACGGGACCCTCCGACTATGCATAGATTACCGGGCTCTGATCAGGTTGACGGTCCGGAACACTTATCCCTTACCACGGATATATGAGCTTTTTGACCAGCTGGAGGGAGCCCATTGGTTCTCAAAGCTGGATCTGAGATCAGGATACTACCAGCTTCGCATTCGGGAGGAGGACATCCCGAAGACGGCGTTCAGCAGCAGATACGGCTTGTACGAGTTTACCGTGATGCCGTTCGGGCTCACGAATGCACCCTCCGCATTCATGACTTTGATGAATCGGGTGTTCGAGGAATACCTGGATGTCTTCGTCATTGTATTCATCGACGACATCCTCATCTATTCAAGGACGGAGGAGGAGCACGCGAGACATCTAGCCTTGACCTTGGAGAAGCTGCGGGAGCACGAGATGTATGCCAAGTACAGCAAGTGCCAGTTCTGGCTAAAGGAGGTGGCATTTCTGGGTCACGTCATCAGTGGAGCAGGTCTGGCAGTGGATCCGGCAAAGATCCAGGCAGTACGGGATTGGCCACCACTAAAGTCGGCCACGGATGTTCGGAGTTTCTTGGGGCTTGCCGGTTACTACCGGAAGTTCGTAAAGGGGTTCTCTCAGGTTGCCCTTCCTCTTACGTCTCTGACGAAGAAGGAGTCCCCTTTTACTTGGACGCCGCGGTGCGAATCTGCCTTCCAGGAGCTGAAGGATCGTCTCACCTCGGCCCCCATCCTTGCTCTCCCATCAGGGAGGGAGGGATTTCAGGTATATGCAGATGCTTCCTATCAGGGGATGGGCGCCGTCCTTATGCAGAATGGGCACGTAATCGCCTATGCCTCCCGTCAGTTGAAGCAGCACGAGCAGAACTACCCCGTGCACGATTTGGAGATGGGGGCAGTCATTTTTGCCCTTAAGATCTGGCGGCACTATCTCTACGGGGTACATTGTGATATCTTCTCCGACCACAAGAATCTGAAGTACGTCGACACCCAGAAGGAGTTAAACATCAGGCAGAGACGCTGGGTGGAGTTTCTTTCGGACTACCAGTATACCATGCACTACCATCCGGGGAAGGCGAACGTGGTTGCGGATGCTCTGAGCCGGAGAGCGAATACGACTGGAGTAGGCCCGCAGCTGATGGCCTTGGAGTTGATTAGATCATTCGAGGAGATGCAGATTTCGCTAGTATCTGAGGATGACCCGGAGCTGTACATGGAGTACTTGGGGTCGATGGCTACTACAGATGACATCCGAGACCGCATCAGAGATGGGCAGAAGCTGGACGAGAGAGCTGAGCCGATATTCCGGGCCTTGGAGGAAGGCACGACAGGAGATTACACTTTGAGGGATGGGCTTCTGTGTTTCCGGGGCAGAGTCTACATACCAGCAGGAGGACGGATCCGGGAGGACATTTTGGAGGAAGCTCACTGCAGTCGGTATTCGGTACACCCGGGGATCACCAAGATGGTAAAGGATTTAAAGAGGACGATGTACTGGCCGGGTATGAAGAAAGATATTACATATTTTGTGTCACATTGTGAGGCCTGCCAGCTCATGAAGGCGGAGTGTAGGAACCCGGCAGGATTGCTGCAGCCGCTTCCAGTGCCGGAGTGGAAGTTTGAGGACATAGCCATGGACTTTATACATGGGCTACTTAGATCCCGTGCGGGGAACGACTCGATCTGGGTGATAGTGGACAGGCTGACAAAGGTGGCCAGATTCATCCCAGTGGCGAAGGACACACCGGTCAGTGTTTTAGTACGGAGGTTCATCGAGCAGTTTGTGCGTTATCATGGGGTGCCCAAGACTATCGTTTCGGATCGGGATGGGCGGTTCACATCCAGGGAATGGAGGTCAGTTCAGGCCCATCTGGGTTCTCGGTTGACATTCAGCACAGCTTTCCACCCTCAGACCGACGGACAGACAGAGCGCACAAACCGTACACTGGAGGACCTGTTACGACTGTGTATTTTGGACCGTGGCGAGCCTTGGGAGAGATTGCTGCCACTGGTCGAGTTTTCGTACAACAATGCTCATCAGTCCAGCATAGGCATGGCTCCATACGAAGCGTTGTACGGAAGGAGATGCAGAACCCCACTATCATGGGTTCAGGATGAGGATCCGCAGGCACTGGGCTCGGAGTTTGTGGGAGATACAGATGCTCAGATTAGGTTGATCCGAGACAGGATGTTGGAAGCCCAGAGTAGACAGGCGAAATACTACGATGCGAGGCATCGTCAAGTGGAGTTCCAGGTGGGGGACCGAGTTTTCTTGAAGATACGGCCGATGCACGGAGTCTCGCGGGTTCGCGGGCGGAGGAAGCTCAGTCCAAGATATATGGGGCCCTACAGGATCCTGGAGCGGATCGGCCCCTTAGCCTATAGACTGGAACTACCGCCGGAGTTAGCGGGATTGCATGACGTCTTCCACGTCTCCTCACTTCGGAGGGCTCTGCTACGCCCTGAGCAGCTGATTCCCTCGGCAGATGGCCCGGTGGCCTCGGATCGGTCAGTCAACGTGGAGCCTATCAGGATTGACGATACGGCAGTGCGGGTCTTGCGGAGAAAGAAGGTCCCGTTAGTCAAGGTTCTGTGGAACAATCATGGGCAGGAGGAGCATACATGGGAGCCACAGGACTTGATGCGGCAAAAATATCCGGAACTTTTTCGTCAGGTATACCTCAAAACCCCTCTGGACAATCAATTGCCTTCCTGTTTTAAACCAATGGAATTGAAATTTCAAGAATAGGGGCTAATCTTTTGTTTATTGGGGCGTATATACCTAGTTAGGTGGGCGAATTAAACCTTAGATTCGAAATCGCACAAGCAAACGTAACGTAGGGAGGTAATCATTCGGTTCTTATGGGATGTTACAAGTTTATTTTCCCGATTTGAGTCCCGTAGGCTTAACCTTGATTTCGGGGACGAAATCTTTGTTTTGTTTATTGGGATTTGTAACATCCCATTTCCGGCTAGACCCCTAGGAGTCGGTTGGTTGTGGTAGAACCCTAGGGAGCCCAAAACTTGAAATAAATCGACTAAGGAATCGGCTCACGGGTTGGTCACGCCCGTGACCCGCCATGTCACGCCCGTGACAAGGGCGTGACACGCTCGACGATCGTCGATCCCAACTCGACGATCGTCGAACCAAATTCGGCCACACGGGTCTGTCACGCCCGTGACCCTCCAGGTCACGCCCGTGACAAAGGGCGTGACACGCTCGATGATCGTCGAACCCCACTTCGACGATCGTCGACCCAAAATTGACCACGCGCCATGTCACGCCCGTGACTTGCATTGTCACGCCCGTGACATTGGGCGTGACCGCGCTCGATGATCGTCGATTTCTGTTCGACGATCGTCGAACCAGAACTAGTCATCAGGCATGTCACGCCCGTGACCCGCATTGTCACGCCCGTGACATTGGGCGTGACCACGCTCGACGATCGTCGATTTCAGCTCGACGATCGTCGACCAGAATTAGTCACCAGGCCTGTCACGCCCGTGACCCAAGTGTCACGCCCGTGACCACCCTTCGACGATCGTCGATCTCAGTTCGACGATCGTCGAACCCAGAACTGCTAACCCGGCCTGTCACGCCCGTGACCTACGTGTCACGCCCGTGACCAAGGCCGAAACGTCAGCCAGACTGGAAGTTTCGGTAACCGACGCCTTAATAAATTCTGGCTGTGGGAATGAAAAATCAAGAGTATTTATGGGTCGTTCCCTACTTTAATTATGTTAATAATTAAGGAAAAGTGGGTCCAATAGGAAACTGCCACCTGGCAAGCACCTCTTCATTTCCAACTTTCCAACTGCCATTCGGCATAACCGAAACGTCATAAGAATATGATTAATGGCCGCCAACGTTTCATCTCCAACGTTTCACCCTTTCCCCTCCCCATTTCCTCATCTATAAAAGATTCCTGAGTGCAAGAGGAAAAGGTTACACTCCCTCAACTGTTCAGACTTCCTCCTTGCTGTTGAAGAATTTCCGGCGACGCCACCACCGCGCAAATGGCTTCCCGACGCTCTGCACGCCTTCAACCCGCGAACAAGGTCCTCCCCTCCCTCTTCTTCTGCGGATAGATCTTAGGAATCGTTAGGAGAGATATCGGGCTCAAAAGAGCCAGATCGGGTGAGCGTAATGGTGGTTTTCCGAAAATATCATGGTGGCGGGTTCGCCGGAAACCGCCTCTCCGGCGGCTGTGCCGCCGCCCGACGTTAGCCCTCGCCTCAACGGAGGTGGTGGTGGTGGTGGCCGGCCAGGGAGATGGCTGGGTGGCCGGGAAATAGCTTGGAAAGGCTACAGGAAAATTAGGTTTTCAGTCTCTGGTTCGGGTTGTAGAAGAAGATGAACAGTGCCTTTAATTAGATTTTATTTGTAAAATCAATTTCTGAATGAGATTTCTGTCATGTTAAATAATTTGGGAAAAATACTTAGAGGCTCCTACAGGAAAAGTGGTCAACATAGAAACTGTAGCCCTTGAAGTCTAGTTTTATTCAAAATTAATTTCATTCAATTTGGATTCCTGGTTAGACCACAGCACCCTTTTTGGTGAGGTCTATCCAGAGGGCTGCCTTGACCTTAGAAAAATTCCCCACTCCAATCCAGTCGTCCAAACGACTTGAAATTTGGGATGTGGTCTAATCTTACATATATCTAGGTGCTATCCAAAAATGAGAATTTTTGGAGAATATTTTTCTATAGTTTTTAGAAAAATTCAATAATCCTAGCCGAATTTAATTAGGTGGTTAAATAATTTCCAAACCCTCCCAAATTTTGGTGAGTGGTCCCTGGGTTCACCATAAGGTTCTGTATAATTTTTCATCTCATTTGGAGATGGTTTGGTTTAGAATTGATCGACCCTAAGTTTTGCCCTAATAAGGGGTCTTAGGTTAAAAGTGCACTTTTGAAGTTTGAGTGGTGAGATCACCTCAACAGAGGCTGAGATTTTTACCACTGGCTAGTAATGTTCTCTAGCACCCCCTCATGGAGTTTGAGGTGGATCGGGGTAAGTTTACCCTAAGGACCAAGGCCAAACCCTAAGGATGGATCTTGGTGGTTTGTGAAGGTCATGTGGTCAAATGACCTTGGATTGACTCGAGGTCGGGTTATGAGAACCATAGGGCTAATATAGTTCTCTGGATGAAATTTTAGTGGATTTGGAGATCGTTGGGATGTCTAAAAACCTAACCCTAGTTTAGGGCGCAAAACTTATAGAGATAGGAAATGACACCAAACCACATTGAAAAGTGATGAGAATTGGGTAGAGTGGATTATAGGGGTAGTACAAGCTCTGGATATTTTTTCTATGAATTTTATGCTCACTATTTTGGGTACTTCTTTAATGAATTGGTAGTTGCATGATTTGCTTAGAAAATTTATTAGAGTGTACAAACTTCCTGGAAAATTGATGAAATATAGGCAGAGGACCTCTATTATGATTTTAAAACTCTGTGAATTTTTATGGGATTTTTAGAAGCTTAATTTTAGGGCTTGCTTCATTAAGTATTATTTATCATGGATATTGGATTAAATTTATTTTGGTGCTTAGCAAGCTGATAAAATTATGATTCTTGCACGATGATCTCTTCTATATCATACTATTAATCAGTAATTTTTCCATAATTTTATGAAGAGTAATTTCAGTACTTCCTTCTTTACATGAGAATAATAGGATTATAATGGATAAATTAATTAGAGGCTAAATATCTCTTGTAAAATCCTGCAAATTAGTATTTGATGATACCTTACTGTTATTTAGTGATCACAATTTTTGGGTGGCCATAACTTAAGAATATCATATAGTTCATGTTAAAAAATACCCATGGCCAATCTTTGAGAAAAATAAAATAAATATCAGATTAATTAGGAAAATTATAAATTCCTGGATTTAAGCTAATTAAGTCATGATAGTCCTCCAGTAAATATTATAGGAGATTTGGAAGATAATTTGGAGTACCTCCCCTTGTGTACCACATATAGCTTAGGATGGTCTGCATTTAGTAAAACCACGGAATTCTGATAATCGATGGTTGGTAGGGCAAATTTAGAATGAGTTCATTATTAGAAGTCAGGATAAGTAGAATGTGGGACTGGTTAGGATAAGAGAGTACGGGAACGACGAAAGATCGTCCGTCCCGGGAGGAAGAGGAAGAATCTTAATACGCTAGAGTTAGATTCATTATAACATTAAAAGGGGATTGGGTAAAGGGTAGACAACCAATAATAATAAGTGCCTTGCGAAAGGGAACTTCGGTCCGTAATGCACCGTCTTGGTTCCTAGTGCCCCTTGAGAGCCCTTCACGGGGTATACCGGGGGCAGTCCTGGGCTAACGTAAACCTTAGGAGTAATAAATCAAAAGAGCAACTAGTATAACTAGGATTGCACACACTCACTCCCCGGTAGTTAGGAAAGTAGAATTATAGGATTACTTGCCATCAGACAGTAGCTCTGAAGGTAGATGCACGGACAGTACTGTCTGGGGGGCCGCGGGCTCGAGGGTTGGAGTACGGAGAAAGGTGGTGGGTCATCGGTACTAGGCGATCGATCACACCGACAGCGGTACGATGACTCGGAGAAAAGTCTGGAGGGTACATCCAGCAGCAGTACGCGGATACTCTAGGTTGTGTTCTTCTAGGGGCGTACGGAAGGGCTAGGCCTGGTAGTGTAGTTACCCGCCTAGGAGTGGGGGGCCCGACCCACTGTCTCCGTTTGCCACTACGGAGGTTCCTGGGGGTGAAGCTAGCCTCCCGAACAGGGGGAACTAAAGGTCTGTGCGCATAGAGTCGTGTGCGTGGGTTGCACTTGCATGAATCATGGCATAGCATGTTTGCATATAACCGTCACCCCAACGTATAAATCGGTATGGGACTTTTTATACGATGGGAGCCTTGCAGAAGATCCCTTAACTTATAAGTTTGTATGGGCATTCATATAAGTTAAGGTTACTTACATACTTACTTACTGTTCTCTAGTTGTCTTTTTATATAAATTGCTTCTTATTAATTGTTCTACCTATTACAACATTTATACTGCTCCCCGATATAACTTGCTAGTTAGGTCCGCCGACACTTGCTTGTCTATTCTCCACTTTTATAGCTTCCCTTTCCTCCTCTCCGCCCGGTGCTTAGGAGCCGTGGTGGGAGGGGTAGGGGATGATAGGGCTTAGTCTTTATGACTAATGATTTTCGAACCAAACATTACAGGAGCTCCGGATGGGAGACAGGGACCAGCACCAGCGGAGTACGGTGCGCATGGAGGTGGGACAGTCTAGCACCGGTGCACCTGCGACCAGCTCCGTGAGTGATTAGCATTTTCTTAGCTTCCGCGATGAGAGACTTGTAGTGAGGACTCTGATGTACTGGGCTCAAGCTCATTTATCTATTTTCCTATTATTGTATTGATGGACTGGATATGATTCTCTTTTATATACATGTTTTTTGTGGACTTGTCTACACTTTTGTATAAATGCTTCTCTCGTTTGTGATCGAAAAGGGCCGGCAGAATTGGCGATTTGTAGTGGTTGCCTTCCCGAGATGTCGGTGCCACCGCAAAGCGGCAATTCTGGGCTAAGACCCCCGGTGGTTGAAAAAGAAAAAAAAAGAAGGGGGTCTTACAGAAAGTGTGCGTTCAGGCTGCCACGCGCCACTCCCGGACACCTGTAGTCGTACAAAACACCGAAAAACGACCAAACAACATTGCAAAACACAATTGTAGGAACACGCAGGTTCCTCAAACATGTGTATTTTCATTCCTAAGTGGACATTCATGGGTTCTTTTCTTGTTATAACGATGACGTACACACATGTGCTCACCACCCCTTAAAGTGAATTCGTACACGAATTCATTTAAGCCTGACCGAAACCGGTAGTCTGATACTAAATTGTAACACCCCTATCCGTCGAATAACATATAACAGTAGGTCCGGCCGGGGCCCGACGCCATATACCACGGACAGACCGGTGGGTTACTCTTTGAAACCATTCAACCAATACACACGTCCTACACAGAGCATCTAGCGGAAGTAATTTATTAAGTTGCAATAATAAGAACCCTGCCAACAAGCATGAATGTCCACTAACAGAAAACCCAGTAGGAATGAATTACAAAATACACAAAAGTACTGGTCTTAAGGCCTTACAATAGTTTGCTAAAATATAAGTGTCTTCCAAACCTCAACACGTAGGCAAGTCACACATGAGAATACAAGAAAACACTCAAAATTTAGGCCTTCAAGGGCCGGCTCAGCAACCTGGGCTTAGGCCGCTATTTACCGCTCGGCTCTGCAGCACCTGCAAGCACAATTCACCGCAACGGTGGCAAACAAGAATAACAGTCAGCTAAAGCTGACCAAATTATAACGATTCCGCCCCAAAACCAGGGCGGCAAAGCTTCTTCCCTGCACTTGTTAGCAAAACCAGCAACACAGCGAATAAACATCATATCATAGGTGCACACACACACGGCCGTCCACCTCGTGCTCTCAGGGCACTTACTCGGCGAAGCCAGTCCAAACCTAGTTAGATCCTCGACTCCACCAACACCCCCAGGGCGGCAAACCTCGTGAGCATTTAGTATTTCCATCCGTAGCCTAGACTCGATCTCCAAATCATTGGTAAGTGCCATGTTAACTTTAGGTCTCTTTAACCGAAACAGATGGAGAGGGTAAGGTTCCACCAACCCGTTGCTCACCCCTCCATGGCCATTTGGCCTTTGACGCGGGCCAAGCTTCCCCCAGTCCCAACTATCGACAAAACATGGTATATAGCCCCGCTATATACCCGGCTGGCTCCCAGGCCACTGAAATGGCAGAAATGAGTTTCCGCCCAGATTTACGGGTGCACCTTGGTGTTAATCCCCAAGATTCCCTGATGCATTCTAACGCATAGCAACCCGAAAACAATCAAAATGCACGGAGTCTTCTCCGGCACAAAATGCATAGCAAAACATCACCGATCCAAACCAACATGTCCGGATAGGCTTCACACACTATGTCTATGTCCGTACGACGATTCCGGACTCTAACAAGGGGGACTTTACATATCTACCCAAAGGAATACCGCAAACTCACCGCACACTCGCGGGAGCGGGTTTTCCCATGCAAAGGAAGAATAGCTTCACATACTCAAGATGAAAATTGTTACCCTAGCGTTTTTCCTTGGCGCCATGAAAATCTACACGGATGAAAAGCACCGTAATCTCCTTGCCTCCGCAGATCCGAATTCGACTCGCGATTTGGAGCTCCGAAGCTCCGCCGGTGATCGGATCTAGCCTTCCTTCTTCCTCCTTGCTCTTTCCTCTCTCTAGATCTTAGAAAGAGAGTAACCCAAGAGAAATGGGGTTTTCTAAGCCCTAAACTCGGATATATCCCCGGGGAAACAACCCCCCAACCGTCGGATCTCAAAATAAGGAATCAGACGACTGTGATCTGGACTTGAAATCTAAGATCTGGGCCGAACACAGCTTGCGACACGCACGTATCCAAGGCTGTGTCACCCATTCGTCGTCAAAACCTTCACGTCCCAAAAAGAACACGGGCACTTGACACGCCCGTGTCAGCCAGTACACGCCCGTGTAGCTGGGCGTGTACCTCCATTGATACAGGTCCAGAACGTCCAGAGCACGATACGGCCATATGACACGCCCGTGTCATATGTCATGTACTAGACACGCCCTAGGACACGCCCGTGTCACAGGCCGTGTAGCTGCCTTAGCACAACTCGCCAAACTACCGAGTAGGACATGGGTATTCGACACGCCCATATCGAATTTGACACGCCCATGTCTGACCCGAACACGCTCAGGCCGCGCATCCACACTCAACGATCAGTGAAAGGCTTTGAGTGTCTGACACGCCCTGGGACACGCCCGTGTCCCAGGCCGTGTTCACCCCCCGATGACCGTTGACTGCAAAATCGTCGACCATGCGACCATCGCCGAACCCGAGCATGACATGCCCTTGGACACGCCCGTATCCCAGGTCGTGTTACCTCTACCAAATCCCAGATTTGGCTCAAAACACCACCTGTCACTCTTTTGAGTTTCGGGGCGTTACACCAATGGGGAGAGGGGGGAAACCCTAGTTGACCCTCTTGCAAACACCGACCCAAACATAGCAGAAGTGGGTTGCCGGAGGAAAAGAAGGTGGTTGTCGACCCCTTTGAAGAGGAAGGAGTTGTTGTCTTGGAGGAAGAAGAAGCACCAGCCTGGGAGAGAGAGTTTGTCGCTGCTGCCTGCCTTGAGGAGGAGGAAGGTCATTGTAAGACCCCTCTCTCGGAACACAAGACACGGCTAAGGGGAGTCTTATGCATGCCTAGAACAGCCGCCTTGCGGTAGTGCCAACATACAGGTCGGCCTGTACCACAAGACGCCTATCCTACCGGCTAAAACCAATATAATCAATGCAAGCCCAATATAAATAATATAAAAAGAAGTCAAAATCTACACAAGTATAAAAGTCCAACTAGTACATCAATAATAAGAATCAACATCAGCTATTATAATATCGAAGTATATAAAATCTGCCCAAAGGGGCTACATCATGAGACTCTCAAAACTCACATCTGTAACTGGCGGTAGTAAAGGTAACGTCGTATCAGGCCCTGTCACCCTGACCTGGCTACCCTCCCGCACAACCTGCTACTGCTCTATCTATGGGGTTTCCTCCTAAAAAGGAAGATGTAGCAACCGTTAGTCATAAAGACTAAGTGTCTATCACATCCTCTCACCCCGACGGCTCCTAGGCACCGAGCGGGAGAAAGAGAAGGTACAATATATATATATATATATATATATATATATATATATATAAGCAGTAGTACAAGTAGGTGCTATAAGACTAATCAATATCAGAGTATCCAACAATGTACGACAAGTACTATATCAAACTATACTAGCATTTCCACCATCAATAGCAGTATATATATATTCTACAACAGGAAAGTAACTCAACTTATAAGAATGCCCATACAGACTTATAAGTTAAGGATCAGCTTAACAGGAAAGTAACTCATCATATAAGAGTGCCCATACAAATTTATATGATAAGGATCTATGTAGTGCAATACAATGATATGAATGCAATATGATGACTCACCCATGCTCACACACACACACACAGTTATGTAGACACAGACTTATAGTTCCCACTTTTCGAGTAGGTAGCTAACCTCTCAGGCATCATCCGTCGTGGCCAGACGGTGATAGTGAAACAGGCTTTCCACTACTAGGCAGGCATCCACACTACCAAGCCTAGGCCTCTGTATGCCTCAATGCTAAGAACACAACATCGAAGCTCGCTTCGTACTACGGCTCAGAAGGAGTTTTAGGTAGATGTGCACCGAGAACCAAGCCCAACTGGCCTATGTCGTGGCACGGAAGGAGCCAATGAGAGCGTATCACCAAAGGACCAAGCCTAACCATCCACTTGGCATGGAAGGAGCCCCGGGAATGAGCACCGAGGACCAAGCCCAACCGCCCAAATTCTATCTGTCGACTGCCGTCAGTGTGACGACTGGCGAGCCCATTGACCTACCACACTATCCTTAACCCAGTATTATGACACCGCGTGTCAAATCACACCGCATGCAATTTCACATGGCCTTGCCATCAACCATCCAATGTTCAACAGCACCCAAGGGACCGAGTCCCTTATAATCACATCAATCCGGTGTGGTCAAATACTCACGCACTTACACCCTTTCACATTTTCGTGCTCCCAAGAACTCAAGGGTTCAATATCAACACAGGTGGTAGGCCACCTCATACAACGTACCAATCCCATACTGCTACCCATAGGGAGACACAACACTAAGCAGTGGACTATACTAACTATACCATCAAACACTTGAGATTACCATTCCACGTATTCCATGGACATGAGATTTACCTCATCTGATTCCTTCCTTATATTCAAGCCTTCACAAACAACTATGCTTCCATATGATAATCACAATAATACAATAGTACTTCATCAAGCATGATAACTTAGTTATAGGTTACACATTCAATTATCGGGCATCGCACCCTTTTTCAAAACCTGTTCCATTCTCCGGATTATAATCATGCACATCCTTACCGTATTTCACAAGTGCATCATTTACACAACCAAATCTTATCAAATCATTTGTTCACTACGTCTCCCCAAACAATTTGTTTATTAAACTCTTCCAAACCATTTGTTTATCACGACTACGTATAACTAGGCTACTCCAAACCTCAACATCATCAAACCACGTTTCTTCTACTTAGTCCAATCCGGTTATACACTAACCCAATACAACATACAACTAAATTGTTACTGTGTAGCAATGTAATACCCCCTTCCATCATATGAAATATAACAGAAGGTCCGGCCGGGGCCCCACGCTATATACCATGGATAGCCAGCTAATACAAAAATACTACCATAAGAGTTCGAATCCTAACTCAGAGCATTATAGCGAAAACTTTAAAAACAATTATAAGAACCCATAAACACAACATGAATGTCCACTATAGCCACAGTAGGAATGAAAGAACATACACAAAAGTCTCGGCCTTATGACCTTACAACCGTTTACTAAGACAATAAGTGTTTTATATACTTCGACACGCAGGCCGACCACACATGAACATATAAAAGAAAACACTTCGCTTTGGCCTTCATGGTCCAGCATAACATCAAGGGCTTCAGCCTGCTACTTGCCACTAGGCTCACCTGTTCCTACATAAGAACAATCTACCGAACGGTGGTAAAACAAGGCAACGGTCAGCTAAAGCTGACCAAATTATAACGACCCCACCGCTTACTCGGGGCGGCGGTGCTCCTTTCCTGCATTTCAATAGTATAACCAATCACGATATTGAAATTACAATTTAAGCACACTTCACCACAGGCGTAAGCACGCACAGACACACATCCCGTGCTATCAGGGCACATTCTCGGTGATCTGGTCCATTCCGAGGCTTCACCACCTCCCCCAAGACGACAACCATTGTGAGCATTTAAGTCTTTCCGGCCGAAGCCTAAGACTCTCCCTCAATTCCCCCGGTAAGTGCCACGTACATTAGGTCTCTTTAACCGAACCACATAGAGCGGGTATGGTTCAGATCAACCCGTTGCTCACATCACCATGTCAATTTAAGTCATTGGCGTAGGTCATCCTCACCGATTCCCGATGTATCGATCATATAATAATTCATAACCCGGTTATGCACAAGGTTGGCTCTTAGGCCACCAAGCTGGGCTCCTAGAGATCTCAGCCCCACATACTGGCCCCAGGTCTCCGCGAGACAGGCCTCACAATAGCTCTCTCACAGAGCTACCGCTGGAGGTATCATTAACGCCGCACGGTACCTGGTAGAAATGCATTTCTGCCAAGTTTTCTGAGTGCTCCTTGTGGTTAGTCCCCAAGGCTCCATGTTGTAATCTACCACGTAGAAACCCAAAAAAAACAGCACAGAGTCTTCTCAGGCAATACATGAATAATGAAAACATCACCAACCCATCTGGATGAGCTTCACACACCATGCCTATATCTGTACTTCGATTCCGAACTATATATGCAAAACAATGGGGATAATCCATATCTACCCAAAGGAATACCTCACGCTCACCGCACACTCACGAGAGAGGGTTTCCAATGCAAAAGGAAGAGGAATTCACTTGTCCAAGTAGAGAATCCTTACCCTTTGCGATTTCTTCGGTTCCATGCCCTAGATATAGATGGATAGACGCGACTACAACGACCTTTCCTCCCCAAATCCGGACTTGGCTTGCGAATTGGAGCTTTGGAACTCCAATGGCGGCGGGATCTCTTCCTTCTTCACTCTCCCTTCTCTCTTGTACTTAGAAATAGAAAGCCAATGAAGAAATGAGTTGGGAAAACCTAATTCTCGACCATATACCCACAAAGGCACGCACCAACCGTCAAATCTCCAAATAAAACCAGTGGTCGGTCATGATTCCTCTAAGAATTCAGTTTACGAGAGCTACCGCCGCGCGGTAGGATGTTACCACTACACGATAGCCCAATCGTTCGGCTTCTCGAGGACGCCACCGCTCAGAACTCCAATTGGGAGGTGACACGTGGACAACACCATTTCGGTTTCACTACCGCCGAGCGATAGGATGCTAACACCGCATTGTAGAGGCGTCGGTTACGACACGACACCAGGTGCTACCCCCGTGCGGTAGAGGCGTTGGTTACGACACGACTCCAGGTGCTACCGCCGCGTGCTAACTTCTACCACTGCACGGTATGATCCCGAGAACCATGCCAATTAAATTGACTCAGCTATCGCCAGCGGTAACTTTATCGCCGGGCGATATCTTACCGAGAGGTCTGCTAGCTTAAATCCCCTGCTACCGCCACGCGGTAATATCTTTCTGCCGCACGGTAACGTCTCTCTCGAGGTCTCGAGCTACCGTCGCACGGTAACTAGCTACTGCCGGACGGTAACCCCGAGAGAAGCATCTCACGCCTCAAGAAATTTGGGGCGTTACAAGCAACTTCGACTAGACATTCCCAAGGCTACAAGAATCACATGAAAACGTGCAACCATCTGTTGGAAAGGTCTTTCCAAGAACTACAACTTTTCCTCTTTGGCCCAAGAGTTAGATCCGGCCGTATCACACTCGAAAACGTCCTTGAAGTTCGCTACGTGCGGAAAATAGATTTTTGCATGCATATTAAAGCAAACCGAATGACATCGGTTCGTCTTCTTCATTTAGCCATTTGTTCAGAACCAAATACAACACTTCATCCTCCCTTATACACCCTCCATATACCATCCTTCTTCACAAAACCAAGTCCACCATCTTCATAATGAAAGGGGGGAGGGGGAGAGGTTGAGGACAACTAAACTCTAGGACAAGGTCCTAGCATGGTCTCTTCCTAGGAGATATTCATCTCGCACAAGTCTAACTCTTTTGAGTTGACATCTCTCCTATACTATAACTAAAGATCTAGCACCAAGGGAGAGGGTAGGAAGCTCACCTTGTTTCCAGCCATGGATCTCATTATCCTTCTCGGTGGCATATTCTCCCTCGCTGGCATTGTTCTTCATAGAAAGGAAAGGTTCCTCATCTAGAAGGTCCAACTCCGGCAACTTTCTCTCTTCCGACGGTTTTGGCACATGTAACGGCTCGACAAGGAATGGAAGTGATGGCTAGGGTTTCTCGTTCCTTCCTTTTTATAAGAAGAATTAGGGTTTCCACGTATCACCCTAACATTGGACCACCCATTATTACTTTAAATAGGTCGTATTGAAAAGACCGGTCCAAAGGAGCCATCATCACCTATTCTGAAAACCCGGTTCAGTTTGTATATATGAACCAGTAAACACAGTTTGTGCCGAAAATTTTCGAAGTTAAAATCATCGAGATCACTCGATGCTTCGTCTAATAGCATCGAGTTTACTCAACACACTCGACGCTTCGTCAAATGGCGTCGAGACCACTCAACACCTAAAGAATCCAGAATCATTCTCTAAGTTAAACTTCCATTCATAGAGTATTACTCGACGATTCGTCGAATGGCATTGAGACCACTCAACGCACTCGACGCTTCCAGAATCCATAATTATTCTAAGTCCATTTTCTCCATATGTGTTGAGTATCACTCAACGCCTCGTCGAATGGCGTTGAGACCACTCAACGCACTCGATGCTTCCCGAGTTCAAAATTATTCTAAGTAAAATTCCTCTTCTACGTCGAGTACCACTCTACGCTTTGTCGAATGACGTTGAGATCACTCAACGCACTCGACACTTCAAGAATGCAGAAATATTCTAAGTCCATTTCTTCTAATGCGTTGAGTATCACTCAACGCCTCGTCGAGTGGCATTGAAACCACTCAATGCACTCGACGCCTACTACAACCAAGATATTTCTAAGTACAGATTTATTCTAAGTGAAATTTTCCCTATTAGTCGAGGATCACTCGACGCCTGTTACCAGTGTACCCCGAGACTGAGTTAACTTTCCTGACTCAAAACACATGCGAGGGGTTGAGCACGAATCGGGACGTTACAAATCCTATAAACAAAGTAAAAGATTTCGTCCCCAAAATTAGGCTAAGGCTACGGGGAAAGTAAAGTATGTAGAATACAATGTATTCTTTTAAGTTTACCTTGGGGAAACAGCTCCGGGTAGTGCTTCCGCATCAAGTCCACCAGCTCCCAATTATATTCCTCTTTCCAATGATTAGACCACAATTCCTTCACCAAAGGAATACTCTTCCGACGAAAGTTCCTTGTCTCAGTGTCCACTATCCACACATGCTCTAGTTGAACAGACCCAATAGTTTCTACTGTTCCATTTGTGGTGGGGAAATGCAGATCGGGTCATAGAAGTGCTTTCCGAAGCAACGACACAAGGAAGGTGTCGGGCCAATTCTTTCCAATATAACATAAGGCCCCACATATCTCGGGCTTAGCTTCTATCTACCATGCACTCGTGACACTCCATGCATCGGCCTGATCTTTAAGAACACTTTATCACCCACTTGAAACCCCACCATCCTATGTTTCATATTATAGTACTTTGCTTGTCTACTCTGAGCCTCAAGCATGTGGTCTCATATCAATCTAACGATAACATCGGTTTCATCAATGCACTCGATTCCCAAAATCTTCTGGTCTTCATCCTGCACCCATGATAAAGGTGTTCTACACCTTCTTCCATAAAGTTCTTCGTAGGGTGCCATCCCGATGCTAGCTTGATGACTATTGTTGTATGAGAATTCCACCAGTGGCAAGAGCCTTTCCCACGGCTCCCCTCTATCCAATATACACAATCTCAACAGATCATCCATTATTTTGATGGTCCTCTCAGATTGACCATCCGTCTGAGGATGAAAGGCCATGCTAAAGGTAAGGTGAGTGCCCAAATACGCTTGAACTGCCTTCCATTCCTTGGAGGTAAAGTGACCATCACGGTCGGAGACTATCTTCTTAGGCACTCCATGTTATCGTACAAACTATTCCACAAAGAGACAAACCAATACATCTACATGCATCTCTTTCTTCATTGGGATAAATCTGGCGACCTTAGTCAAACGATCCATAATCACCCAAACTGAGTCATTCCCTGATTGTGATCGGGGAAGGCCGTGAACAAAGTCCATGAAGATATCTTCAAACTTCCACTCTGGAATGGGTAACAATTGTAACAATCCTCCACGGCTCTTGCACTCTACTTCACCTTCTAGAAAGCCTTACAATGAGTAACATAGTACTTAACAACACTCTTTATTCATGTCCAGAACATGGTCTTTCATAAGTCACTATACATCATGGAAATCTCGGGATGCACCAAATACTTGGAAAAATGTGCCTCACTCAAGATGTCTTCCCGGATTTCACTACCCTTGGGAATGTAGAGCCTGCCATGAAAATGAACAAGGCTGTCCTTTAGAGTATATTCTTCAGTAGATCCATCCTCAATAGCATTAATCACTAGAGCCAGAGCAGCATCCTTCCCTTGCTCTACCCGAATTTGGTCTCGAATATCACAAATTATACTCATGGCAGTTAGATATTCAGTATATGTCTCAGAATAATCCTTACACACTGATGTGATCTCCATCTCCTCGAGCACTAAAGCCAAATTCACACTCATCATCCGAGACTCAGGGCTCGACTCTGGTACTTTTATGCTCAAAGCATCTGTTACGGAGTTTGCTTTCCTAGGGTGGTAGTTCAATGTAAACTCGTAATAACAAAAAAATTCTACCACCGCCGCTGCCTCAAATTCAACTCCTTTTGAGTATGAACATACTTCGAATTCTTATGATCTGAAAAGATCTCGCAGTGGATGTCATATAAATAATGCCTCCAAATCTTTAAGGCGAACACCACTGCTCCCAACTCTAAATTATGCACTGGGTAATTAACCTCATGCTTCTTCAACTGCCTTGAAGCGTAAGCGATCACGTGCCTATGCTGCATCAATACTGCACCCATCCCTTGATAGGATGCATCAGTGTAAACTTGAAATCCTTCTTTCCCTGATGGAAGAATTAGGATGGGTGCGGTAGTAAGTCGATCCTTCAGCTCTTGAAACGCAACTTCACACTGAGGTGTACACTCATATGTCACACCTTTCTTTGTTAGGCAAGTGAGGGGAAGGGCTATCTTTGAAAATCCCTTCACGAACTTATGATAATATATGACAAGTCCAAGGAAACTCCGTATATCGGCCGCCGACTTCAAAGGCGACCACTCCTTTACGACACAAACCTTAGCCGGGTCTACTGCTAACCCAGCTCCACTAATCACATGACCCAAGAAGGCAACTTCTCGAAGCCAAAATTCGCATTTGCTGAACTTAGCAAATAAGGCATGTTCTTTTAGCTTCTTCAAAACTAGGGCCAAGTGCTCAGCATGCTCCTCTTCTGTCTTTGAATAGACAAAAATGTCATCGATGAAGATGATGATCAAGATGTCTAAATACGGCTCAAATACCCTGTTCATCAAACTCATGAACGCAGAAGGGGTATTTGTGAGTCCAAACGACATCACCATGAACTCGTACAAACCATATCTTGAGCTAAACGTTGTCTTCAGGATATCTTCCTCTTGTATTCTTAACTGATACTACCTTGAGCGCAGATCCGAAAAACCAATGCGCTCCCACTAACTGATCGAACAACTCGTCGATCCGGGGTAGAGGATAGGTGTTCCGCATCGTTAATCGATTGAGTTCCCGGTAGTCTATGCACAACCATAGTGACCCACCCTTTTTCTTAACAAATAATACAGAGGCTCTCCAAGGTGATGAGCTGGGGCGAACAAACCCTGATTCTACCAACTCCTGCAACTGAACTCTAAACTTGGCGAGTTCCTTTGGAGTCATTCGGTAAGGGGTCCGAGAGACGGGATTGGCACCCGGTACTAATTTAATCTTAAAGTCCACCTCTCTATGTGGGGGTAATCCTGGCAACTTCTCAGGAAATACCGAGGGGAAGTCCCGCATTACCCACACATCTTTCATACTTGGTCCCTGATAACATGAACTTCGAATTTTACTTAATTAGTACACTGGGTTCGAATTTCGTGGATGATTTAAGTTAAAAACAAATTTTAATGAAAGGAGATAAGCGCACCTATCACAAGTAGTACATGATATTCAGGGGGAATATCAAGGTCGTATATTTCTCGGGGCGTGTTCGTTATTTCTACTCCTCTAGGAGCTACTATTATTTTACCGAAAATAAGGTATCAGATTTTAATTAACTAGAGCAGCTATATAAAAGCTATAAAGAGACTTATAAAATTTGATGAAGTAATAACGCTCGGTACTGAATTGAATTAGGACTAAAATAGCTTTCAATAACTAGAGAACCTAAATTTCATTTAATTAAGGGCAACTTGGCTGTGGAGGTTCCACAAATATGAGCTCACCTTTCTCAAGGAATATCGCTCACCTGAACATTAAGACTATTCGACCGAGCTCTCGTTTGACGAAGGATTCCTCTTAATGCCCACTTTACGCTAAGAACCCTGCTATTGGGTGGGGAACCCAATCCAATAGAATTCCGCTCCTCCTCTCTCGAGGTTTAGTGCGTAATTCTCTTTACCTAAGGGTTATCGGTCCATATGCACGACCTCTCAGCTAGCTAGTGTATGGATAACGGAAATAGAGCCCACACATCGAGATATGGTTCTACGCGTCGTATACTCGGGGTAAACCTTAAGTTCTTTAATTAGAGTGAGAAAAAGACCTTTAATTATTAAAAGTGATTTTTTATGTCCCAATGCTCTTCTATACTGAGGGCTAAGAGCGATTAGCCACTCATCAGAATGGGGACAACTTATGAATTTGATGAGGCATGAGTTCGAAACAAAGCGCTAATGGATTGTAAATAAAAACAAAAAATAACAAAACATTAGGAAAAATGTAAAACTCACTAAAAAGAGAACTCACACTCTCAACGAAATCATAAATAAGAAATAAAAGCTAAGTTACAAAAAAGAAACTAAATTACAAGAAAGAAAAATTACAAAAAGTAAACTAAGTTACAAAGAAAGAAAAATTACTTAATTGAAATTGTATAAATTGAAATAAAGCAAGTCCTACTCGAATGAGAAGGCGAGGAATAAATGCAAGTCCTACTCGAACGAGTAGGTGGGAAATAAATGCAAGTCCTACTCGAATGAGTAGGCGGGAAATAAATGCAAGTCCTACTCGAACGAGTAGGCAAGAAATTGATGAGTCCAAGTTATACACATATTTTTGGACTCATCTGGGCTAGTTTTCTCGTTGATGCACTACACTTTAGAGCCATATTTGTTCATATTTGTTTTTTGTTCATTCCATGATAAGTGCACTTTTGGCCCGCTTTCAGTGTGATTTTCTTAGTTATTATTCTTGTGCTCTACTTGGTGTTTTGCTACGTATAGAGATTATAGTACGCCCATCTTGGTGGCTCTGCTGTTGTGGCTGCAGGTATAAAGGTTGTGAGCGTGATTGGGGTTGTTTTGGGAAGTTTCCTGCCTAAGGGCCACTAGTCATGCATTTTTACACGCGCACGATCAGTGGTCTCCTTAGCGCACGACCACCGTTCATGTGCGGCCTGCTCATCAAATTCCCAAACAGTCCAGGAACAATGCGTACGATCATTGGACCTATAGCACACGACCACTAGTCGTGAGCCACTGATCGTGCACACTATTCTCAACTTTTCCAAGTTCTGTCTAGGGCATTCACACGAGCATTAGACATAGTGCACACGACCACCGGTCGTGCGCCACTGCTCGTGCGTGCTATACCAGTTTTTTTGGAGTTCTGTCTTTTCTAATCGCACGATCATGGGATCCAGTGCGTACGAACACCGGTCGTGCGCCACTGATTGTGCACATATATATTATTTTTTTTCTGTCTGTTGCAGGTTTATCTGGAGTAGAGCGCACGATCATCGACCATCAGTGTGCATGACCACTGGTCGTGCGCCACTGATCGTGTGCTCTGAAATTCTGCTATTGTATTTAAGTTCGTGCCTCACGATTTAGGTCAACGCCCTACCATTTTCCACTCCGCTGCTGCGCGCCAAGCGCCGTTTTCCACCCCCATAGGTCCTCCACTCATCTCCATCCTCCGAGAAGGTTTCTACGGTGATCCTAAGCAATTTTCAACTCTTTAGAGGGCTTCCGGCAACCAGCAGCTTGCAAGAAGACTCTTCGGTGCAACTCATTTGAGAAAACGGGAGAAGAGATTGAAGGATTGGGAAGAAGACAGAGGAAACGAGTGGATTGATGACCCACTTACCTCTGGAAGCAACCAACGATCCGAGTCGAGAAGTGGATTGACAACCCACCGCTCTGGCCAAGAACCACGGCTAGGCTTTTCTCCTATCGGTTTATTCTACTCTTCTTCTCATTGTGAAGTGTAATCTTTAGCTTGTAATGAACTTGAACTTACTTTATTTGTCTATGAATGAAGTTTGTTTTGGCTAGTTGCATACTTTGTTGTTAGCTGTGTAGCACTCGCCTCCATCCAAATCCATCCACTCGAGCACTAGAACCACAGTAACAAAGGCTAGTGTTGGTAGTCGAAGAGGTGCTTGCGACCCTAACTTTCCGTATTTGTGATCCGTCCATCCTCATAACGAAGCAAGGCATAGCGGCCTGCACTCATTCCATCACAAAGCGAAGCGGTGCTCACGACCCGCATTAGTTTTCTTTTGTTTTGATAGATTTAGGAATCAAAAACCAAACCCCCTTGTATTTTTTTACTCTTAGTAGCAATCTTTATAAGACGCTATCACGATACCTAACTTGTATTCCTTAGAGATCGACATTCGGGGAAGTTATTCCCAAATTTATTACTTGACAACGATCAGTACACTTGCCGTGAAGTGCATCAACTTTTTGGCGCCATTGCCGGGGAATGTAGGCGTATTGTTTATTCTTGTTGTGTTCAGAGCGTTACGAAGAGTTGCTTGTTTTTGAATTTGTTTTATTCCAGTCTATTTTTGTTTTTTATGTCGATTGGAATTGTTAGATTGTTGTTGAGAATCTGTGCAAGGTAGTTAATCCTGGAATTTTGTGATCTCTGCAATGTGGGCCAGTTTTAATATTCGTTGCCACTGGTGTGGAGATATCTCTCATGCAAGTGATAGATGTCCTACAGAGTATGGTAGCCAAGTCGCTCAAGGATCTAGATATGGAGCACCAAATTTGTTTGGTACTAAATATGGTAGACAGGAGCCAATTAGCTACTCATCCGCGCTTCCTTTGTCGCACTACCTTTTTCCGGCATCAGTAGCCGTTGTACTGACAAGGTCGACTAAGCAGTGTTTATTTTATCGGAGTTGGGATCACTCTTTGAAGGAGTGTGCTGCTTATTTGGCACAGTTGGAGGAGGATGATGAACCGGACATTCAGATTGTCTCCACTCCGTCAACTTGCAGCACCCCTTCCGTATCTGGGTACGTACTAGTGCCACCTTCAGATTTTGAAGGGAGAGATACTAGTATTTGAACAGACACGTTTGTTGATCTAAACCCTGACACTGATGTTTTTACTCCTTATGTACATACATTATCTTGTATAGAGTCTGTTAGTAGTGAGGAGCCTGTGTTTGACCTTTTTGTGAGCACTGCTCCTCTATCCTCTTCCTTACATAACATTCTTTCTATTTCTGACACAGTTGTGGAGGGTGATTTGCAGGGAGATGCTGGTGTTTGTAGCATTATGCTAGATCCAGTCGAGGAGGACATTTGCATGGCCGAGGTTGCTGCCTCAGTCCCATGTAAGGAAGTCCAAGGTGAGGACGAGGCAGATGCAACTCTAGCACATACTTGTACCAGCCTAAAAAGGAGTGTAGATTTACCCACAATTCCGCCGATGAAAGATGACACTGGAATCATCCCCAAGATTGAAGTTACTTTTTGTCATTATTCTAATTTATTTCCTAACCCCGCTCTCGTGCCTACTTCTCTACAGGACCACATCGTGGAACCGGTCCACTTAATGCAAGGGCTTGTAATGCAGCCTATCATTGATGGAAATTGGGTGCAGGTGGAGTCAGATTCGTTGAGCTTCACTACATGTATCCTACCCATGCCTGATGTTCAAGACAGGTATAACTACACAGGTATGTGGGTATTTGTTCTGTCATCGTTTAGGTACCCGCTACCGAAACGTGAACTTGAACAACTACCCGTGCACTTCAAATTTCATACACCCATCAACTAAGAGAGTGCATGGTTCTTGAATAAGTCCTGTTGGGAGACAATAAACCCATCAGTTATCTAGATTAGTATTTCTTTTGTTTTAAATTTATGTACCTTTTGTTTCTAGTTTAGAATTATTGTTTAATTAATCTGTCGAAAGGGTTATGGTAGCCTAGCTATATGATGAGCTCTATGGTGCATCCATGTGGTCAGCAGTGCGAGTTTGACTGCAAAATAGGGCGCGCAAAAAATTTCACCACGCACGACCACCGGTCGTGCACACTATTTAACAGCGCACGACCACCGGTCGTGCGCCGACCCAGTTTCTTTTAAAACCCAGTCGACCACTGCACGTGCGCCCTAGATCTCTCGCTTTGTTCCGCTGAGCGTGTGTCCTCTTCGATCCGCTTCTTCTCTGGTGTGATCCGCCCATTCTCCGGTAAGCTCTTGCAATTTCCAGCCTCTTTCTTCCTTGTTGAGCTGCCATGGAACCTGGAAGCCGCCATCTGGTAAAGGCCTACCAACGCTCTGACCGTTCTTCGGCAACTCCAGTGCAGATTTTGTGGAGAATGGCAATTTTTCAAAGGGAGAGCACACCCAGTGCTACAATTCCTTAAAGGATAAGCCATTCCTCTCTCAGCGGCTTGTTGATTGGAATGAGCTTAGTTCGATCGGTGATGATGGTGCGTTAGCGGAGGCCGTACTCCTTCTCTACTCCTTTGATTATTGGAGCAAATTGTTCGAGTGCGATGAGCTTGGGTATCAGGAGCTGACCCTAGAGTTCCTGTCAACATTCGAGTGGGGGACAACGTCGGACAACCTCTGCTTACCTACTTGTTCATTCCGGATGTTGGGGCATGTCTTCACCGTCACGTTGCCTGAGCTCGCCATTCATGCCATCGTCTACTCCGAGGCTGAAGCATCCTTAACTTTCCGCAGCTGTGCATTGATTTTCCGGAAGGCGTCACTCCGCGTGCCTCTTGGGGTTCTCTGACCGGGGGGACGAGAAGTACGTCGCCCGAAGGGCCATATCGACAAAGATTGTCTCCCCCTCTCTAAGGTATATGCATCACTTACTCAGTCACTCGCTCACCACAAGGGCCTCGAGCAGGAATGTGGTGGGGTGGTAGGATTTGATTTCCCTATTTAGCATGCAGCAGCAGTACCCCATTCATCTGGGGTATATGCTGGCCTATTTCTTCCGTCACGAGGCCACTTATGGCCTCGTGGGCGCGATCGGGGGTGCTTACTACATTACCCGCATCATGAAGAGTTTGGGAATTTGGAGCCAGCTACCTTTGATGGAGCAGGTCACTGCTCCCAACATGATCACCAGGGCCAATTTGGTGAGTTGCCATTTGCTGCGAGTGGTTGGGAGAAAGGCTAGTCGGAGGTTTGTTGTCAACATGCCTGGTGATGCGCCTGGGGGCAGAGATGAGGAGGAAGATGGGGGAGAGCCGACTGAGTCTTTCGCCATGGGTAGGCGGAGAGTGGCAGAGCCACAACATCAGAGTCAGCAGCAGCAGCTGAGGTCTCCAGTAAAGCATGAGGGGCAGTCTAGCCGCCAGTTCAACCCAGCTCAGGAGCGGAGCGTTCCTTATTTGTCTGAGCGCCTTGCTGATTTGGAAGCTTCACAATACTGGATTCAAGACTTTATTTATCAACAAGCGGTGAGAGGCGGGCTGAAAATTCGACCACCTCCTGCTCGTTTCGCTCCTTTCGCGCTTGCTCGTCGTCCGTCTCCTATCGAGATTCACGATATCGATAGTGAAGAGGAGTGAGGGGAGTTCACCACGAAGCTTGATGGCGAGGATGTCCCGCCATCTGCCTGTGCCAACATGGACCTCTCTTTTGATCGCCGCGGCTACTTTTTCATGGACGTTGATGGTCGTTGCCTCAACCGTCGTCGCCTCCACCACATGGATCTCTCTTTTGATCGACGCCACTACAGGTTCGTGGACATTGATGGTCGTTGCCGCAACCGTCGTCGCCTCCGCAACCGCCGCCGCCGGCATTTCGTCACGTCATTATGATTATAATGATTATTTCATTTTGAAATAATATTATAATCCTCCTCTTTATTTTCATAAGTTATCTCATAAAGTCTTATTATTATGATGTTGTTATTTCCTTTTGTTTTTTTTTTATTTTGGTTAAAACATTTTAATGGCTAGGATTTAGTTTTGATCTTGATGAAGGGTTGGATTGAGTGGTGTAACAATATATATATATATATATATGTATGTGGAGTGGGAGAAGATATAGAAGAGAAGAAAAAAAAGAAAACCCCTAAGTGCTCGGTTTGCCCAAGCCGCCGCCCCTATTCGGCCTGGCCGAAACCCGACGCCCAGGAACGCCGACCTCCTGCTGCCGCCGCCCCCTTTGGGGTTGTTCCTTGCTGCTCCGGCGACCCCTACCTCCTCTTGTGTGACTCCGAAGAAGTTGGCTTGGTTCTCCTCATCCGGTGTGACTCCGGTGAACCCGTGGAAGTGCGACTCTTCCATATTTATCTCTATCCATCTCCTTCTCCTCCTCTCTAATTTCAGATTTGGGTAATGATTTCCTCTCCCTAAACTTGTGCAAAATTCATCTTGTATTGTTAGTGTAGTGGAGACTTTGGTTTCAAAATTTTATCCTAACTATTGATTCAAGTTGCATTATAAAAATCTGAATTTGTATTGCTTTCAAATCCGATTTTCGCGAAGATTTCCGTAAGGGTAGGTCACCTTGGACGTTTGCAAGCCGGGGTTTGTTTAGCCTTTTGTTTTGAATGGATCAAGAGGATTTGGTGTAACGACCCCATCCGTTACATGACGTATAGTAGAAGGTCCGGCCGGGGCCCCACACTATATGCCACAAACAGACGGTGAGGTCACAGGATAATACCAAACCATACACGAATCCTAACTCAGAGCATTCTAGCGGAAGCTTTAAGTTGTAATTTGAACTCTAACCAGGAACGTCCAATATATAAACCACCTTTATATATATCGCCACGGAATGTACAACAAATACATAGAGTTTGGCCTTAAGGCATTACAGTTCCTCTTTCCACATCGTATGGTTTACAAACCTCGGCGCGCAGGTCGGCCATACATGAGTAAAAGAAAATAAGCAAAAACATTCGCTTAGCCTTCAAGGGCTAGCCGCAGCAGCAGCAGCAACAGCAGTAGGGCTTCAGCCCTTCATTTACAACTTGGCTCTCCAACACCTGCATAGGGACAATCCACCCAACGGTGGCAAACAAGGCAACGGTCAGCATTCAGCTGACCCAATTATAACAATCCTACCCCTTTCTCGGGGAAATAGCCTTCTTTCCCTGCACAGCATGGTATCAACAATAGCAACTATGTGCGCGCAGGCACATTCAAGCCATCACAACCGTCGGCCACACGACCCGACAGTCCGTGCACTCAGGGCACATTCTTGGTGTACCGAAATACCAGGGTCAACACCACCGTCTACACGGTATTTGAGCATTCTAGTCTTTCCGACGCGCGGGCCTAAGACTCTCATTAGGCGCTCCAACAAAACCTATAACCAGGCTTCCAAGTCGGACGGACCTAACGCAGGTACGAATCAGCCACCCCCCGTTGCTCAAGTCGCCGTGCCACCTCGAATACGGAAGTATCCATGGCAATTTATAGGCGCGGGTCGGTTTCACCTTTCCTGTTCGGCAATCTGCCTTTTCATCGAGTTGCAGCCCAACGGCTCAACCGCTCATAAAGTGGCAACGCACGGCCACAAGAGTTGCATCCAACCCTCTTCATTTCCTGGACTTCATCCAGTACTTCCTGCTGCACCAAGCAACATGTAGGCACAAGGCAACACAAGCCATAATCACGGTGCCTTCTCCGATATGCAAACAAGCATCACCAATCCAGACTAGCATGTCCAGATGGGCTTCACACAGCATGCCTAGATCCGTACTCCAATTCCGGACTCTAACAAGGGGGACTTCACATATCTACCCCAAGGGACACCACAACCCACCGCACACTCGCGGGGAAGGGTTTCCCTATGCAATGCAGAAAAGAAAGACTTCACATGTCCAAGAAGGGAGATCGTTACCCTTGTCGATCTCTTGGGAGCCATCGAAAACTAGCCAGTGAGAAAGAACCGCAGCAGCTTTGCCTTCACAACGCTGGCCTCGGATCACGAATCGGACCACGGGAGCTCCGCCGGTGGCTTGATCTCCTCCTCATTCTTCTTCCTCCTCTCTCTTTCTCTCTTCCCTTTACCAAGTGAAGAATGACTCAAGCTTCTGCTGATTTAAACTAGCCAGGAATCACCTGAGCCCTTGGATCCAAAGAGAGAAAAATGAACGGCCACGATTTCCCAAAATCACATTTTTTTGGCTGACACGGCCTGTGACACGCCCGTATCACTGGCCGTGTACCCTTAAGCGGCACACGCGGTATTCGTACCGACTGATCTTTACCAGAACACGGGCAACGACACGCCCGTGTCGAACCTGACACGCCCGTGTCATTCCTGAGACACGCCCGTGTCACCCCTGCCTCATCGAGCTGCAAGCAGTACACGGGTAGGCACATGGCATCGGACACGCCCGTGTCCAACCTGACACGCTCGTGTTCAAGGCTTGGTTTTAGGCCGTGTAACATTCTGACTCAGAACGCATTTTATTTGAGTGACACGCCCTGGGACACGCCCGTGTCCCAGGCCGTGTACCCCCGACATGCCCTGGGACACGCCCGTGTCCCAGGCCATGTAAAATGACCTGCACCTCAAAACCAATTTTGAGTCTTTTTGGGGTGTTACAATCCTCCCCCCCTTAACAAAATTTCGTCCCGAAATTTGCACGGTAAGGAAACAAGAACCAACAATGCTATAACTTGATAACTCTGTTATAACAAAAGGTACACGGTCTACAGTTTATACAAACAGCTCGGGAAATTCAGCTCGCATGGTCTGCTCTCGCTCCCATGTTAGCTCTTCACGGCCACAATTGTCCCATCGGACCTTGACCATCCCGATCACTTTGTTCCGCAACTGTTTCTCGGCTCGATCCTCGACCCGAATGGGTCCAACCCTTGTCATTAGCCCATACTCGACCGGTACCCGATCATTCTCCACTACTTGAGCTGGATCCTTCACCGCCTTACGAAGGATTGAGATGTGAAATACATCATGTAATCCACCCAAGTCTGCTGAAAGTGCTAGTCGATAAGCAGCTTCCCCAACTCGCTCCACCACCTCAAACGGACCAAGATACCTCGGACTTAGCTTTTTCAAACGCCGAATCCTGGACACGCCTTTGAAGGGTTTGATCTTCAAATATACCCAATCACCCACCGCGAACTCCACGTTCTGATGTTTGGCATTGTAGTACTTTGCTTGAAGATCTTGGGCTATCAATAGCCTCTCCCGAATAGAGCGTATGAGCGAGGTAGCTTCTTCGACTTCCTTTTTCCCACTCAGCTTAGATTCGCCTGCTTCTGCCCAAGCTAACGGTGTACGGCATTTACGACCATACAACGCCTCAAATGGTGCCATACCGATGCTCGCTTGGTAGCTATTATTATAGGCAAATTCGACAAGAAATATATAATCGTCCCATCTCTTACCAAAGTCTAGGGCGCACATGCGGAGCATGTCCTCCATCGTCCTGTTGGTTCGTTCAGTCTGGCCATCCATTTGGGGATGAAAGGTCGTACTAAACGCTAACTTTGTACCCAATATTTGATGAACTAGCCGCCAATCATTCGATGTGAACCGCCCATCACGGTCACTGACGATGCTCCGAGGAGCACCGTGCAGTCGAACAACCTGCTCCACATAAAGCTTGGCCAAGGTTTCCACTGAATCATCTCTTCTGTTTGGAAGGAAGTGCGCCACTTTTGTCAACCGGTCCACAATCACCCAGATTGAATCATGACCGCGTTGCGATCTCGGCAACCCGTGCACGAAATCCATCGAGATGTCATCGAACTTCCACTCCGGAATAGGTAACGACTTCAGGAAACCGCCAGGCTTCTGGCATTCTGCTTTCACCAACGCACAGGTATTGCATTCAGCCACATAACGTGCGACATCTTTCTTTAGTCCGGGCCACCAGAACAGCTTCTTCAGATCTCTGTACATCTTTGTGCTCCCTGGGTGAACTGAGTACTTTGCAAAGTGAGCTTCGTACATCAACTCTTCCCTCAATTTACCCACACTCGGGACACACACTCGACCATTTCTTCGTAACAACCCGTTATCCCAAGAGAATTGGTCATCCGGCCCATCTTTTGCATAGCGCTGGAGAATTTCATCAAGCTCCGTTGCTCGCCAAACTCTGTCCGTAAGGTCATATTGCACCTCCGTCCAGTTCAAGCATGCATCGGTTGACGAACCCTTGTCAACACAAGATATCTCCAATGCTTCCAATTCCTGGATTAACCGCTGATCATGCCTCTGCAACCAGCTTGCCCGTACCGGAGTCTTCCGACTCAAAGCATCAACGACCACATTTCCCTTCCCGGGAGTATAGTGAATCTCGAAGGTGTAGTCCCCAAGGAACTCCATCCATCTTTGTTGTCGCATATTCAGATCCTTCTAATCCAACAAATACTTTAGGCTTTTGTGATCTGTATAGATATCCACTTTAACGCCATATAGATAGTGCCGCCACAACTTGAGCGCAAAGATTACTACCGCCAACTCCAAATCATGGACGGGGTAATTCCGCTCATGCACTTTCAACTGGCGCGAGCCATAAGCAATCACTTTACCAAACTGCAGAAGAACGCAGCCTAAGCCGCTCCCGGAAGCATCACTATAGATCTCATACCCATCTGTACCACATGGCGATGTCAACACAGGCGCCGTGGTCAAACGACTCTTCAAGTCTTAAAAAGCTCGCGCGCACTCCGACGTCCAAATGAACTTTTGATCTTTTCTCGTCAGCGTGGTCAGAGGTAAAGCAATCCGTGAGAAGTTTTCCACAAACCGTCTATAGTAGCCCGCAAGTCCAAGGAAGCTCCTGACCTCGGCCACTGAAGACATCACTGGCCAATCTCGAATGGCACTTATCTTCAACGGATCCACCGCGATACCTTCTCCACTTACCACATGGCCTAAAAAGGCTACTGAAGAGAGCCAGAACTCACACTTTGAGAACTTGGCATAAAGCTTATTCCTCCGCAGGGTATGCAAGACCAATCGCAAATGGTTTGCATGATCCTCTTCCGACTGAGAGTATACTAAGATATCATCGATAAACACAATAACGAACAAATCCAAGTACTCTCGGAACGTTCGATGCATTAGGTCCATAAATACCGAATGCGCATTACATAGGCCAAACGACATTACCGTGAACTCATAATGACCATAGCGTGTTCCAAACGCCGTCTTGGGAATGTCACCTTCCCGAATTCTCAGCTGATAATATCCCGATTTCAAATCCAACTTGGAATAGACCGTTGATCCTGCCAGCTGATCAAATAGGTCATCAATCCGTGGGATCGGATATTTGTTTTTCTCTGTCATCTTATTCAATTCGCGGTAGTCAATACATAACCGCAAACTACCGTCTTTCTTTTTCACAAATAGAACAGGCGCGCTCCAAGGTGACATACTTGGGCGTATGTATCCCTGCTCCAACAACTCTTGCAATTGGACTTTCAACTCAGCCATCTCTTTTGGCGCGACGCGATATGGTGAGCGGGCCACAGGTTTCGCACCTGGCACCAACTCAATAGAGAAGTCAATCTCCCGCTGGGGTGGTAACCCAGGAATATCTTTAGGAAACACATCGGCAAACTCTGACACAACCAGTACTTCACCGACACTGGCCTTTGGCTCAACAGCCTGAATTAGCGTGAAGAATAACTCCGCGCCCTTCCGAACAGCATTGACGACTTGGAGCGCAGACAACAGAGTTCCGCCAACTCCTCGCATACCAGCGAACTTCGTCACAAGTCCGGTATTCTGGCCCAGTGTAATCTCCTTGGAGTTGCAATCAATAAAGGCACGCTGCTCCGAGAGCCAGTCCATACCAAAGATCACATCAAACTCTGATAATGGTAGCACGGCTGCACTCAAACCGAAATCCCGACTTCCTATTTGCACATCCACATCGCAAGCCCTATCCGCAAGCATCACACAGCCATTCGGCAATAACACCCTTGTACTATCCACCGTCACATGACTCGGTACCCCAATGCGAGATACGAAATCCTCAGACAGAAAAGAATGCGAAGCACCCGTATCAAACAGGGCTCTCGCCAGATTATTCCGAATCAGGACAAAGCCTGCAACACACACATCATGCACAAGCTATACATAACCACAAACAATAGCACGTAAGCAAGTAAGCTAAATCAACTCGTACCTGTGACGACGTCACTTTGCTTAATCGCTTCCTGTTGGCCAAACTGATAGATTCGGGGCTGTGCCTGGGACGCAGAGGAATCAACCACCGCTTTGCCCTTCTCAGCATAAGACGCACCCGTCTTCTTTTCCCCTTTGGGCTGAACAACCCGACATTCACGGGCTATATGCCCCACCCGGCCACAGTTATAGCATGTACGAGAATCCGGCCTTGATGTCGCGCCCGACACAACGGTCGTAGTCACTTGCCCAGACGGCTTGGACCTCTTGCCCCCTCTCTTCTGGTAGAACGATTTGCTAGGGCGAGGTGCTTGAACCTCTGGCTTCGACACCACCAAGCCCTTGTTCCCTTGCACCCGCCGCATGTCCTTCTCCAACGCACACACAGTATCAACCAACGCCTGAAACCCTTGGTTCATTGAACTCGAAAGCAGGAACCTCAACTCATCCCGCAATCCTTCATAGAACCGATTCGTTTTCCTTTGGTCATCCGCGAAGATTGTTCCCGCATACCGCCCCAACCTGGTAAACTCATGCAAGTAGATATCCACGCTATCTTCTCCTTGCTTTAACCGTTGGAACTCATTTTCCATAGCAATGCGTTGCGCCGCTGGGACATGTTTCGCCAGAAATATTCGAGAGAACTCCTCAATCGATACTTGCGTTAATTGCCTGCCCACCAAATGGTGTACCTCAACCTCGTCCCCCCACAACCGCGCCTCTCCTTCAAGCATGAAGGTGGCCAAGGTGACCTTTAGAGTTTCCTCCGCCCTGATCGCTGTCATTATCCGCTTGACACGCGATAACCAATCCTCTGCCTGCGTTGGGGATCCCATTCCCGTAAACGTAGGCGGACTGAAGCTCATGAATTGCTTCAACTGTCGGTCAGCTGCTCGTGGATCTACAGCCTCAACCGGCTCGGGTCTTACATCAACACGAACTGGCCTTACTGCCAGCTGCGCTTGCCCGGTCGGCTGAATCATGTCAAATAAAGCCTCAGCAACTAAGCGAATAGTTTCCGCAGATGGAGGAGGTGTTGGCACCTCAGCTGGTGCCGCACTCTCATCAGAGCGCTGGGGCTCAGACTGCCCAGCACCACTACGCGTCACCTATAGGTGGACAAGACACACATTAGCGAATGTATGCAAGCAAAACAACACAAAAAGGAACGCGCAGATTCCTCAAACAAGATTTTGTACATTCCTTAGTGGACATTCCAGAGTTCATTAGCGTTACAGCAGGGCGCATAAACACGCGCTCGCCACCCCATAAAAGAATTCGTCCACGAATTCGATAGAGGAAGACCGAACGAAGCTGATACCAAAATGTAACGACCCCATCCGTTAAATGACGTATAGTAGAAGGTCGGGCCGGGGCCCCACACTATATGCCACAAACAGATGGTGAGGTCACAGGATAATACCAAACCATACACGAATCCTAACTCAGAGCATTCTAGCGGAAGCTTTAAGTTGTAATTTGAACTCTAACCAGGAACGTCCAATATATAAACCACCTTTATATATATCGCCACGAAATGTACAACAAATACATAGAGTTTGGCCTTAAGGCATTACAGTTCCTCTTTCCACATCGTATGGTTTACAAACCTCGGCGCGCAGGCCGGCCATACATGAGTAAAAGAAAATAAGCAAAAACATTCGCTTAGCCTTCAAGGGCTAGCCGCAGCAGCAGCAGCAACAGCAGTAGGGCTTCAGCCCTTCATTTACCACTTGGCTCTCCAGCACCTGCATAGGGACAATCCACCCAACG
Organism: Platanthera zijinensis; assembly: GCA_039513925.1. Classification (NCBI taxonomy): domain Eukaryota; kingdom Viridiplantae; phylum Streptophyta; class Magnoliopsida; order Asparagales; family Orchidaceae; genus Platanthera; species Platanthera zijinensis. Next base: position 4,158,538 of record CM077097.1, read on the forward strand.
GTGGCAAACAAGGAAACGGTCAGCATTCAGCTGACCCAATTATAACAATCCTACCCCTTTCTCGGGGCAATAGCCTTCTTTCCCTGCACATCATGGTATCAACAATAGCAACTATGTGCGCGCAGGCACATTCAAGCCATCACAACCGTCGGCCACACGGCCTGACAGTCCGTGCACTCAGGGCACATTCTTAGTGTACCGGAATACCAGGGTCAACACCACCGTCTACACGGTATTTGAGCATTCTAGTCTTTCCGGCGCGTGTTCCTAAGACTCTCATTAGGCGCTCCAACAAAACCTATAACCAGGCTTCCAAGTCGGACAGACCTAACGCAGGTACGGATCAGCCACCCCCCGTTGCTCAAGTCGTCGTGTCACCTCGAATACGGAAGTATCCATGGCAATTTATAGGCGCGGGTCGGTTTCACCTTTCCTGTTCGGCAATCTGCCTTTTCATCGAGTTGCAGCCCAATGGCTCAACCGCTCATAAAGTGGCAACGCACGGCCACAAGAGTTGCATCCAACCCTCTTCATTTCCTGGACTTCATCCAGTACTTCCTGCTACACCAAGCAACAGGTAGGCACAAGGCAACACAAGCCATAATCACGGAGCTTTCTCCGATATGCAAACAAGCATCACCAATCCAGACTAGCATGTCCAGATGGGCTTCACACAGCATGCCTAGATCCGTACTCCAATTCCGGACTCTAACAAGGGGGACTTCACATATCTACCCCAAGGGACACCACAACCCACCGCACACTCGCGGGGAAGGGTTTTCCCTATGCAATGCAGAAAAGAAGGACTTCACATGTCCAAGAAGGGAGATCGTTACCCTTGTCGATCTCTTGGGAGCCATCGAAAACTAGCCGGTGAGAAAGAACCGCAGCAGCTTTGCCTTCACAACGCTGGCCTTAGATCACGAATCGGACCACGGGAGCTCCGCCGGTGGCTTGATCTCCTCCTTCTTCTTCCTCCTCTCTCTTTCTCTCTTCCCTTTACCAAGTGAAGAATGACTCAAGCTTCTGCTGATTTAAACCAGCCAGGAATCACCTGAGCCCTTGGATCCAAAGAGAGAAAAATGAACGGCCATGATTTCCCAAAATCACATTTTTTTGGCTGACACGGCCTGTGACACGCCCGTGTCACAGGCCGTGTACCCTTAAGCGGCACACGCGGTATTCGTATCGACTGATCTTTACCCGAACACGGGCATCGACACGCCCGTGTCGAACCTGACACGCCCGTGTCATTCCTGAGACACGCCCGTGTCACCCCTGCCTCATCGAGCTGCAAGCAGTACACGGGTAGGCACATGGCATCGGACATGCCCGTATCCAACCTGACACGCCCGTGTTCAAGGCTTGGTTCTAGGCCGTGTAACCTTCTGACTCAGAACGCATTTTATTTGAGTGACATGCCCTGGGACACGCCCGTGTCCCAGGCCGTGTACCCCCGACACGCCCTGGGACACGCCCGTGTCCCAGGCTGTGTAAAATGACCTGCACCTCAAAACCATTTTTGAGGGTTTTTGGGGTGTTACATTTGGTATATCCTCGTATGGTTTTGTTTTGAGGGTTATATTTGGACTACTTTCCAAATTGAAATCTTAGTCCGGATCGCCCTCTATTTGGATGGAAATGTTTGTGATGCGATGCTAGATGTATGGTTAGGACATGATATTAGTAAATGTGTATGTTTGTGCAGGTTTGGGTTGAAGTTTCCCCCTTATGAGATCACGCACTTACAAACGAAACTCTGTCGAAATTTCGAGTTTTGCACGCACACCACGTGTTCGCTTAAATTCCCCTTAGGAATCCATTTGACTTTTGTGCCTTAATTCCATTTTAGGAGTGGCCTACATCAATTTGGTATCTGAGGTAGGTTTGCTAATTTCTCAACTTGGCAACGATCCGCTCGTTCCGAGCCACCCCACACCCCCCATTTGTACTTAGGCACGTTTTGTTGGTTTTAAAATTTTTATTTTTAGTTATATAAAAACAAAACAAAAATTTTTTTTGTTTGCGTGTTTACTTAGTTTGAGTGTTCTGTTGGTCCGTTATGGCGTACATTGGGAGCTCCGCACACTCACCTTCATTCGTTGAGCGTAACGTTATGTTATCACAATATTTGACACCACCACCGCGCACCTCTAGGCCTATTAGAGTTCCTGCTCCGACCTATGATGGGATAGGTGATCCACGAGTATTTTTATGTTGGGTGAAGGATATGTAGCTCTATTTTGAGAGTTATCAGATTATGGATCCCCACAGGATTCCCGTTGTAAAACTACAATTATTGGGTCGAGCACAAACCTTCTGGCTCAATGAGGAGCGACGTTTTGGGACGTCCCTCGACGACTCACGTGTAGGTTGGAGGATTATGAAGAATTTATTAACGGATGAGTATCACCCTCCATACCGCCGCTCTCCGTCTTCTGATTATTTGAGTGAGATGCCGCCTAAGATTTTGCCTACGTCGAACCAGTATGTCCCCTCGTACTCCCATACTCGGATATCTCATGATTTTGTTTCTCCCCGCCAGGGCACTAGACCCATTTCTGATCGTAGGAGTGACTATAAGCCTCACGCTAGATCCTTGCTCTGCCAAGATCTGACTATTTCGAGCACTTGTACACCTACCGTTAATAAGAAGGAAAAGGTTAGGTGCTCTGTCCCGCCACCTGTCGTTGTCTCAACTAGGGATGCTATAAAACTGCGGGATAAGCCTAGGGAAATAGTTAAAAGTTGCAAGGAGAACGCTACATGCTATGCTTGTGGGTTGATTGGCCACTATGCCGTGGAGTGCCCCACAAAGCCTAGGGCTTTGGCTCTTTTAGCTGCGACGTCTGAGCCCGCCACTGAGGGCGATGCCGATTGTTCTGACGACTGTAGTGACGATGAGGAGATTGGTTATCCTAGTGACCTGGATGATGATGTATCCTCTGAGGTATCCCTCCCTGGGATTGACCCACCTCCCCTCGACCATATTTCAGGCCCGTCTCCTATGTTAGTTGAGGAACCGTACAATGGCCCAGAGTTAGCTGACGTACCTACTGAGTTGGAAGATTTACCTTGCGAGGGATCCGTCCTTTTGGATCGATTAACGGACTTGTTAGGAGACGACTTGATTTTACCTAGTCCGATCCACTTAGTTAAACTGTCATTATTAGCACCTCCATTTGATATGACTAGTGGGCTATGTATTGGTGAGTATCCGCCGACGGGAATGTTTTCATTAGCGATTGCGTATGATTTCACGGCGACTGTGCCTATTGATTTGGTGCCCTCACGACATTGTTACCCGCCAAATCAAATTGCACATATCTTTCGTCCATCCTGGTACGAACTGCATGTAAACATATCGTTGCCTTATGCAAGTGTCTATGAGTTGCATCACTTTCACGTCCGTTCACCTTCGAGAGCTTCTGACCGCGGAATTGTTGATTCTAATTTAGTCTGGTTAGCCCCCGAGTGGATACCTTCGGGTTCCGTAACAAAATTATTACATTGGAGCGCCGATCCTTTCATGATTTTAAAGAATTTTGGATTTAATGCAATTTCTTTGGATTTTTACGATGCAATCGGTTTTTCACCGTATTTCAATTTTTTGGATTTAATTTTGCCAATCTGGTCTCCATATGAGCGGCTTTCTCTGAAGTTTCTCTCTTCCACTTCAAATTCTCGTGGGTTGAGAGGTGAGATTTTTTTCGTGTCGTACTTCCATTTGGGTTTCCTGGTTCTCGCATTGGATGGTAAGATCTGCACTGCTTTTCTTTATGCTGACACATCTATGAGGTTTTCTGCTGTTCTTGCTCCTAACAGGCTCTGTTCTATTACGGACGCCCGCACTGCTTGTCCGGCCCCGTGGATGTCCACTCTTGCTATGCTACCTGTGGATGTTGCTTCCTACTGCTATTCTCTCCCTGACCACTCATCGGAGATGAGTGATTTTGAGCGGGGGAGGATTAATTGCGAGGATGTCCCGCCATCTGCCCGTGCCGACATGGACCTCTCTTTTGATCGCCGCTGCTACTTGTTCATGGACGTTGATGGTCATTGCCGCAACCATCGTCGCCTCCACCACATGGATCTCTCTTTTGATCGCCGCCGCTACAGGTTCGTGGACATTGACGGTCGTTGCCGCAACCGTCGTCACCTCCGCCACCGCCGCCGCCGACATTTCGTCACGTCATTATGATTATAATGATTATTTCATTTTGAAATAATATTATAATCCTCCTCTTTATTTTCATAAGTTATCTCATAAAGTCTTATTATTATTATGTTGTTATTTCCTTTTGTTTTTTTTATTTTGGTTAAAACATTTTAATGGCTAGGATTTAGTTTTGATCTTGATGAAGGGTTGGATGGAGTGGTGTAACAATATATATATATATATATATATATATATATATATATATATATATATATATATATATATATATGTGGAGTGGGAGAAGATATAGAAGAGAAGAAAAAAAGAAAACCCTTAAGTGCTCAGTTTGCCCAAGCCGCCGCCCCTATTCGGCCTGGCCGAAACCCGATGCACAGGAACGCCGACCTGCTGCTGCCGCCGCCCCCTTTGGGACTGTTCCTTGCTACTCCGGCAACCCCTACCTCCTCCGGTGTGACTCCGAAGAAGGCGGCTCGGTTCTCCTCATCCGGTGTGACTCCGGTGAACCCGTGGAAGTGCGACTCTTCCATATTTATCTCTATCCGTCTCCTTCTCCTCCTCTCTAATCAGATTTGGGTAACGATTTCCTCTCCCTAAACTTGTGTGAAATTCATCTTGTATTGTGAGTGTAGTGGAGACTTTTGTTTCAAAATTTTATCCTAACTATTGATTCAAGTTGCATTATAAAATTCTGAATTTGTATTGCTTTCAATTCCGATTTTCGCGAAGATTTCCGTAAGGGTAGGTCCCCTTGGACGTTTGCAAGTCGGGGTTTGTTTAGTCTTTGGTTTTGAATGGATCAAGAGGATTTGGTATATCCTCGTATGGTTTTGTTTTGAGGGTTATATTTGGACTACTTTTCGAATTGAAATCTTAGTCCGGATCGCCCTCTATATGGATGGAAATGTTTGTGATGCGATGCTAGATGTATGGTTAGGACATGATATTAGTAAATGTGTATGTTCGTCTAGGTTTGGGTGGAAGTTTCCCCCTTATGAGATCGCGCACTTACAAACGAAACTCTGCCAAAATTTCGAGTTTTGCACGCACACCACGTGTTCGCTTAAATTCCCCTTAGGAATCCATTTGTCTTTTGTGCCTTAATTCCATTTTGGGAGTGGCCTACATCAAAGCTAGTCTTCCACACCTTCATATCTTCTCGTGTTTTATTAATTTGAAGAAATGTAATATACTTATTTAGCAGGGTTAGACATGAAACAATTATATTTTTGTGGGCGCCCATCGTGGTGCCGAATGCTATTTTTTATATATATTATGCTTAATACAGGTATTTGGTCCACCTTAAGGACGGTAAAGAAAAGTGGCTTATGGGAGACAAGCCACTTTCTCTGCTTTCAATTGAGCTGTTTGTGATTACAAGTTTATAGTTTTTGTGCTTGGAGATGTTCTTTTTTACAAGTGGTGCTTGTTTGGGCCATGGACTTTCTGCTGAATTTAACGCTAATCTTCTGGTACGCTCATTTGCTGAGCATGGGTAACCTCTCCCCCGACTCTTATTTATTTGATTTTATTACAAATCTTGCTTAGGTTGCTTAGTTCAAGTCTGGGGGGAGAGCATGCCTGTGGTCACTACACGAGCACACATTTTCTGGCATACCAGTTGTTATTTATCTATTTCAATATCACTGTAGCACACATTGAATCACCCACTTGAGTGCGATCTTACCCACGTGCACGACTCGAGTTAAATTTATTGCTTGTGTAAACTTTTAAAATAGTGGTGCTGGCTTAAGATTTTAGGATAGAGTAGTGCAAAACTCATACAGTGCTCCTAATCGAGTACTCATGGTCTGTGTAGAAATAGAATAGATTTAATTTTTCTCTATGCTCGTAGATTTATATTATTTTCTGCAATCGTAAATATTGTTTGTACTACTCAAAAATGTTGAATCTGGAGTAATCGAATAGTAGTATAGGGATGTGTGTAGCCGTCACTAGACTCATTTTACTCGAGTCGGGAGGAAGGATCATCTTTCTCGGTGGCTAAGAACTTGCCCCAAGCTACCCTCGAAGAATTGGTGCATGGTTAGTCAAGAGTGAGCGTGACGTAGGCCATCAATTTGGCTAGTTTGAGCCTTGTTTACCTTGTCCTAAATGCTATCCATTGCAAGCCAAGTTTGTGCCTACCCCTCCCTTGATTCAGCTCCACCTTCATTCACCAAAGCCTAAAGCCAATCCCCGTATCACAACCAAATCCATGAGCTACAAAAAATTCAATGTTTTGACGAGGTGTGATATGTGGAATTCATGTGATGTGGTGGAATGAATTCATGAAAATTTTACTTGCTAAGTTTGGGGATTGCAAAAGAAAAAAAAAAAGAAAAGGGAAAGAATGGAAAAAGAAAAAAAAATTTAACGTATTACAGTGAGAAACGGAATCCCCAACAAGTTTATCTTGATTTTGGTCGGGTTAGGCCGTTACACACCCAGTTTTCAAGCTAAGTCTCTGTAAGACCCCCCCTTTTTTTTTCTTTTTAAAAACCCGGGGTCTTAGGCCCAGAATCGCAGCTTTGCGGTGACACCTTCACGTCCTGAAGGGGTCATCACCACAAGGCGCCGATTCTGCCGGCCGATTCGATCACAGAAAAGGTAGCACAATAATTGAAGTAAGAGCAAGTCCACTGGAAATAAATCACATATATATATAAAACTCCACGAAGGGAGTGTCCACAGAATAACAATAATCAGAGTACTATAAAATGCGGGCTTATGCCCGGTACAAAATGTCCTCACTACAAGTCTCTCATGCGGAAGCAAAAACAGGAACTACTCAGGGTCGAGACTCACGGTCCCGGCTGTATGAACTCCGGAGCTAGACTGCCCCATCTCCAGGCGTACCGATCTCTGGGGCTGCTCCTTCATGCTGGGCTCCACGATCCCCTAAATGATGCGGTTCGAAAACCGTTAGTCATAAAGACTAAGCCCTATCATCCCCTACCCCTTCCCCCATGGCTCCTAAGTACCGAGCGGAGAGGAAGAAAGGGAAGGACATGAAGGTAGAGATTAATCAAGAAACAGATTGCAGCGGAACTAATCTAGCAATTCTATAATAATATGACAGAAAACAGAAAGTAAGAAAAGTAACCTTAACTTATGTGCGAAAGCGCATAAGCCAAGGGATCTTCTGCAAGGCTCCCATCGTATAGAGTGTCCCATACAACTTATACGTTGGGGTGATGGTTCTCAAACAACAGCATGTATATATATATTGAAATTAACCTTTGATTTAAAAACTTGCCCACACAAGCCTATAGACCAAGGGGTCGTTTAGCAGGTCCTAATGTATAAGCGTCCCATACCACTTATACTTTAGGTGTCAGGGTTAAATGAATCGATTATGTTATGACATGCATGTGGGTATGATGAAACATGCAAGTGCAACTCACACACCCGACTCTGTGCACACAGACCTTTAGTTCCCCCTTTCGGAGCCGTTACCTCCCAGGATACCTCCGTAGTGGCGGACGAAAGCGGTGGGTTGGGCCTCGCCCACCTCAAAAACCAGTAAAAGCACCACTAGTCTGACCTATCGTACGCCTCAACGCTTGGTGCACTAAGCGGACGCCTGCGTACTCTTGCCGGCTGGCGCACCGGACTTCTGTTGGCGAAGTGCTAATCACCTCGCCGAGTCAACGATATCGGTGTCGGTGCAATCGAACTCCCCGATATCGAAAACCCACCACCTTAACTTTTCCCTATTTTATGCACATGCAAGTTTAATCGTAAACACACAAAAACCGAGCCGAAGCCCCCGGACCAAAACGTCCGTCTCCAAACCAACCGAGCCGAAGCTCCCCGGACCAAAACGTCCGTCTCCAAACCAACCGAGCCGAAGCTCCCATCAATCTTCCTGTGCCAACAGTGTTTGTGAAAGGTGTAGCCCTAGTTACTAAGTTACTCTTGCCAGTTTGTTATTACAGTTTACGTTAGCCCAGGACTGCCCCTGGTATTCCCCGTGAAGGGATCTCAAGGGGCACTAGGAACCAAGACGGCGGCATTACGGCCCGAAGTTCCCTTTCGCAAGGCACTTACTTTAATTGGTTTCTCACCTTACCTTTTCCCCTTTAATAGTTACATTAAACTAAACCTAGGGTAGCTTGACTCTTCACCCTCTCTACACGGAAAGACGGTCTTCCGCCATACCCGGGTAACACCTAATCTTCCAACTACCATCAGTGCTAAATCAAACCTCTTAGGGACTCACCTAGGCTACACGATAATCAAGATTACACGTAATTTACTTTTTCATCCAAATGCCACCATTTATTTATCGGGGGTCTATCCTAACAAGATTTGCCTAAATCCAAAATATTGGAATTTTCCTAATAAATCCGATAACTTATTTATTTATTCTTAAGGGTCTAATATCATCATTTTGAACATGAGGTATAACATTCTAGTTGATTCCAGCTATCACAAAATTAAGGTAAATAATAGTAGGCCTAAATATCAAGTTTCCAAAGTTTGATAATTTTACAATGATTTTCAAGGGCCCAAACTTATTTAATCATTATTTCAGTTATTTCAAGCTTAATGAATAAACTACCTTAATTTGTCCTCTAAATAATTCAAATAAAATACAGGGTGTTGGTTTTATCATGAAAATAACTTTGACAGAATCTCATAATTTTCTTGCTGGTAATTAAATCATAATAAATCAAATACTAAATTACAATCTAACATGCTTTGTGAATGAAGTGCTATAACAGTAACTCTAAAAATTCCCAAATAATTCCCAGTGATATAAAAGGGCCTAAAAAAACTTAAGTTCCAACTATCATAATTTTCCAGCAATTGTACAAGCCCTAATTTATTTTTATGCTCAAAAGCCCATATTAAAACATTGTGAATGAACCTCTAAAATTTCTCAACATAAAATTCTATAAAAATTCAGGGATCAATGTTCTACTAGTCAAGATCTAAATCCAGAATTTTAACTGATTATAGTTAATTTAAAACTTCCAAATAATTAAAACAACAAATCAGGCTAATAATCATTTAACACATGAAGTATAATATTTATTAATCATAAAATTCCAGGAAAATTACCATAAGTCTAAAACATCCTAAAACTCCCTCCTCCCGAGTTTCATAATTTTTGGCTTAGATTTAGTGCTTAAAATAACTAAATTACATTTTTATCATAATCCAAAATCTCAACTTTTGAGGTACGTAATTACCTCCAATTCCTCCACTATTTCAACCAGAGGGTTTTCCTCATATCATCCCCCTCTCCTCCAAATTTCAAGGGCATATAAGAGCTTTTGCTTCTACGTCCTTCACAAACCTCAAACTCCCACCCACTGGATTTGAGCCAATCTCTTAGGGTAAAACCCACCCTAATCCACACCATGTTACCCAAGAGGGTAGACATAGACTCAACAAATCAATGGCCACAACATCAGCCTCTTTTGAGGAGATTTGTCCACTCCATTTCCAAACTCTTAGTGCACTTTTTACTAAAAGATGTCTCACTAATGCCTAGTTAAGGGTAGAAGGTTTCCCACCCAAAACTCCTCCAAATCAGTTGGAATTTTGTACAAACCTAGGTTTAATAGCCAGGGACCACTCACCAAAATTTGGGAGGGTTTGGAGGTCATTTGACCACTAAAATAAATTCCTCTAAGTTTATTAAATTAAAACAAAAACTTTAGGCAAAGTATCTCCAAAAATTTCCATTTTTGGTCTGCCTTTAGGTATTGCTAAGGTTAACCCCCTACCCAAATTTCAGGTCATTAGGACAAGGGACGAAGAGTGGGCATCCATTTTAATTTCTGCCCAACTCTAGGTACAACCCCCACTAAGACAGGTGCTGCGGCCGAACCGCTTAACCAAACGAGTTGAAACCAATTTTAAATTAAACTAGACTCGAAGGGCTACGACTTTCGTGACTGGTCATTTTTCCTAAAACGGCCTCTAAGCATCTCATTTCGCAGCCTCAACATATACTCAGATAATATATCTTTCCTCTATGTATTATACACTTAATTTATAAATTATAAAAGTGATTATACTTTTCATCTTCTACATGAACCCGAAACCAGACTCAGAAACCATTTTTCCTGTAACCTTTCCATGATCTGTCGCCGGCAGTTCGGTCACTTCCCTGGCCAGCCACCACCACCACCTCCTCCGTTGAGGCGATGGCTAGCGGTCGGCGGTGGTTTGGCCGCCGGAGGTGGCGGTTTCCAGCGAACTCAAGAATACATTTTTCATGGTTTTCCATGAAAACGAGAGATGGGCCCGGCTCTGTTGAGCGTGAACTTCCTTTCTAAGAATCCTAAGATCTACCCATGAAAGAGAAGAAGCAGAGGAGGACCTTGTTCGCGGTTTGGAGGCGAGATGAACGACGGGGTGCCATGGCACAGTGGTGGCATAGCCGAACTCCTCCTACAGCAAGAACGAAGATCTGATCCGTTTGATTGAGCGTGTAAACTTCTCCTCTTGCTCCAAGTGGGCTTTTATAAGTCAGCAAGTGGGAGGTGAAAGGGTAAAGCCTTAATGGTCATGAAGGCTCCCCTTAATAACCTTTCGGTTACAGTGAAGGAATAGGAAACGGTGGAAGATGAACAGGTGTTTGTCAGGTCGATTCCTATTGGACCAACATTTTCTCCTTTATTATATAATTACAGAAGGAAAAACAACCCGTAATTACTCCTGGTGTAACTTCCCACACCAGCATTTATTACCACGCGTGTTAGAATAATTTCGGGCCAGAACCGTCGTTTCGGCCAATGTCACGGGCGTGACACTTAGGTCACGGGCGTGACACTTAGGTCACGGGCGTGACAGGCCCGGGTGACAATTCTGAGGTCGACAATCGTCAAACTGAGATCGACGGTCGTCGAAGGGTGGTCACGCCCTAGGTCGCGGGCGTGACACCTAGGTCACGGGCGTGACAGGCCCGAACGGCAATTCTGAGGTCGATGATCGTCGAACTGAGATCGACGGTCGTCGAAGGGTGGTCACGCCCTAGGTCACGGGCGTGACACCTAGGTCACGGGCGTGACAGGCCCGAGTCTCAATTTCGACGATCTCCTTACGGAGATCGACGATCGTCGAAGGAGTCACGCCCTAGGTCACGGGCGTGACACCTTGGTCACGGGCGTGACATGCCCGGGCTGCAAGTTCGACGATCGTCTCACGGAGATCGAAGATCGTCGAAGGAGTCACGCCCTAGGTCACGGGCATGACACCTTGGTCACGGGCATGACATGCCCGGGCTGCAAGTTCGACGATTGTCTCGCGGAGATCGACGATCGTCGAAGGAGTCACGCCCTAGGTCACGGGCGTGACACCTTGGTCACGTGCGTGACATGCCCGGGCTGCAAGTTCGACGATCGTCTCACGGAGATCGACGATCGTCGAAGTAGTCGCGCCCTAAGTCACGGGCGTGACGGGTCGGTCACGGGCGTGACCAACCCGTAACCCGAAATCTCGATCGATTTATTTCAATTTTTGGGCTTCCTAGGGTTCTGTCACGACCAACCGACTCCTAGGGGTCTAGCCGGAAATGGGATGTTACAAATCCCAATAAACAAAACAAAAATTTCGTCCCCGAAATTGAGGTTGAGCCTACGGGGATTTCTATCAGAATAATTTAAACTTGTAACATCCCATACGATCTTTCTATTGGGTTCAGGCGACTATTCGTTTGATAAACGAAGACAACCTCCCCAATAAACAAAAGATTAGCCCCTACTTTCCTGAGCATTCCTAGGTTCTCAATTTTCCTTATCTAGTCTTAACTGTCCAACACAAGAAGGAAATCTATAGTATACCGAGAGGTGGTGAGATGTACCTGACTGAACAACTCCGGGTATCTTTGCCTCATCAGGTCCTGCGGTTCCCAGGTGTGCTCCTCCTGACCGTGATTTCTCCACAGAACCTTGACTAAGGGGATCTTCTTGCGGCGCAAGATCCGTACTCCTTTGTCGTCGATCCGAACCGGCTCCAAGTGAACAGATCGGTCTGAAGCTACCGGCCCTTCGGTGGTCAAAATCCGCTGCTCCGGGCGTAGTAGAGCCCTTCTCAGCGAAGAAATGTGGAAGACATCGTGTAGAGCTGCCAGCTCTGGTGCCAACTCTAGCCTGTAGGCTAGGGGTCCGATCTGCTCCAGGATCCGGTAAGGGCCCATATACCTAGGGCTGAACTTCTTCCTCCGACCGTGCACCCGTGAGACTCCGTGCATGGGCCGGATCTTCAAGAACACTCGATCCCCTACCCGAAACTCCACCTGACGATGCCGGGCGTCATAGTATTTAGCCTGTCTGCTCTGCGCCTCCAACATCCTATCTCTGATCAGTCTCACCTGAGTCTCGGTGTCTTCAACAAAATCCGATCCCAACACCTTCAGATCCTCGTCTTGAACCCAAGAAAGTGGGGTCCTACATTTTCTTCCATACAAGGCTTCATAAGGTGCCATCCTGATGCTGGACTGGTAGCTATTGTTATAGGAGAACTCGACCAATGGTAACATCTTCTCCCACGGCTCCCCTTGGTCCAGTATACACAGTCGTAGTAAATCCTCCAAGGTCTGGTTGGTGTGCTCTGTCTGCCCGTCCGTCTGAGGGTGGAAGGCCGTGCTAAAAGTCAACCGGGTGCCCAAATATGCCTGCACTGACCGCCACTCCCTGGTTGTAAACCGTCCATCGCGGTCCGACACTATCGTCCGGGGCACGCCATGATATCAGATATACTGCTCCACGAACTTCCGCACAAGCACTCCCACCGAGTCATCCTTCCTGATCGGTATAAAGCGGGCCACCTTCGTCAACCGATCAACAATCACCCAGATCGAGTCGTTCCCCGTCCGAGACCGGGGAAGACCATGTATAAAATCCATAGCTATATCGTCAAATTTCCACTCCGGCACCGGGAGTGGCTGCAATAATCCTGCGGGGTTCCTGCACTCCGCCTTCACCAACTGACACGCCTCGTAATGGGTCACGAAGTACGTAATGTCCTTCTTCATGCCCGGCCAAAACATCGTCTTCTTCAGATCAACGGTCATCTTTGTGATCCCTGGGTGCACAGAGTACCGGCTGCAATGCGCCTCCATCATAATATCCTCTCGGATCTGGCCTCCTGCGGGTGTATATACTCTGCCTCTGAAATGTAGCAATCCATCTCTCAGGGAATAATCTCCTGTCGAACCTTCCTCCAAGGCTCGGAACATCGGCTCTGCCCACGCATCTGTCCTCTGTCCGTCCCGAATGCGATCTCGAATATCGTCTATGGCCACTATCGACGTCAGATACTCCCTATACAGCTCTGGATCATCCTCGGACACTAGGGATATCTGCATATCTCTGAATGAACGGACTAGCTCCATGGACATAACCGGGGCCCAGCTTCGGAAGTGGCAGCTCGCCGGCTCAACGCGTCGGCCACCACGTTTGCCTTCCCTGGATGGTAGTGCATCTCATACTGATAGTCTGCTAAGAACTCCACCCAGCGCCTCTGCCTGATATTCAGCTCCTTCTGAGTGTCCACGTATTTCAGGTTCTTGTGGTCGGAGTAGATGTCGCAGTGGACTCCATAAAGGTAATGGCGCCAGACCTTCAGAGCAAAAACGACCGCTCCCATCTCAAGGTCGTGCACTGGGTAGTTCTTCTCATGGGTCTTCAGCTGGCGGGAGGCATATGCTATGACGTGTCCGTTCTGCATCAGCACTGCTCCCATCCCCTGGTATGATGCGTCGGTGTACACCTGGAATCCTTCCTTTCCAGATGGAAGGGCCAGAATAGGGGCTGAGATGAGTCGGTCCTTCAGCTCCTGGAAAGCCGCCTGGCACTGCGGGGTCCAAACGAAAGGTGCCTCCTTCTTCATCAAAGATGTGAGGGGGAGGGCAATCTGAGAGAACCCCTCCACGAACTTCCGGTAGTAACCGACAAGTCCCAAGAAACTTTGTACATCGGTGGCTGTTTTCAACTGCGACCAATCTCGAACTGCCTGAATCTTTGCCGGATCCACTGCCAACCCGGCTCCGCTGATAATGTGGCCTAAGAAGGCCACCTCCTTCAACCAAAACTAACACTTGCTGAATTTTGCATAAAGGCGATGCTCCCGCAACCTCTCCAGAGTGAGTGCCAGATGCCGAGTGTGCTCCTCCTCCGTCCTAGAGTAGATCAGGATGTCGTCTATGAATACTATGACGAACACATCCAAGTAGGCCTCGAAAACCCGGTTCATGAGACTCATGAATGCCGACGGAGCATTCGTGAGCCCGAAGGGCATCACAGTGAACTCATACGGGTCATATCTGCTACTGAAGGCCGTCTTCGGGATATCCTCCTCCTGGATCCGTAGCCGTCTTCGGGATATCCTCCTCCTGGATCCGTAGCTGGTAGTATCCAGATCTCAAGTCCAGCTTCGAGAAATAATGGGCCCCCTCCAGCTGGTCGAACAATTCGTCTATCCGTGGGAGCGAATAGGTATTCCGGACGGTCAGCCTGTTTAGTGCTCGATAATCGATGCACAGGCGGAGTGTCCCATCCTTCTTCTTCACGAATAGGACCGGTGCTCCCCATGGCGAGGAACTCGGTCTAACAAACCCTGCCTCAACCAATTCCTGCAACTGAGTCCGAAACTCTGCCAACTCCTTTGGGGCCATTCGATAAGGGGCCCTTGATGCCGGCTTGGCCCCCGACACAAGCTGTATCTGAAAGTCCTGCTCTCGATGTGGAGGTAGTCCTGACAGTTTCTCTGGAAAGATGTCTGCAAAATCTCGCACCACCGGGATGTCTGTCACCGACTCCTTAACTTCCGCCATCTCAAATAGAATCTGATAGACCTCCTCTCCCTGCAGATGGGCCTTAACGACCTGTACCGAAGATAAGAGTATACGAGAGACAGGTCTTATACCTTCGATGGTAATGAAAGAGTCCCCGTGTCTCACGGTGATCCTCTTCGCCTGGCAGTCAATCTGGGCATGGTTCCAGTGCAGCCATACCATGCCCAGGATCAGGTCGTAGTCCGTCAGCTTCAAAATTGTCGCTGGAGCCTCGAACGCTTTTCCACCAATTTCTGCCTCCATATTACAGTGATCCGTGGTAAGGAGCTCAGATCCATCTAGTAGTCGCACCCTCATCCTCGAGCCTGTGAACCACTCCACACCTTCCAGTCCTTCTACGAACATCTCCGACACAAAGGAGTGAGTAGCTCCAGTATCGAATAGCGTGCGGGCAGGCTTGCTGCTGATGAAGACTATACCTGGGGTAATTAGATATCTTAGGGTTCTATAGTGAGTTTTACTTTCCTTGCTAATCTATCTAGTGCGATTCAAAGTTTTAACCATTGAAAAGGAAATTCTATGAAAATTAAAGAGGCATTGCAGCGTACCTGCTATGACCTGCTCCGGATTCCGAGGCTGCACAAGGTCCAAGGCATATACCTGCTCCCTTTCCTGTCTACGATCTCCCCCTGGTATCCACGACCGCGGACACGTCCTCGACCTCCGTAATGCTGAGCTGGTGGGCCGCCCTGTGGTGCTGGAGGTGGTGCCCCCCTCATGGGGCAGTTCCTCCGAATGTGCCCAATCTGATGACAAAGGAAGCACTCTGGTGGGGGATACGCCATTCCCCCGGGTCTCGGCATCTCCTGCATCCGAAGAGGTGGAGGGGCCAATATCACCTGTTCCCTCGGCTCCTGCCTCACCTCCTGACGAGGCTAGTCCTCTGTCCTCCTCCCCTCTGGTACAGCACCTCGCCGCTGGTCATTTCTACCTCTCCGTCCCTGATCCACTGCTGGCCGTTTCCGGCCCCGGGTGGCGTGCCAATCTGCCTCAATCCTTTTTGCCATCTCCAAAATCCGGGAGATCGGCCCGTCAGATACAAACAACAGAGCCTCCCTCAAGTCCTCCCGCAGGCCCTTATAGAACCTCCTGATATACCCTGCTTCGTCCAGCTGGTAGGAATCTACGTATCGAGCCAGATGGTCGAACTCTCGATGATACTCCACCACGGTCCGGGTGCCCTGCTTCAGCTGTAAGAACCGCTCCTCCAAATCATCCCTGGCCGACTGCGGAACGAAATGCTCCAGCAGTGCGGCCCTGAACTACTCCCAGGTAACCTCCGCAACCTCCCTATCGGCAAATGTCGTGTCCAACAGCGTCTTCCACCACCTCTTTGCATGGGACTCCATGCAAGAGACAACCAGAGCCACCCTCTCCTCCCAGGGACACCGTATCCCGGTCAGCATCTCATACATGATATCTAGCCACTCTTCCGTCCGAACCGCCGACTCTGTCCCCAAATAGGACGGGGGAGAAAGACCCCGGAAGATGCTCAGCCAGTTGGCCCCCGGGTTTGGCTGCGGGGCCGGAACCTGCTGGGCCCTGAAAGCCTTTAGGATGGCAGTCAGAGTCTGTCCCATGTCTGACTGAAGGAAAGGAGTGGGGACCGGTGGGGGTGGTGCAACATCCTGAGCCTGTTGAACTCCACCTTGTGGCGTAGGCCGTGCTGGAGGCTGCGTAACAAAAACACATGCTGAGAAAACGTTCAAACATTACATAAAGGTGGACAATTTATATGTGATCCCCATATGGGCACACCACTGCTTCCGCTGCTTAGTTTGTCCCCAAACTAAACTCGAGCGGGGGTGACCCAGGGTTAGTGGACTGCTACCTTTTCAGATCGATGTTTTTCCCTCTGATACCACTTGTAAGACCCCCCCCCCCCCCTTTTTTTTTCTTTTTAAAAACCCGGGGTCTTAGGCCCAGAATCGCCGCTTTGCGGTGACACCTTCACGTCCTGAAGGGGTCATCACCACAAGGCGCCGATTCTGCCGGCTGATTCGATCACAGAAAAGGTAGCACAATAATTAAAGTAAGAGCAAGTCCACTGGAAATAAATCACATATATATATAAAACTCCACGAAGGGAGTGTCCACAGAATAACAATAATCAGAGTACTATAAAATGCAGGCTTATGCCCGGTACAAAATGTCCTCACTACAAGTCTCTCATGCGGAAGCAAAAACAGGAACTACTCAGGGTCCAGACTCACGGTCCCGGCTGTATGAACTCCGGAGCTAGACTGCCCCATCTCCAGGCGCACCGATCTCTGGGGCTGCTCCTCCATGCTGGGCTCCACGATCCCCTAAATGATGCGGTTCGAAATCCGTTAGTCATAAAGACTAAGCCCTATCATCCCCTACCCCTTCCCCCATGGCTCCTAAGTACCGAGCGGAGAGGAAGAAAGGGAAGGACATGAAGGTAGAGATTAATCAAGAAACAGATGGCAGCGGAACTAATCTAGCAATTCTATAGTAATATGACAGAAAATAGAAAGTAAGAAAAGTAACCTTAACTTATGTGCGAAAGCGCATAAGCCAAGGGATCTTCTGCAAGGCTCCCATCGTATAGAGTGTCCCATACCACTTATACGTTGGGGTGACTGTTCTCAAACAACAGCATGTATATATATATTGAAATTAACCTTTGATTTATAAACTTGACCACACAAGCCTATAGACCAAGGGGTCGTTTAGCAGGTCCTAATGTATAAGCGTCCCATACCACTTATACTTTAGGTGTCAGGGTTAAATGAATCGATTATGCTATGACATGCATGTGGGTATGATGAAACATGCAAGTGTAACTCACACACCCGACTCTGTGCACACAGACCTTTAGTTCCCCCTTTCGGAGCCGTTACCTCCCAGGATACCTCCGTAGTGGCGGACGGAAGCGGTGGGTTAGGCCTCGCCCACCTCAAAACCAGTAAAAGCACCACTAGTCTGACCTATCGTACGCCTCAACGCTTGGTGCACTAAGTGGACGCCTGCGAACTCTTGCCGGCTGGCGCACCGGACTTCTGTTGGCGAAGTGCTAATCACCTCGCCGAGTCAACGATATCGGTGTCGGTGCAATCAAACTACCCGATATCGAAAACCCACCACCTTAACTTTTCCCTATTTTATGCACATGCAAGTTTAATCGTAAACACACAAAAACCGAGCCGAAGCCCCCGGACCAAAACGTCCATCTCCAAACCAACCGAGCCGAAGCTCCCCGGACCAAAACGTCCGTCTCCAAACCAACCGAGCCGAAGCTCCCATCAATCTTCCTGTGCTAACAGTGTTTGTGAAAGGTGTAGCCCTAGTTACTAAGTTACTCTTGCCAGTTTATTATTACAGTTTACGTTAGCCCAGGACTGCCCCCGTATTCCCCGTGAAGGGCTCTCAAGGGGCACTAGGAACCAAGACGGCGGCATTACGGCCCGAAGTTCCCTTTCGCAAGGCACTTACTTTAATTGGTTTCTCACCTTACCTTTTCCCCTTTAAGAGTTACATTAAACTAAACCTAGGGTAGCTTGACTCTTTACCCTCTCCACACGGAAAGACGGTCTTCCGCCATACCCGGGTAACACCTAATCTTCCAACTACCATCAGTGCTAAATCAAACCTCCTAGGGACTCACCTAGGCTACACGATAATCAAGATTACACGTAATTTACTTTTTCATCCAAATGCCACCATTTATTTATCGGGGGTCTATCCTAACAAGATTTGCCTAAATCCAAAATATTGGAATTTTCCTAATAAATCCGATAACTTATTTATTTATTCTTAAGGGTCTAATATCATCATTTTGAACATGAGGTATAACATTTCTAGTTGATTCCAGCTATCACAAAATTAAGGTAAATAATAGTAGGCCTAAATATCAAGTTTCCAAAGTTTGATAGTTTTACAATGATTTTCAAGGGCCCAAACTTATTTAATCATTATTTCAGTTATTTCAAGCTTAATGAATAAACTACCTTAATTTGTCCTCCAAATAATTCAAATAAAATACAGGGTGCTGGTTTTATCGTGAAAATAACTTTGACAGAATCCCATAATTTTCTTACTGGTAATTAAATCATAATAAATCAAATACTAAATTACAATCTAACATGCTTTGTGAATGAAGTGCTATAACAGTAACTCTAAAAATTCCCAAATAATTCCCAGTGATATAAAAGAGCCTAAAAAAACTTAAGTTCCAACTATCATAATTTTCCAGCAATTGTACAAGCCCTAATTTATTTTTATGCTCAAAAGCCCATATTAAAACATTGTGAATGAACCTCTAAAATTTCTCAACATAAAATTCTATAAAAATTCAGGGATCAATGTTCTACTAGTCAAGATCTAAATCCAGAATTTTAACTGATTATAATTAATTTAAAACTTTCAAATAATTGAAACAACAAATCGGGCTAATAATCATTTAACACATGAAGTATAATATTTATTAATCATAAAATTCCAGGAAAATTACCATAAGTCTAAAACATCCTAGAAACTCCCTCCTCACGAGTTTCATAATTTTTGGCTTAGATTTAGTGCTTAAAATAACTAAATTATATTTTTATCCTAATCCAAAATCTCAACTTTTGAGGTACCTAATTACCTCCAATTCCTCCACTATTTCAACCAGAGGGTTTTCCTCATATCATCCCCCTCTCCTCCAAATTTCAAGGGCATACAATAGCTTTTGCTCCTACGTCCTTCACAAACCTCAAACTCCCACCCACTGGATTTGAGCCAATCTCTTAGGGTAAAATCCACCCTAATCCACACCATGTTACCCAAGAGGGTAGACATAGACTCAACAAATCAGTGGCCACAACATCAGCCTCTTTTGAGGAGATTTGTTCACTCCATTTCCAAACTCTTAGTGCACTTTTTACTAAAAGATGTCTCACTAATGCCTAGTTAAGGGTAGAAGGTTTCCCACCCAAAACTCCAAATCAGTTGGAATTTTGTACAGACCTAGGTTTAATAGCCAGGGACCACTCACCAAAATTTGGGAGGGTTTGGAGGTCATTTGACCACTAAAATAAATTCCTCTAAGTTTATTAAATTAAAACAAAAACTTTAGGCAAAGTATCTCCAAAAATTCCCATTTTTGGTCTGCCTTTAGGTATTGCTAAGGTTAACCCCCTGCCCAAATTTCAGGTCATTAGGACAAGGGACGAAGAGTGAAAATCCATTTTAATTTCTGCCCAACTCTAGGTACAGCCCCCACTAAGACAGGTGCTGCGGCCGAACCGCTTAACCAAACGAGTTGAAACCAATTTTAAATTAAACTAGACTCGAAGGGCTACGACTTTTGTGACTGGTCATTTTTCCTAAAACGGCCTCTAAGCACCTCATTTCCCAGCCTCAACATATACTCAGATAATATATCTTTCCTCTATGTATTATACACTTAATTTATAAATTATAAAGTGAGTGATTCTACTGTTCATCTTCTACATGAACCCGAAACCAGACTCAGAAACCATTTTTCCTGTAACCTTTCCGTGATCCGTCGCCGGCAGTTCGGTCACTTCCCTGGCCAGCCACCACCACCACCTCCTCCGTTGAGGCGATGGCTAGCGGTCGGCGGTGGTTTGGCCGCCGGAGGTGGCGGTTTCCGGCGAACTCAAGAATACATTTTTCATGGTTTTCCATGAAAACGAGAGATGGGCCCGGCTCCGTTGAGCGCGAACTTCCTTTCTAAGAATCCTAAGATCTACCCATGAAAGAGAAGAAGCAGAGGAGGACCTTGTTCGTGGTTTGGAGGCGAGATGAACGACGGGGTGCCATGGCGCAGTGGTGGCGTAGCCGAACTCCTCCTACAGCAAGAATGAAGATCTGATCCATTTGATTGAGCGTGTAAACTTCTCCTCTTGCTCCAAGTGGGCTTTTATAAGTCAGCAAGTGGGAGGTGAAAGGGTAAAGCCTTAATGGTCATGAAGGCTCCCCTTAATAACCTTTCGGTTACAGTGAAGGAATAGGAAACGGTGGAAGATGAACAGGTGTTTGTCAGGTCGATTCCTATTGGACCAACATTTCCTCCTTTATTATATAATTACAGAAGGAAAAACAGCCCGTAATTACTCCTGGTGTAACTTCCCACACCAGCATTTATTACCACGCGTGTTAGAATAATTTCGGGCCTGAACCGTCGTTTCGGCCAATGTCACGAGCGTGACACTTAGGTCACGGGCGTGACAGGCTCGGGTGACAATTCTGAGGTTGACAATCGTCAAACTGAGATCGACGGTCGTCGAAGGGTGGTCACGCCCTAGGTCACGGGCGTGACACCTAGGTCACGGGCGTGACAGGCCCGAACGACAATTCTGAGGTCGACGATCGTCGAACTGAGATCGACGGTCATCGAAGGGTGGTCACGCCCTAGGTCACGGGCGTGACAGGCCCGAGTCTCAATTTCGACGATCTCCTTACGGAGATCGACGATCGTCGAAGGAGTCACGCCCTAGGTCACGGGCGTGACATGCCCGGGCTGCAAGTTCGATGATCGTCTCACAGAGATCGACGATCGTCGAAGGAGTCACGCCCTAGGTCACGGGCGTGACACCTTGGTCACGGGCGTGACATGCCCGGGATGCAAGTTCGACGATCGTCTCGCAGAGATCGACGATCGTCGAAGGAGTCACGCCCTAGGTCACGGGCGTGACACCTTGGTCATGGGCGTGACATGCCCGGGCTGCAAGTTCGACGATCGTCTCACGGAGATCGACAATCGTCGAAGTAGTCACGCCCTAAGTCACGGACGTGACGGGTCGGTCACGGGCGTGACCAACCCGTGACCCGAAATCTCGATCGATTTATTTCAATTTTTGGGCTTCCTAGGGTTCTATCACGACCAACCGAATCCTAGGGGTCTAGCCGGAAATGGGATGTTACAGTCTCGGGGTGTGTCACGCGTGCAATTCTGAGGGGCTGTTTTGGGTTTAGCTTATCGTTTGCTCGCTTGGTTTGCGTGTAGCCTCCATGTTTATCTTTGACTACCAAACCTTAGCCTAAGCCCCATGATTATCCTAAAGTCCCACGGATTCAAGCTTGAGTGGAACTAGTACCGTGTAGAGAGTGTGAATGGGCAAGCATATGGTCACCGACATTGGTGGATTCCTTTGGAGATGATCCTGAGCCCCAGTCTTTGGCAAAGCTCACCTTAGTGACCTGCCTACTTTATTCCTACATAGACTAAACGATTCTCCAAAATTCTAATTTTGAGTAGATATAATATTTATCTACACTTGTCGAAAAGTATAAATTATATAGTATAGTTAAAAAGTTCATCTATTATATTTTCTATGCCCATGATATACTTGATTTCTCTCAATACTGTATCCAAAAATTACTAAGCCAGCTAACTATTTTCTAGTCCACGGAGTGATGATTTACTCGGGACGAGCAAATGTTTAAGTCTGGGGGTGTGATGAGTCCAAGTTATACACATTTTTTTGGACTCATCTGGGCTAGTTTTCTCGTTGATGCACTGCACTTTAGAGCCATATTTGTTCATATTTATTATTATGTCCATTCCTTGATAAGTGCACTTTTGGCCCGTTTTTAGTGTGATTTTCTTAGTTATTATTCTTGTGCTCTACTTGGTGTTTTGCTACTTCTGGAGACTATAGTACGCCCGTCTTGGTGGCTCTGCTATTGTGGCTGCAGGTACAAAGGTTGTGAGCATGTTCCGAGTTATTTTGGGAAGTTTCCTGCCTAAGGGCCACTGGTCGTGCATTTTTACACACACACAATCAGTGGACTCCTTAGCACACGATCACCAATCGTGCGCGACCAGCTCATCAAATTCCCAAATAGTCCAGGAATAAGGCGCACGCATTGGACCTATAGCGCACGACCACTAGTCGTGAGCTACTGATCGTGCGCACTATTCTCCACTTTTCCAAGTTCTGTCTGGGGAATTTGCACGAGCATTGGACATAGTGCGCATGACCATCAGTCGTGCACCACGTCTCGTGCACGCTATACCAGTTTTTCTTGAGTTCTGTCTTTTCTAATCGCACGATCATGGGATCCAGTACGCACAACCACTGGTCGTGAGCCACTGATCGTGCGCATATATATTATTTTTCTTATGTCCGTTGCAGTTTTATCTGTAGTAGAGCGCACGATCATCGACCATCAGTGCGCACGACCACTGGTCGTGCGCCCCTGAAATTCTGCTATTGTATTTAAGTTCGTGCTTTGCGATTTAGGTCAACGCCCTACCATTTTCCACTCCGCTAGTGCGTGCCAAGCGCCGTTTTCCACCCCCACAGGTCCTCCACTCATCTCCATCCTCGGGAAGCTTTCTACGGCGATCCTAAGCCATTTTCAACTCTTCAGAGAGTTTCCGGCCACAGCAGCTTGCAAGAAGACTCTTCGGTGCAACTCATATGAGCAAACAGGAGAAGAGATTGAAGGAAAGGGAAGCAAACGGAGGAAATGAGTGGTTTTGTTATTCAACGTCCCCCCCGGCTGCGTCGATCATTTGTCTTGTTTGGAAATTCAAGCCATTATAGAAGATTTGCACTTGTTGCCAGTGGGAAGTGCGTGGTGTGGGCATCTACGCAATAGTTCCTTAAAGCCTTCCCACGTGTCGTAGAGAGTCTCCAAGTCTATTTGCATATATGATGCGATATCAGTGCGGAGTTTTGCGGTTTTTCCAGGAGGAAAGTACTTTGTAAAAATTTCCCCCGCCATCTCGGCCCATGTAGTGATGGATCCTCTAGGAGAGAGCCCAGCCACTGTTTGGCCTTTGACCGTAAAGAAAATGGAAAAGACGTAATCGAATGGCATCATCCGTGACACCATTGATTTTGAAAGTATCACAAATCTCGAGAAAATTTGAAATGTGGCAATTTGGATCCTTGTCCGGGAGACCATCGAAGGTTACCGACTACTGCACCATTTGTATAATGCTGGACTTGATCTCAAAGTTATTGTTTGCCACTACAGGGCAGACAATACTTGATTGTGTCCCTTCCAAGTTCGGCCGTGCAAATATGACATGGTCCGTTGCTGGGCTTCATTAGGATTGGGGTCACCCATAGTTGCTATATTAGTATCTCCGATAGATTCTTCAAAAATAATTGGTAAATCCTGTCCCGAGATTGAAGGCGTCGCCTAAAGGTGCGCTCAATTTCTGGATCAAAATGGGATTCAGGATTATTCGAAGAATTTGCTCGGGTCATATACTAGAAGAAAAAAAAAAGACAAATGATTAAGATGAGTTTAAAAATTAATAATGGAATTTTTTTTCTTTTTGTTCTTTTTAGGCGGTTTTAGGTATATTATTAAGATATATATATATTTTAGAAAAAAAATGATAAATTAACGTTATCTTTTTTTTTTGAAATATCGACGCAAGTCCCCGGCAACGGCGCAAAAACTTGATGGAGAAAATCCTGGAGGTGTTTTATGAAAAAGAGAAGATGAAGATGAGATGATGTTCTCCGAATCTATATTCGATAAAGGCAAGTGTACCTTATCGCTTATAGCATAGGATATAATATCAAGGTCATATTAGAACCAAGGCGCATCGATTACTTCTACTTCAAAGAGATTTCTGTTATTTTATCAATTAGATACTTTGATTTGGTTTGCAAATAAGAGAACGTTATACAATAAAAGAGGATGATTAAGCAATAATTTAAAAGGTTAGTACTTGATCTTGAATCACCTTGGAATGAAAATGACCAAAAAATAGATAAATCTCTAATTCTTTTTAACGAAGATGCTTGGACCGTGGAGGTTCCCAAAATATGAACGCACCTCTTTCAAGGCTACGCCCAACTGAGTTAGGTTGATCAACCGAACTTTCGTTCTATAATTGAAACCCCTAAAACTCGCTTTATGTGGTGAACCCCTCTATTGGATTTGACTCCAATCCGGGAAATTTACGTCGTCCTCTTTCAAGGATTGCATTCAACTCCCTTTACCCATGAGCGATCAATCCATACGCATGATCCCTTCGGCTACTAGAGTATGGAAACAGAAGAGAAAATCATATATCGATGATATGACATCTCTATAAATTAATCAAGGGTAAATCCTAAACATTTGTTCAATGAGAAAGAGATGATATTGCTTAAAAAAGAGATCATTTCTTTCTCGGATCATTTCGATCAAGTACTAAACAAAGTTTAGTTACTCATAATATAGGAAATGAAAATCTTGTTAAGAATATGCAAAAAAGAAAAAGAAAGAGGGAAAGGGGATAACAAACTAATTTATTTCTTATTGAAAAGAAGTTACAAAAGACTTCGAAAAAGACATTATATGGAGAGTTTGCAAGAAGATTACAAGTACGATAAAAGAAATTGCAAGAACATTAAAGCATGAAATATTAAACTAAAATACTCTACAACAAACTCTAAAGGCTCTCTACAATGCTCAAATGAAGTAGGAAGATGATACTTTCCCCCCTTTCTTCATGCCTATTTTATAGGGCCAAAACAAAGGGGTAGAGTTGGAATTTGGCATGAGGATGAAGTTTCCATGAAGCATCACTTGGTCAAAAGCATGAAAGTGAAGGGATAGATACTACTCTAGAGGGGGTGAATAGAGTAATCAAATTTTGCACATACAAAACTTAACTGTCTACCCAACTCCTTGGAGTGAAGTGCGGAATGAAGATTATAGATATAGATTTAACCTTAAAGCCTAACACAAGTGATGTGCAAACACAATCTAACTGTAATTACAGTTAAAGCTTGGAAAACCTAAACAGCAACTAGAAACCTAGTTATATCTATTCACAGCCACAGTACAGGAAATATAATAAACAAGCCAGACGACACAAGGAATTTAAGTGGTTCCCCAAACAACTTGGGTACGTCCACTCTTCTACCACCAAGATAGGAATCCACTACAGGTTTTTGATCAGGTGCCCTGCCACCAACAGGATCTCTTCAGTAGATCAGAACCCTTTAGACTTTTGATCAGGTGTCTAAAAACCAAGCACAGGTTTTTTGATCAGGTGCCCTGCCACCAAGGGATACTTTTGAAGGGAGTAATAACCCTGTACAGGAGGGGAAGAAGGTTAAGATGTCTTCTCTATTTTATAATAAATTAGAGAAGCACAAAAGCTTGCACTGAGCTAGAATGCTCTAAAGAATCAAGGCTCCCCCTGGCTCAAAGATGTCCAGGTGAAGTCTTGCTTCAGTGCAGAAAAACTCTTCAGAAAATTCTGAAGGAAAAGCTACAGGAAGAAAGTAAATAATAAAATCAAAGTTCTTCAAGCAGCTATCTTCTTCTTCTTCTTCTTCAAGGAACTCTGAGTTGAACTTCTAAAAGCAGGAGAACTCAGGTGAAGAAGAGATGAAGATCTTAACACTTCTCAGTTAGATGGAGATTGCTGAGAGCAGGAAGCTTGAGCTTGATGAAGGCTTGAGTGCTTAAGAATGTAACACTAGCTTCAATCCTTCTTCAAGGGTCCTTTAAATATTATCAGCAAGCAACGGCTCTCTTCCATTTGAATTATTTGTCTTCTTCTAAGCCTTGAGACCTGGGCTGTAAATATCAAGAAGACAGAAATATCTCTGCAGCAAAACATTCTATAAAGGGAATAAATCACTTTCTAAGAAGCTGCAGGCTTAAATCAGATAACAGAAGGACTAAATAAGTCACATCAGAAACAATCTCTTTATAGCAAAAGAAGACTTTTCAGTCTAACGGCTATAAGGGCTGACAATAGATAAAGTAAATTAAAATGACAGCTAATAAGACAAACAACTTTATCTTAAAAGATTTTAACTCAGACAATAAGAATAGAGCAAATAATGCCTGGAAACTTTATCATACAGCTTAAAATAAGTGCCAGAAAATGTATTAATTAATTAAATATAATAAATAAATACAAAATACAAAGGCAGACAGAAAACGTCGAACGACCTTCGAAGATCGTCGAACGACGCACGGAGATCGTCGAACTATCGGGCAGATAGTCGAACGATCCAGATAGTCGAGCTATCAAACAGATAGTCGAGCTACCGCAGCAGATAGTCGAACTATCAGGACAGATAGTCGAACTATCAGATAGTCAATCTATCTAGGACAGATAGTCGAGCTATCAAGCGCACAGAGATAGTCGACCTATCAGCAGATAGTCGACCTACCTCAGAAAACAGATAGTCGTCTAATCAAAAGATAGTCGAACTATCAAAACAAACCAGATAGTCGATCTATCAACAGATAGTCGAACTACCAGCGCAGAACAGATAGTCGACCTATCAACCGATATTCGAACTACCAGCGCAGAACAGATAGTCGACCTATCAACCGATAGTCGAACTACCAGCGCAGAACAGATAGTCGACCTATCAACAGATAGTCGAACTACCAGCGCAGAACAGATAGTCGAGCTATCAACAAATAGTCGAACTATCAGCGCAGAACAGATAGTCGACCTATCAACAGATAGTCGAACTACCAGCGCAGAACAGATAGTCGAGCTATCAACAGATAGTCGAACTATCAGCGCAAACAGATAGTCGAGCATCCACAGATAGTCGAACTATCAGCGCAGAACAGATAGTCGAGCTATCAACAGATAGTCGAACTATCAGCGCAGAACAGATAGTCGAACTATCAACAGATAGTCGACTATCAGCGCAGACAAAGCGTCTACCAACTGATAGTCGATCGTCGATCAGCCGATAGACGATAGTCGAACGGCGTTCGACTATAGTCGAACGAAAAACCTACTTAACCAAATTCTCATTTGGAAAAGCGAGGACCCTAACAGCTAGACTCCTAACCATTGACCATAGATATTTCTTGGGTCAAGGGCACAAGGAAGAGGACTAAACTCAATCAACTAGGGTACCAACAATCTGTAACTTCCCAATTCGCGCTAGGCCCCTTGTTTGCGTATTTGAGTCAAGGGGGCTGTGTGAGCCAATGGGGGATGTGGGGAGCAGGTGCGGACGTACGGGAAATGAGGAAAACAAGGCAGAATTGCCTTTCTGCTGACACGGGTATGGACAAACGGCCGTGTCCATACCCGTGTGCCCTCAAAAAAATAGGCTTTCCAGTTCAGAGAGGTACACGGGCTTGGGACACGGGCGTGTCCCTAGCCGTGTGCCAAGGACACGGGTTGGGACACGGGCGTGTCCCTAGCCGTGTGCCAAGGACACGGGTCGGGACACGGCCGTGTCCCTACCCGTGTGCCGCAACCCTGACCCGGCAGAAAGTGGATCTGGGAGGAACACGGCCTTAGACACGGCATGCCACACGGCCGTGTCACCTGAACACGGGTAGGAACACGGCCGTGTGCCTACCCGTGTCTGCGATGTATAAAAAGGAAAAAGTTGGAAACCCTAGCATTCATCCTCCTTTCTTCTGCCCCAAATTCCTGAGAGAGTTCTTGGCTGGAGGAGGAAAAGCTTGCCGGAGCCATCTTTGGAGGAATCAAAGCGCCGCCATCGTCAAGGGAAAAACAATGCCGCCGCGAAGGAGTGCGAGGCTCATGGCCGGCCATGGTGGTACCGCTGGACTTGAGGTGAGCTTCCTCCCCTCTCCCTTGGTGCTAGATCTATAGTTATGATAGGAGAGACATCGACTCCATAGGTCTTGATGTGAGGAGGAGAGTTCTTAGGTTAAAGCCATACCTAGGTTTTCTAGGTTTAGTCTCCCTCAACCTTCTCATCATTCAAAGAGGAGATGAGAGGGGTTTTCGTTGAGGGTTTGGCTTTGGAAGGAGAAATAAGGTTGGGTGATTTCTGGAGAAGTTTATGCGAGGCCGTTGCAAGGAAGAAGATGAACGGATGCCGTTCATCTCGCCTTAAGATGCGTGCAGAAATCTGATTTCTGCACGCTGCGACCTTCGTGGCCGATTTCGGAGGTGTTCTGGCCAAATCTGGGTGAACGACTCAACACGAAAGTCGTAGCCCTCGAAATTACCTTTCCAACGAGTGGTTGCTCGTTTCCATGCGATACCTGTAGCCACGGAAAGCTGGTTCGAGTCCGCTGCGTTCGGGAAATTCCTGTACAGGAAACTGTTTTCCTGTACGCATTCGAGTTGAATTTCTGGTATGTTGCGACCAGATCTGGGTGGTCGACTCAACACGAAAGTCGTAGCCCTCGCGAATACCTTTCCAACGAGGGGTTGTGCGTTGTGATCGGATTCCTGTAGCTCCGGGAATCCCAGTTTTAGTATTGGACTATCCTATGTTATTGCACGTGTTAAATTATAATGCTAGCCCTATTGCAATGATTGTGATTTGCTCATTTGTTATCTTGTTCCCCACATCTATAATGTTGTTGTTACTATAATTTAGTATGGTTACTCATTTGGTTGTGCAATAAGGAATAACCATGCAATGTTAGGGAAATGGATTGGATGGGAAGGCTAGTAATTAAGAGTTGAGTTTGGTATGGAATTTATTTATATAGTTTGATGTTAAACATATTAATTATGCGAAGTGTTGAGGTGAAATCGTTGAATAGATGGGCGTGAATATGATGAACACAATGTGAGGAGTATTCTGTAACCGTAATCCGAGCCAGGGGTTTATTAACAACCGATGCTTAGAGTGGTAGTCTCCCTACGGGTAGCATCGAGTGAGTTGTTTTGGGGCATGTGATGTGCGACGATTCATCGTGTCGCGGTGTTGAGATAATGAATGTGGCAGGTCTACGGGTTCGCCAGTCGTCACACCGATGGGAGCCAAGGGGTAGACCTTGGGCGGTAGGGTTAGATACTTGGTGTCCATAACCGAGATCTCCTCCGCGCCATGAGAACGGTTGGGCTTGCACCTCGTGCGTTTCCGAGGTTCCATCCGGTTCGAAATTAAAGGCCAGGTTGGGCTGTGTTCTTGGTGCACATCGACCCAAGACCCCTTCTGAGCCGTAGTACGCATGTGAGCTCCGCTGTTGTGTCCTTAGCGTTGAGGCGTACGAGGGCCTAGGATAGGTAGTGTGATACCACCTAGTAGTGGAGACGCCCGCTCCACTGTCGCCGTCTGGCCACGACGGACGACGCCTGAGAGGTTAGCTACCTGCTCGAAAAGTGGGAACTTCTAGTCTGTGTCGACATAGCAACTTGCATGTGCGTGCGCATGAGTCGGTCATAACATAACATTCATAACATGTCATTCATTGCATACACAAGATCCTCATCGTATAAGTTTGTATGGGCACTCTTATGCGATGAGTTACTTTACTGTTAAGCCGATCCTTAACTTATAAGTTTGTATGGGCACTCTTATAAGTTAAGTTACTATTCTGAGTACTTTACCTACTGTCATTTACTGTTGATATTTGTAGAACTGCTAGTTGTGTAGCGTAGCTTATACTCCACTATAGTTACTGTCACCTGCTTGTTTACTTGCTTATATATATATATACATATTGTACCTTGTTCCTTTCTCCGCCCGTGCCGAGGAGTCGCCGGGGGAGCGGATGTGAAGCCACTTAGTCTTATGACTAACGGTTGCTACGTCTTCCTTTTTTAGGAGGAAACCCCGCGGTAGAGCGGCAACGGACTATGCAGCAGGACAGCCAGGCCCGGATGATAGGACCTGAGGTGGTGGTGCCATCGGCACCGTCAGTGACAGTAGTGAGTGTTTTCATGTAGCCGTTTGGCAAAACATTTCTAGACTCTTGTTTATTTGTACAAGCATGTTGTGCTTGTTATCTTCCGCTATTACTTTTGGACTTTAACTTAGCTGTGAACTGAACTGCTTTTAGTTTTACTTTACTGTTATGGTTGGGTTGGCATGTTTGTTGTGATATGGATTGTAGCCGGCGGAATAGGCGTCTTGTGGTAAAGGCTAACCCGTGTGTTAGTGCTACCGCAAGGCGGCTATTTCGGGCATAAGACTCCCCTCGTGCCGTGTGTTGTGTTCCGGGAGAGGGGGGTCTTACAAATGGTATCAGACTAAGCCGATCTTCACCTACAGCAGTCAGGTAACAATGGGCCGCTCCCGTTCGATTAGTCGGTTTGGGGACAAACGACTTAGCGGAAGCATGGTGTGCCCATCTGTAATTCACACTAAGTTGTCCAACGTTGACATTAGTTTTAGCCAACCTGACCCTAGTTTGTACTTTGCGTATAGGTCCCAGCGCAGGTGGAGCCGGTTGGGGGCACTCCTACCCCTTCCGTCCTTCACAATTCCAGCAGTCGGAACTGGGACAAACGCTGTCAGCCATATTGGATGCATTTAAAGCCCAGCAAGCTCCGGTGCAGCAACAAGCGCCAAGCTCCAACTGGTTGAGCACCTTCCGTGCCCTGTCCCCTCCTGCCTATCTTGGGACAGAATCGCCGGTACGCACCGAGGAATGGCTTGATACCGTGCAGGAATTGATGGCTGGCATAAGATGTCCGAACACACATGGCGGTGACATTGGTAGTGACGCTGCTAGAGCTGCACGCCAAAAGGTGGTGGAAGTCCCTCATGGGCTCCACTTTCCATGGGCGGTTGTATACACGGACATCGGTTGGAACGAGTTCACCGAGGCTTTTCTGGAGCACTTCATCCCTTCTTCTGCTCGGGATGGACTTGAAGAAAAATTTCTGCAGCTGAAGCAGGGATCGAATTCGGTAACGGAGTACCAGAGGGAGTTCCAACACCTCGCTAGGTTTGCCGATTCCTATGAGTTGGACGATAGAGGCTATGCGAAGCGCTTCTACAAAGGGTTAAGGGACCCCTGAGGCAGGCCCTTTTGTTTATAGCCGATGGAAGCCTGGCAGAAATCATTGACATGGCAAAGAGACTGGAGGCGGACCACATGGGATGTGGCAAGAGACCTGCGGAAGGTGTAATTGAAGTCGGCCCTAGTAATAGAAGGCGGAATGATCATGGCAGAGGAAGGGGAACTACAGAGGCGGTCGGTGGGTCAACCGGAACTATCGGGTGGAGTACCCACTCCGCAACCACTACCTTTACCACCACCACCGCAGCAGCAATATTATCAACAACCTGGGGGCCGACGTGAGATGGTATGTTTTGAGTGCAATCAACCGGGGCATGTCCGACGAGTTTGCCCGCGACTGATCGGTGGTGCCCCTATTGCTCCCCCTCCAGTAGCTCCACGGGGACGAGGGCACATGCGTGGCCGAGGAAGAGGACCACCAGGGAGAAATCAAGGACATGCACGGGAGCATGTATTCGCATTGGATATGACTCAGGAGAGGAATCCGCAGGAAGTCATCACCGGTACGTGCAAAATTGTTTTAATAATATATGACTTGTTAGATTTATGATACAAATTATAAGCGCAATTTTGAATAGTGATTACCTTTTTGGAACTTAGGCACTGTCATGGTTAGCGGGAAACCCGCCTATACGTTATTTGACACGGGTGCGTCTCACTCGTTCATCTCGGAGGACTTCGTGAAGGACTTGGAGGGAGTGCAACACTTCACGGGCACTACTCAAAGGGTGCGCCTTCCGGACGGCTCTGAGATGACGTCGTCAGCAAGTTGCGACTTCGACACCCTTATTGGGGGAAAGTTCTTTGAAACTCCGGCGACAGTGTTAAGAATCCCGGAGTTCGATCTCATCCTGGGGCATGAGGTGGTTGGACTGGCACCACGCCAGGATCAATTGTGCGGGAAGAACAAGTTATGTTGAGGCATGGAGACTCGGAAGTCATCTTCCAAGGTATTAAATTCGCACCCCGTAAATTATTGTCTTCAATCCAAGTTATGAAATCTCATATGGAAGGGGACGAGGTCTATGTAATTTGCTTCGAGTTGAAGAAATTGATATTAGAGGTCAAGGATGTGCGGTGGTGCGAGAATTTCCCGAGGTATTTCCCGAGAAATTGCCAGGACTACCCCCGCATAGGGAAGTGGACTTCCAAATCAAGCTAATTCCGGGTGCCAAGCCCGTCTCGCGAGCTCCATACCGAATGGCTCCGAAGGAACTTGCAGAGTTTAGAGTCCAGCTTCAGGAATTGGTGGAAGCAGGGTTCGTTCGCCCAAGCTCGTCGCCTGGGGAGCGCCCGTTTTGTTCGTCAAAAAGAAGGATGGCACCTTGCGGTTATGTATTGATTATCGAGAGTTGAACCGGTTAACGGTGCGGAACACCTATCCCCTACCGCGCATTGATGAATTATTGATCAATTGGTGGGTTCGTATTGGTTCTCCAAGTTAGATCTGCGTTCGGGATATTATCAGCTGAGGATACAAGAAGATGACATTCAGAAGACGGCGTTCAGTTCGAGATATGGTTTGTATGAATTCACCGTGATGCCGTTTGGGCTCACAAACGCCCCTTCCGCCTTTATGAGCTTGATGAACAAGGTGTTCGGCCTTACTTGGACATCTTTGTCATCGTGTTCATCGATGATATCCTAGTCTACTCCAAGACTGAAGCAGAACACGCCGAACATCTAACTTTAGTGCTGAGGAAACTGAAGGAGCACACTTTGTTTGCCAAGTTCAGCAAATGCGAGTTTTGGCTTCGAGAGGTCGCGTTCTTGGGCCATGTGATTAGTGGAGCGGGGCTAGCTGTAGATCCGGCCAAGGTGCGGGCCGTGAAGGAGTGGTCGCCATTGAAGTCAGCGGCCGACATACGGAGCTTTCTTGGACTTGCCGGGTACTATCGCAAGTTCGTGAAAGGCTTCTCGAAGATCGCCCTTCCCCTTACTACGCTGACCAAGAAGGGTGTGCCGTTTGAATGGACACCCCAGTGCGAAGCTGCATTCCAGGAGTTGAAAGACAGATTGACGACTGCACCCATCCTAGCTCTTCCATCTGGGAAGGAGGGCTTTCAAGTTTACACGGATGCGTCGTATCAAGGGATGGGGCTGTGTTGATGCAGAATGGGCATGTGATCGCTTATGCTTCAAGACAGTTGAAGAAGCATGAAGCCAGCTACCCGGTGCATGATCTAGAGTTGGGAGCGGTGGTATTCGCCTTGAAGATTTGGAGGCATTATTTATATGGCGTCCACTGCGAGATCTACTCGGATCACAAAAACCTGAAGTACGTTCACACCCAAAAAGAGTTAAACTTGAGACAGCGGCGGTGGTTGGAGTTCTTGTGCGACTACGATTTCACCTTGAACTACCACCCCGGGAAGGTTAATTCCGTAGCTGATGCCTTGAGCCGAAAGCACCGGGAACGAGTACGGAATCCCGCTTGATGAGGATGGAGTTAATCCGAACGCTACAGAGATGGAAATCACTTGGTCTTTAAGAATCAACCGGAAGAGTATACAGAATATTTGGCCGCGATGAGTATAGTTTGCAGCATACGAGACCGGATCCGTACGGAACAAAAGAAGGATGCGGCTTTAATCCCGGCTTTCAAGTCAATGGAGGATGGGACTACGGAAGAATACTCTCTAAAAGACGGCCTCGTCCATTTTCGTGGCCGGCTTTACATCCCCGAAGGTGACAACATTCGGGAGGATATTCTAAAGGAGGCCCATTGCTCCAAGTACTCGGTGCACCCGGGATCGCGAAGATGTACACCGATTTGAGAAAAACGATGTGTTGGCCGGGCATGAAGAGAGATGTTAAGTACTTCGTTACTCATTGTGTGGCTTGCCAAATGGTGAAGGCGGAGTGCCGAAGCCCGGTGGAATGCTACAGTCGTTGCCCATCCCGAATGGAAATTTGAGGACATCTCCATGGACTTCGTCCACGGGTTACCTCGCTCGCGCTCGGGGAATGATTCTGTGTGGGTGATAGTTGACCGGTTGACCAAGGTAGCCCGATTTATCCCAATGAAGAAGGAGGCGCAAGTGGGCGTCTTAGTGCGTCTCTTTGTGGACAATTTGTGCGGTACCATGGTGTGCCGAAGACGATTGTCTCCGACCGGGATGGTCGTTTTACTTCAAGAGAATGGAGGGCTGTACAGGCTTATTTGGGCTCGCGCCTCGCCTTTAGCACAGCCTTTCACCCACAAACGGACGGGCAATCTGAACGAACTATCCGAACATTGGAGGACCTTCTGAGGTTGTGTGTGCTAGATAAAGGAGAACCATGGGAGAGACTCTTACCTCTCGTGGAGTTCTCTTATAATAACAGTCATCAAGCTAGTATTGGAATGGCACCTCATGAAGCTTTGTATGGAAGGAGGTGTAGAACACCCTTGTCCTGGGTGCAAGACGAAGATCCGAAGACATTGGGAAACGAGTATATCGATGACACGGACGCAATGGTTAGGTTGATCCGGAATCGAATGCTAGAGGCTCAAAGCCGACAGGCGAAATATTACAACGCAAGGCACCGTATGGTAGAGTTTCAAGTGGGTGATAAAGTGTTCCTGAAGATTCGACCGATGCACGGAGTGTCACGGTACGTGGAGTTAAGAAGCTCAGCCCAAGGTATGTCGGGCCCTATGTCGTAGTGGAAAGAATTGGCCCTCTGGCCTATCGATTGGAGTTACCACGGAGCTGGAGAACCTTCACGACGTGTTCCATGTATCGTCGCTTCGAAGGCTTTGTTGCGGCCTGAACAGTATATCCCCACGGCGGATGGTGCAGTGGCGTCTGATAGGTCTGTGCGACTGGAGCCGGTGCGGATCGTTGATAACGAGATAAGACCTTGCGCCGCAAAAGTGTTCCCTTGGTGAAAGTGCTATGGTCTAATCATGGGAAGGAAGAGTGCACATGGGAGCCAAGAGATTTGATGCAAGAGCGCTACCCGGAATTATTTACTCCAGGTAAAAATTTTATTTGAAAGCATAGTTTCCTTTTATGTGTTTCACTCCCGTAGCCTTACCCTGATTTCGGGGACGAAATCTTTTATTTTGTTTATAGGATTTGTAACGTCCCAATTCGCGCTAGGCCCTTTGTTTGCGTATTTGAGTCAAGGGGGCTGTGGTGAGCCCAATGGGGGATGTGGGGAGCAGGTGCGGACGTACGGGAAATGAGGAAAACAAGGCAGAATGGCCTTTCTGGCTGACACGGGTATGGACACGGCCGTGTCCATACCCGTGTGCCTCATAAAAATAGGCTTACCAGTCAGAGAGGTACACGGCTTGGGACACGGGCGTGTCCCTAGCCGTGTGCCAAGGACACGGGTTGGGACACGGGCGTGTCCTAGCCGTGTGCCAAGGACACGGGTCGGGACACGGCCGTGTCCCTACCCGTGTGCCGCAACCCTGACCCGGCAGAAAGTGGATCTGGGAGGAACACGGCCTTAGACACGGCATGCCACACGGCCGTGTCACCTGAACACGGGTAGGAACACGGCCGTGTGCCTACCCGTGTCTGCGATGTATAAAAAGGAAAAAGTTGGAAACCCTAGCATTCATCCTCCTTTCTTCTGCCCGAAATTCCTGAGAGAGTTCTTGGCTGGAGGAGGAAAAGCTTGCCGGAGCCATCTTTGAGGAATCAAAGCGCCGCCATCGTCAAGGGAAAAACAATGCCGCCGCGAAGGAGTGCGAGGCTCATGGCCGGCCATGGTGGTACCGCTGACTTGAGGTGAGCTTCCTCCCCTCTCCCTTGGTGCTAGATCTATAGTTATGATAGGAGAGACATCGACTCCATAGGTCTTGATGTGAGGAGGAGAGTTCTTAGGTTAAGCCATACCTAGGTTTTCTAGGTTTAGTCTCCCTCAACCTTCTCATCATTCAAAGAGGAGATGAGAGGGGTTTTCGTTGAGGGTTTGGCTTTGGAAGGAGAAATAAGGTTGGGTGATTTCTGGAGAAGTTTATGCGAGGCCGTTGCAAGGAAGAAGATGAACGGATGCCGTTCATCTCGCCTTAAGATGCGTGCAGAAATCTGATTTCTGCACGCTGCGACCTTCGTGGCCGATTTCGGAGGTGTTCTGGCCAAATCTGGGTGAACGACTCAACACGAAAGTCGTAGCCCTCGAAATTACCTTTCCAACGAGTGGTTGCTCGTTTCCATGCGATACCTGTAGCCACGGGAAAGCTGGTTCGAGTCCGCTGCGTTCGGGAAATTCCTGTACAGGAAACTGTTTTCCTGTACGCATTCGAGTTGAATTTCTGGTATGTTGCGACCAGATCTGGTGGTCGACTCAACACGAAAGTCGTAGCCCTCGCGAATACCTTTCCAACGAGGGGTTGTGCGTTGTGATCGGATTCCTGTAGCTCCGGGAATCCCAGTTTTAGTATTGGACTATCCTATGTTATTGCACGTGTTAAATTATAATGCTAGCCCTATTGCAATGATTGTGATTTGCTCATTTGTTATCTTGTTCCCATACATCTATAATGTTGTTGTTACTATAATTTAGTATGGTTACTCATTTGGTTGTGCAATAAGGAATAACCATGCAATGTTAGGAATGGATTGGATGGGAAGGCTAGTAATTAAGAGTTGAGTTTGGTATGAATTTATTTATATAGTTTGATGTTAAACATATTAATTATGCGAAGTGTTGAGGTGAAATCGTTGAATAGATGGGCGTGAATATGATGAACACAATGTGAGGAGTATTCTGTAACCGTAATCCGAGCCCAAGGGGTTTATTAACAACCGATGCTTAGAGTGGTAGTCTCCCTACGGGTAGCATCGAGTGAGTTGTTTTGGGGCATGTGATGTGCGACGATTCATCGTGTCGCGGTGTTGAGATATGAATGTGGCAGGTCTACGGGTCGCCAGTCGTCACACCGATGGGAGCCAAGGGTAGACCTTGGGCGGTAGGGTTAGATACTTGGTGTCCATAACCCGAGATCTCCTCCGCGCCATGAGAACGGTTGGGCTTGCACCTCGTGCGTTTCCGAGGTTCCATCCGGTTCGAAATTAAAGGCCAGGTTGGGCTGTGTTCTTGGTGCACAATCGACCCAAGACCCCTTCTGAGCCGTAGTACGCATGTGAGCTCCGCTGTTGTGTCCTTAGCGTTGAGGCGTACGAGGGGCCTAGGATAGGTAGTGTGATACCACCTAGTAGTGGAGACGCCCGCTCCACTGTCGCCGTCTGCCACGACGGACGACGCTGAGAGGTTAGCTACCTGCTCGAAAAGTGGGAACTTCTAGTCTGTGTCGACATAGCAACTTGCATGTGCGTGCGCATGAGTCGGTCATAACATAACATTCATAACATGTCATTCATTGCATACACAAGATCCTCATCGTATAAGTTTGTATGGGCACTTTATGCGATGAGTTACTTTACTGTTAAGCCGATCCTTAACTTATAAGTTTGTATGGGCACTCTTATAAGTTAAGTTACTATTCTGAGTACTTTACCTACTGTCATTTACTGTTGATATTTGTAGAACTGCTAGTTGTGTAGCGTAGCTTATACTCCACTATAGTTACTGTCACCTGCTTGTTTACTTGCTTATATATATATATATACATATTGTACCTTGTTCCTTTCTCCGCCCGGTGCCGAGGAGTCGCCGGGGGAGCGGATGTGAAGCCACTTAGTCTTATGACTAACGGTTGCTACGTCTTCCTTTTTTAGGAGGAAACCCCGCAGGTAGAGCGGCAACGGACTATGCAGCAGGACAGCCAGGCCCGATGATAGGACCTGAGGTGGTGGTGCCATCGGCACCGTCAGTGACAGTAGTGAGTGTTTTCATGTAGCCGTTTGGCAAAACATTCTAGACTCTTGTTTATTTGTACAAGCATGTTGTGCTTGTTATCTTCCGCTATTACTTTTGGACTTTAACTTAGCTGTGAACTGAACTGCTTTTAGTTTTACTTTCTGTTATGGTTGGGTTGGCATGTTTGTTGTGATGGATTGTAGCCGGCGGAATAGGCGTCTTGTGGTAAAGGCTAACCCATGTGTTAGTGCTACCGCAAGGCGGCTATTTCGGGCATAAGACTCCCCTCGTGCCGTGTGTTGTGTTCCGGGAGGGGGTCTTACACAATCTCCCCTATTGAGTTAATCTCTCAAAAACTAAAACAGCTAGAAATAAAACAAACAAATATAAATTCATCAAATAGTTAATCAATAAACTGGCATTATCAATCAGATAAACAAATAATCAAATATATCCAGCATTTTTAATCAAACTATTAAGAATCTTTAGGGTCAGGTAATGGATCAGAAGAACTAGAGACAAAAGAAATTTTTCGAAGAGGGTCATCTGATTCCTTCTTTGACATCTTTAAGATCCGGCACTCCAAGGATCTTTAGTTCTGTAGCTCTGGGGACAACAGCTTCAGGATGTTTTTCCATGTACTTTGCTGGATCAAAAAATCTCAGGATTGACTTGGAATTTCTCAAATTCTTTCTTTCTATAAGCTGACATGGTAGTAAAACGTTGTATCTTTACCTTCGGCTCTTGCTTTCTTATTTGGGCTGCTCCTACAAGCTCTTGAAAGCGAGCCATCCTAAAATTAGGATCGAGCTCAATTTCATATACGGTACTCAGGAGAAGCAGCATCAGCTATTTTATCTAGATAAGACATTAGAATAAATTAGCAAAAGGGACTTGCTAGAAGGTTTAAAACACGTAAACTATTTACCTTTCAAAACACTTTTCTCAGATTGAACTGGAGAAGGAGGTGGGGAAAAAGTTTGTCTTTGGGCCACAACCTCCTTCATTTGTCTTTGAGAACCATAAGATGAATCTGCTTTGTGAACTTTGATGACCTTGTCTAGGCTGGGGCTGAACAGACGCAGATTTCCATAGGAGGCAGAAGGATGAGCTGATAGGTTCCCAGCGGCTCCTGCAACCAGGAGGTGGGAGAGACCTCTGGGAGTTCATCTTGAGACAGGACTGTTCATACCTCTTGGTTCTTTTCTCTT